>JBBMJY010000009.1:52743-63496 GCA_037833715.1 Toxotes lorentzi | reverse complement strand
AAACTCTTTTGTCCCTGTCAGGATCCTGTAGGAATGATGACTCAGTGTTTCCAGTGATCTGATTGGTCAGTAGTTTGTTGACAGGTTCTGATCAGATCCAGAGCAGTTAGCTGTGCAGCATTAGTTACCATGGTGATGTGACCAGGTAAGAAGTGAACCAGTGTTGTAACCCTGAGAAGCCAGAGTTAAACCTGAAGTTAACGGGCTAACCCCAGATCCCGCTTCGTAGTCCAGGACTCTGGGGCTTGAATTATGAAGCAAGATTAGAGGGCTATCCAGTTCTCTTTGAACTTAACCAGGGTAGATCACCGATGTTACCAATGTGGTAACCAATGTTGCAGGTTGACTTTGGAGGATCAGATTAAAACCTGTAAACAGCTAACTACTGACCAATCAGATCAGTGGAAAAATCACTCCTCAACAGTCATCATTCCTTCTCCTCCTCTGCTTTCACTTTTTATCAGCATAACATATTAAGGACAGTTGGTTCATCATCAGATAAAAATATTCATTTAGAATAATTCCTGCACTCATTTATACCTCCTGCCTTAATTTAATATTTGTAAATGATTTCTAGTGTTTCTACAGCGTCTTGTTTTGTTCCAGTTCTGTGACCATCTTCTTTACATTTCACCTTACTGAACAAAACTTTCTGCTTTGCTGTAACTGAATTTAATGGCAGATTTCACCTTTTCATTCGAGGCTCTGACCGAACTTAGATCCGCCTTTCACATGAACTCACACAGTGGAATCATTAAACCCAGAGCAAACAGAGCCAGGGGATCCAGGACAGCCAACATCAGACTCAGAGAAGTCAGGTAACCAGACTGTTAAGGCCTGGGACACACTGCCGACCTCTACCTGTGCACGGCACCCATCTCAGTGAACTGCACACCCCAGCGTCTGCTGCAGCACTGCTACTGCCAGCCCGATCTTCCTACACTGAGTTGGCCTTGGATCATGGTCATCAATAATCAAATGTTTTAATGATTTAATTTCATTGTAAATTTAATCTATGTTTAATTTAGACCTGATTTAAGAAGGAGGGGGAGGAAAGGGGCAACTAGGCCTCCATAATGACTGTGAAATAACATCTATGTACAGTATATTCAGAAAGTCTTCAGATGCCTTCGCTTCCTTCCACATGTTCCAGCCTTATGCTAAAATTTAGATTCAGGCTGTCAGGTTGGATGTGGACTTTCGGTGGACAGCCATTTTCAGGTCTCTCCAGAGACATGACTCTGGCTTGGTTACTCAAGGGCAAAGAGTCGTCACTGTTGTCTTGGCTGAGCTTCCTGTTGGGAGGTGAGCCTTCAGGTTCCTCAGACCAGAGAATCTTGTTTCTCACAGTCTGAGAGTCCTTTAGGTTCCACGTGCTTACTCTGAGGACAGGGCTGCCTCTGGTCAAATCGGTGGAGTGCTACAGTGATGGTCACTTTTCTCCCATCTTCACCTGAGCTAAATTGTAAGTGTTACAGCTAAGGCTCCAAATACTTCTGTCAATGTGATATTTCAGTTTTGACTTTTCAATAAATTTGCAAAAATGTCAAATTCTGTTTCAGCTTTGTGGTGATAGGACACTGAGAGAAGAGAGATGAGGAATGAATTTAAAGGATTTTAGCATCAGGCTGTAAAATGACAGAATGACTTCCTGGGTGCACTGCAGAGCCTCTCTACAGCTGCCATTTTTATGGAGACACATTAAAAAAGAGCAATGTCTTTGCTCTTTTGTTTGGTTTCAGAAGGAAGGCAGGAAGGGGACAACTGCGCCTCAGCAAAAAAAACAAAAAAATTAAGAGACCACTGCAAATTATTATGAAATCAGCATCTCTACAAGTATGACAGCCATTCCATTCTGTGGCCTACAAGCCACAGTGTCTCGCACCCACTGTGAAATTTGGTGGAGAATCGGTGATGATCTGGGGGTGCATCAGCGAGGCTGGAATCGGGCAGATTCGTCTTTGCAAAGGACGCATGAATCAAGCCACATACAGCTTATCCTGGAAGAAAACGTGCTTCCTTCTGCTCTGACAACTCTGAGGATTGGTTTTTCCAGCAGGACAATGCCCCATGCCACACAGCCAGGTCAATCAAGGTGTGGATGAAGGACCACCAGATTAAGACCCTGTCATGGCCAGCCCAATCTCCAGACCTGAACCCCATTGAAGACCTCTGGAATGTGATCAAGAGGAAGATGGATGGCCATAAGCCATCAAACAAAGCTGAGCTGCTTCAATTTTTGTGCCAGGAGTGGCATAAGGCCACCCAGCAGCAATGTGAACGTTAAATGATTATTATTGTGTTGTTTAAAAATGAATATGAACTTGTTTTCTTTGTGTTATTTGAGGTTTGAAAATACTGCATCTTTTTTATTGGGATTTGGGAGAAATGTCAGTAGTTTATAGAATAAAACAAAAATCATTTTACTCAAACACATACCAATAAATATTAACATCAGAGAAATTGATAAGTCTGATGAGTCTGAAGTCAGACTCATATCAACACTTTTTCATTTTTTATCTAAGAAAAACAATTCACTGACTGACAACAAACAGAAGAAGAAGAAGTGTTTGTTTAGTGTGAGTGTCTGAGTGTCAGTGTGCTGCCGGACATGTTGGTGGACGAGTGTCAGACTCTCACTCTGTGTTTGAAGGGTTCCAGTGCTTCTTTAGCTTCATCACACAGAGGACAGGGATCCTACAGAGAAACACACCTGTGTTTATTATTCTGATCATACTGATTATATACAGAACGTACATCACTTACGTTAGTTTGAATTCATTTGAACTGAAACTGTGACATAGCTCTGCTAATTTACACTGAGACAGGACTGATGACTGTGGTGCATTTTACACCTGTGCACTTAAGTCTTCTTAAAATACACGAAAAAGTAAATGAAGTCTGGTGCTGATCAGATCGTTTTAAACTCATGTCCATTCACAGTACATCAGGAGTGAAACTTTCATTCATGTGACTGTGAAACCCTGTTATGTTGAGTCAGATATGAGTTTACCTTGGTAAACAGAGTGAGAGTGGGTAAAGAGTTGGTGGAAAACAGTCTGAGAAGCTGCAGAGCTGCAGGTTCACACAGAAGAAAAGTCTTCAGGAAAAACATTTAATCTGAGAACAGAAACAAAGAGACTGTTACTGACCTCAACGATTATCCTCAGAGACAGCAGCTGACCAATCACAGAGCAGGAGGAGGGGCTTCATAACGAGGCTAACGACCACCGCGCTTGACAAAGCTCGAGCTCCAGAAGTGGACGACGCATCGCTGGTTCGGTTTCCGCTTCGTTTTAATTTGGAACAAAATACCAAAAGTTCGTTGCGTGAACGTGTGACTGTGTTAAATGTACCGAGAAGGAAGTTAGAATCGGATTATTCTGTCTAACAAGTTCAGGAGTTTCTCAGGACGAGGTTTCAAACGCAGCTCAGACTGTAGAGATGAGACCACCTGCTGACACGTCACCAAAGGCCTCACCTTTACGCCTCTGCCTCAACCTGAAGAACCAGGTTTCTCCAGGTTGATGTGAATGCTGCTTTCAAGTCCCGTCGGAGTTCCCGTAATCACCAGTTTGACTCGTAAACAATGTTCAGTGGAACCGAATGATACAGATGAACGTAGGTCAGGCGTCGTAACTAAAAACAGATTTAATGGATATTTTGTTTTATGTTTAGTGTTTATTATCTTAATCTGAAGACAGAGATAAAAAAAAAACGCTGATCAGAGGTACACGTGAAGCTTTAAATGATACTGAATCTGAGTTTAACGGGAAAACTTTTTTGTTTCCTGTGATCTGGGTGTAAAAAAAACAAAACAAAACAACGGAATCTCCCTTTTCTACATTTTCACAGATATTCAGTCTCTGGGATGATCCAGGTTCCAGTTCAAAGTGAAGGTGCCAATCAATAAATCTCTGCTGAGGAAAAACTAGAAACTATTTCACTGGAAACACGCGGACTTTAGTGTGACGTCACTCTGTGGTTCACTCAGTGTTTCATTCTGAAAAAAACTTATGTCTGTTTCAGCTAAAGTCCAGACGTGAGGTGTCTGAACGGCTAACCCGCGTCACCCCGGTCTGTTAGCATGTTAACAGAGCTACAGTATCTACGGGCTCCGATTCAACAGACCGGAACCGGCCGGTAAACTCACCGAGTCGCGCTGAACAGTCCCGGTTCCGTCCCGCAGGAAAAACCTGCTTCCGGTGGTTTAAAGAAAGTTTCGGTTGAAGTTTGGAGTTTGATCCCAAACACACTGCTTCTGCTGCTTCGACTGCTGCTTCTTCGTCTTCTGTTTAATAACGAAGGCTCACTAACCACCGTTTCAGGTGCAGCGCGCCGCCTGCTGGGGGGCGGCAGAAACCTGACGCTGACCACTTCACTGACGATCACTTTTCAGACTGATCTCTTTCATGGACAGGAGTCGTGTGTTTGTGTTTTTATTGTGTTATCCTTGTGTTTGTTGTACCTCCATGTTGATGTTCCCAAAGACTACTTTAGGTGCAGTGTAGAAGTACAGTATCATCCAGCAGGCAACTATCTTATTACCGCCCCCCACAGTCCAACCACTGGTTAGTACACATCACTTCTCCTCACGTTCAAGCAGAGCATCAGAATATAACCAATGCAAATATACCTGAATACAATCCAATCATTTCTTCAGTTTAGAGATGTTTCATCTTCACTTGAACCTTCAGTTTTCTCAGCACAAACATAAAATAAGATCCACCTTTATTAGTCCCACAGTGGGGAAACTGTGGGACAGCAGCAAAGAGACAGATTCAGGCACCAGAATATATAAAAAAAGATAAATACTATAAACAAAATGACAATGTACACAGTGTGAGCAGTATATACAATACTGAACCACTGTACACAGTATGGGCACAGTATAGACAGCACTGAGAATGTGAGCAGAGGTGGATTACTTCACAATGCTGTACATGTTGCACCTGAGATTGAGATTGTTGCATTTTTCAGCCCAGTGTGTCCTGCATGGGGTGGGACTCATTCATCATCACTGATGATAGCTTCACTACCATCTTCCTCTCTCCCACCACCTGCACTGGGTCGAGGGAGCAACCCAGGACTGAGCTGGCCTTCCTGATCGGTTTGTCCAGTCTCTCCCTGTCTGCCGTAGAGATGCTGCTGCTCCAGCAGACCACACTATAAAAAATGGCTGATGCCACAACAGAGTCAAAGAAGGACCTGAGGAGAGCCCCCTGCACTCCAAAGGACCTGAGTCTCCTGAGAAGGTAGAGCCTGCTCTGACCCTTCTTGTTCAGGGCGTTAGTGTTATCAGTCCAGTCCAGTTTATTGTTCAGGTGAACACCCAGGTACCTGTAAGAGTCCATCCTCTCCCTGTCATCGTCGTCTGTGATGAGGCCGCCGATGGCAGAGTCATCAGAGAACTCCTGCAGGTGGCAGTTGGTTGACCTGTACATGAAGTCTGCCATGTACAGGGTGAACAGGAAAGGAGCCAAGACTGTTCCCTGTGGAGCCCCTGTACTGCTGACCACCATGTCAGACTGTGGAGCAGTGAGGTAGCCATCTCTCAACTCCAGGACTGTTTTCTACACACAAAATGGAAGAGACAGACCTGGAGGTGTACACCTCATCTGGACTGTCACACATGGACAAATTCAGTGTTAGCAAAGGGATCCGAGCGTACCCAGGTGAGAAACTATGGATGCTCAGGACAAGAGACAGCGCTTTTACTTCAGAAGACATCTCAGTTCACAGCGTTGCCAGAGCAAACCTGAGGACCGGAATGAGGTCTGCAAAACACAGCTACAAACTGGTTTACCGAAAGCTTACTCTACTGCATTGTTACAGGTCATTCATCTTAAAGCATAAATCTGAATCTGAAGTATATTAATAATAATATTTTCTGTATGTAAGTACTTAATGACTTGTTTGGTTACCCATTCACCTCCTGCTTTCACTGTTCAATCATTTTCAGACACATTGTTTTTGAAAGTGATCAAACGTGTTTATTATTTCAGTGTTGAAAACGAGTGCAGCTAGCGTGGTAAACGTTTACTGATGGACCCGTATGGTCTCCCCTCAGTGTGGTTCTATCGTCAGCTGCAGGTTTCACTGGTTTTTACTTCCAGCAAAATGAACATACATGTAAACCATCTGTCCAAACGTATCTGGTGTATTTCCCTTAATAACACCTCAGACTGATCATTCATGGATTTGTCAAACATTTTAAATAAATGTTTATTAAAGGGAAATCGTCATTTCCTCCTTTAGGAAAATGAAAACAGACTTCACGTTTTCTCTTTATTTTTATTGTCACACGTTAAACATTCAAACTGTGCAAATGAATCAAAGAGTCAGATGAATTCTGTCGACGCTGAGAAACTCACAGAGGCCACAGAGGAACTCTGGCAGCTTACAAGACCCCACTGGTTTCTACTGCTCTGGAATCCAGATCTGAATGATGAACTCTTCTGAATCAGGTCTCTCTTTCCTTTTGTTTATTTCTCCTCAGCTCAGCTTCCGATCAGCTGAAGCTCTAGTGTTTATCCTCCTCATGGTTCACACTTCAGTTTTATAGATATTTTAACATGTCTGTTAAAAGGTCTTTGTTTACTCTGAGGTTAGTAACGAGGTCTTTCTCCACCAAACACTGCTGCCTGCTAACATCAGTTGAACTGGTGGCTGAACTAACCTGTTCAGATCTGACCTGTTTAGAAACAGTAAGGAAAATCTATTTCACAGAAAACATCAGTAATGAATAATCAACAACCTGCTTCCCTTCAAAAGGACTCTTCTCCTGATCAAGACTTTTCACTGGATCCTACTGTTCTTAACTGGTTTGTACTGGACCCTGTGTGAGATCCTCCAGCTCCTCACTGGAAATAGTTTCTACTAGATCTTACTGTTGTTTGCTAGTTTGTAATAGTTTGTACTGAGTCCTACAGGTCTGTGCCGGTCTCTACTGGTCTGTTCTGGTTTTCTGCACTCCTCTGTGGCTGTGGTGGATTTCCCAGCATGCCTTGGTAAACAGGTAATAAACAGGAAGTAAAGCTTGATGCATGGCATCAATAATGAGCAGCAACGACATCTCGGCTGCAGCAGCTGTGTTGGCTCTGAGTGATGTCACCATGGTGATGTCATGGCAACACTGATCCATTCACACATGCAGTTCTGTAGTCCATCAGCCAACGAAAAGAGGACCTGCCCTCGGGTCTGTGGAGAGTTCACTTTGATTGGCTGTTTCCCATCTGACTCTTCTTCTTCTGTTCTGTCGGTGTCACTCTCAGCCGGACCACAGCTGATCCTACCCATAATCCTTTGCTCTGCTGAGCATAGACAGGTGAGCTGATCTCAGACCAGCAAGGTCAGAGGTCAGAGGGATCAGGGATCATGGATCAGGGAGGTCAGAGGTATCCACGGTAACCTGCCAATCAAAACAGATATTAATCAGACTGGCAATCAATCAATAAGTCGTCAACTAGTCCCTCAACCTCTACAACTCATCCTCAGTAGCAGGAGGTGTTGTGTGTCCCCACCTTGATAAAGATGGTATCATCTTTGATGTAGCTGCCGGTCTCCAGGACGCTCTGAGACACAAACAGAGGACAGCCGGAGGCGATGTTCATCTCTGCCACAGGACGTCTGAAGCTGCTGCTGTTGGGATCAGGTTTAAAAGCATCACCCAGGTGTTTCCTGGATGGACCCTGGTCCATCAACATCAGAGTAACCTGACAGAAGGACAGACACAGTTAGACAGACGGAGCTGTCACCATCAGTTTGGCTCTACAACAACAACAGGTGGACAAAGAAGATTCAGGAATACGGAATTCTGGAGCACCTGAGTAATCGGTCAGTGACCCATCAGTAAGTGGTATGTACCTTCTGTTTGAAGGGCCAGGGTAGCAGGGCGTCGTACTCGCCCCTCATCACCACAAAGAACAGTGACAGATGCGTACCCTTGCCCATGCCGTCTCCGTTCAGGTAGACTCGAGCGCACATCTTGTAGCCAAAGTATCCGGTGTAAAACGGCTGTGAATACAGCGACAGTGTCTTTGCTGCCACCGCTTCCTGTTTCCGTCTCTTGTAGTCACGGATCTTCCAGATCAGAGTTCCATTGTAGCTCGCCGTCTCCAGCACCTGGAAACGCAGGTCCATGTCGGCCAATCGGATCTCATGGACACTTAGCATGTCATCATGTCGATTCAGCTGAGTCTCCAGGGGTGCTGCAGAGAGGTGGATATCATTATTATTGACTGACTCTGTGTGTGTCCCCAGACCTCTGCATCTAATCCTCAGACTCCTGTGTGTGTTCTGACCCAGACTGTGTGTTGTGGATCCAGTTCCGCTGCGTCCCCCTTGTTCCAGAGTATTCAGCCTCGTCCGTACATTCTCCAGTGTTCCTCTCAGATTCTCCACCTCATCTCTGAGCAGACGTAGAGAACGAAGTTCCAGCTCCACCTCCAGGAGCTTCTCTGAGTGAGAGCTCATTAGTTTCTATAGGAAGAGAGAAATGATTGGCTCTCCAGGCTTAGGGGAGGGGCTAGCCAATCTGACTGACGGACCGAAAATCTGGTTGATACGGACAAGACCCCCCAAGTCTTTGGTTTTGTTTGTGTCATTAGTTTGATCCCCACTCCCTCATTAAACATTAAAGACATCTAAACCTGAATGTGCTACATGCAGCTCTGTACACCGTGCAGTGCTGAGCCATCACTGCACACCTTCACTCTTTATCTACCTGAGTCAGGCCACAAATTTTACATATGTAAAGAAAATACAAGCAAATCTTCAATCAGTTACAGCATCAGCCTTTTATCAAATAAAAAGACAGTTAGAAATAAAGCTCTCCCACACTGTTCCATCAACTATTTTTTGATTGAAGAATTTTAAATCTGTTGTGTGGGCTGTTCTTTCAAACTTAGCTTCACTTATTTTAGGCAATTTTAACCCACTCTAAACTTGCATGGTATATGAAATATGTAGAATAAATATATTACCATAGCTGGTTGTAATGCAGTAACAGTACCTGCATGGTGGCCAGTTTCTGCTCCATCTGTCGGTTCTTGTCTCTCAGCTCTTCGTTCTTGTTCTCCAGTTCAGACAGACGACTGCTGAGAGCAGGAAGTACCTTATACCTCTCCAGCAGTTCAGCTTTAACATCCTCCACCTGAAAATACACACAATAATGGTCAGTTAAACTCACACTTCACCTTGTGCAGCTTTTAACTGCACAGCTTGAATATGTTGCTCTGGTTACCTTGGTCTCTAACGAAGAGTTCCTGTTGGCCATCATTCTCAGGTGCTCAGCTGTGAATGTCGACTCATGTTGTCTCATTTCCTGGTTCAAACCCTGAAGCACAAAGAAAGCAGTATGCATAATATACACATTATTAATAGTATATACGTTAGTCACATGTGCACAGAAGACACACTGACACATTCACACTCAGAAGAAGGTAAACGGGATGATGAGGAGTTACCTTGAAGGTGCAGCCATAACGGTGGAACTGACAGCTCGCCTGAGCTTTGGGACAGTCATGTTGGTGACTGGACAGCTGAAACACAAATTCAGCCCATCAATATCAGAAATAATCCTGCTACCAGGTAAAACACCATCCAAAGCTAAAGTAAACCACGGTCTTGTGACCGGACAGGGGAGGGTAACAAGGCCAGTACCTCACTCCGGGGCAGGGAGGAGAAGGAGCAGTGGTTTGGACAGGACACCAGGAACGCTGGACACACCGTCTCTTTGTGTTTCTGGAAACAGACCAACATTTTATATCTAAAACTATTTCCTCCTCTCAGGCCAACTTATGTCCCCTCACCTTCATTCTGTTTCTAGGACAGCAAAGGTACAGGAGGTCAGCAGAGGATGTCAACAACCTAAAGTTCAATCTGGACTGAGACTGAGCTTCTGTTCCTAGACCCCAGACCTCTGGAGCTGATCCCCAGACGAGTGCTAGCGCTAGCCCACTGAAACTATTCTACAGGTTGGTTAGGAGTGATGTCAGCTGTGATGTCACAGGCTACCTGAAGGTCGGTCAGAGACATCTTGGTCTTGCAGAACTCGCAGGTGGTCTCTCTGTGTTTACACTTCCAGCCCAGGTGATCAGGAATCTCCTTCCTCATCATTCGCTCTTTACATTTACCCAACGGACAGGGAACCTCAAAGAACGGACACACATTCAGGTGGTCCTACGGAGAGACAGACAGACAGACAGACAGGTGAGAGACAGCCAGGCAGACAGGTGAGAGACAGACAGGCAGACAGGTGAGAGGCAGACAGATAGACAGGCAGACAGGTGAGAGACAGACAGACAGACAGGTGAGAGACAGGCAGACAGGTGAGAGGCAGACATACAGACAGGTGAGAGACAGGCAGACAGGTGAGAGGCAGACAGACAGGCAGACAGGTGAGAGAGAGACAGACAGACAGACAGACAGACAGACAGGTGAGAGACAGGCAGACAGGTGAGAGACAGGCAGACAGGTGAGAGACAGACAGACAGACAGGTGGCAGGCAGACAGGTGAGAGACAGACAGACAAGTGGGAGAGAGACAGACAGGTGAGAGACAGACAGACAGGTGAGAGACAGACAAGTGAGAGACAGACAAGTGAGAGACAGACAGACAGACAGGCAGACAGGTGACAGATAGACAGACAAGTGGGAGAGAGACAGACAAGTGAGAGACAGACAGACAGACAGGTGAGAGACAGGCAGACAGGTGAGAGACAGGCAGACAGGTGAGAGACAGACAGACAGAC
>JBBMJY010000009.1:41175-52643 GCA_037833715.1 Toxotes lorentzi | reverse complement strand
GAGAGACAGACAAGTGAGAGACAGACAAGTGAGAGACAGACAGACAGACAGGCAGACAGGTGACAGATAGACAGACAGGTGACAGATAGACAGACAAGTGGGAGAGAGACAGACAATTGGGAGACAGACAAGTGGGAGACAGACAGGTGAGAGACAGACAGACAGACAGGCAGACAGGTGACAGATAGACAGACAAGTGGGAGAGAGACAGACAAGTGGGAGAGAGACAGACAAGTGAGAGACAGACAAGTGGGAGACAGACAGACAGACTTGTTGTTTTCTCTATATCATGAATTCTGGTTCTCATCTCTACACCTGAGGGTCCATAACTGTCTCTGTGGTACCAATTCAAACCACTTGACCTAAACTGTGTTTGAGGTGTCCACATATGGACTGGACGTAGGACACCGTACAGCCAATCAGTGAACAGGATTCTCTGTTTCCATGGTAACAGTGTGTAAACACGTTCTCACAGGTATCTGCTGCAGACTCATCTGCTCCTGACAGCCGTTGGCTTCACTGCGACAGTAAACCTTCAGAGCCATGATCTCCCGATGGCAGCAAACGTCTCTGAAGATCTTAAACACAAACCACAGGATGTTCAATAACTGGTCGTTAATCAATCAGTAATTAATAACAACACAATCTGCTTTGCAATATCATTTCCTGCCCACCTTGTCTTTGAACAGCGGCTCGTTGTCAGCTGGACACACCGGGTTTGGTTGACTGCCAGAGGTCAGAGGACATAAAGTTACTGAGTCAACAGGGGACAAACACCTGGCACCTGCTGGTCAGAGGAGGAACTGCATCCTCCATCTGCTCCCTCACATCACATCACATGTCCAAGGCAACTTACAATAAGTGCATTCAAACCACACTGGAGCAAGAGCTGGACATGAACCAACTCTGAGCTGCAGCACAAGACAAAACTCAATAAATAAGTACTAGTGAAGGTTGATGAGCTGTTGAGTGCACAGGTGTTTTTTATCCTGAGGCAGAGAACGGGCTGAGGCTGTCCTGACTTCTCTGCAGATCCAGAACAGAGAAGAGTCTGAACCAGGTGAGGAACCACAGGAAGGATGGGTTCCCTTCACCGTCCAGTAGACCGGCACCTGAGCTGGATGAAGCAGCATCAGGAGCCCTGTGGGCAGAAGCCTTCCACATCAGCTGCAGTTACTCCGTTCAGTGAGTCTCACCTGAGGATGCTGCTGATGCAGCTCTGACAGAAGCGGTGTCCGCACTCGGTCTGACGGGGCTGACACAGGACCAGTCTGCAGACTTCGCAGCAGTATTTGGCTTCTGGAGTTTCTACAAAGTGATCTCTGAATCCTCCATGGAGAGGCAGGAAACCTGCAGGGACACCTGGACCCAGAGACACACTTGAGTTTAGTCACGCTGCCTCTGTAAAATAATCAAACATTTTTTCTGAAACTCTGTTCACCTTGTGAAGCCGCAGGGTCGCCAGGAGTCCAGGGATTGGCTGGGCGGTGAGAGGGTGTGGTGATGGGAGGGGCCACAGGGAGGGAAACAGCCAGGGAGGGCGCCACCTGCTGGAGGGGAATCTGCACCTCCCTCCCATCAGCACTCCTCCCTGCTGACATGACCTGGTGGGGGAGGGGTAATGAGATAGTTAAATAATGAATTGAGACAGAAAAATCAATATATCAACATTAATTTAATGATCAATATTTACAATGAAAACACAATGAGAAGTGTCCAAGGAATAAGAGCTGAACTGAAGACACGCACGCACGCACGTGCGCACACACACACACACACACACACACACACACACACACAACAACAAAAAGAAACACATCATTTCCTGTCAGGGCTCAGTTGTGGGGATGCTAGGGGCTTTTCCACTGGCTGCATGATTAACACAAATGCGTGTGCACACACACACACACACACTTCAAAATTCAAATTAAAAGCCCTGAATGATTCATTCATCATCAGATTTCATCAGTATGTTGATCAACCTGGTTCCTGGAGGAAAGTAGCAGGTGTCAGTGACCAGAGGAAAGAACATGGTTTATTCAATCTGCCTGTGATCCCATCACAATATGGTTTTACCTGATGTCTGAGGGGACGGAACAACTGAGATACAATCATTCACCACGTAAAACTAATGTTGGACAGGGGCCTCCTGCTTCAGGGGCCTTTGCTCAAACCTCATTCATCTTCAACCTCTGCCTTCACTTTGATCTCAACTACACACCTGTAAAGTTTTGTCACGCTTCTTGCACAGCTGTGATGCTGCTGTGGTGACAAAATCTGTCCACAGACAGACAGACACACAAACACCTGCCAAAGTCCTAAAACCCCCTCTGTGATGGTTCCTGGTACAGCAGGTGTCTCCAGGAACACTTTTTGCCACGATGACACACACACACACACACACACACATACACACACACACACACACACACACACACACACACACACACACACACACACACACACTCTTATCTTATAAGTTCTTAGCCCCTTATCCTAACTTTAACGATCACAACTAAATACCTAACCTAAACCTTGAAGCAGCCATGGTTCACAGAAACAGAAAGTAAGTAGAATCACAGCAGTAGATGGGGTTTTCCTCACCACACAGCAGCTGATCCTGGGGCCGGTTGCGCAGACCAGTATAAGTCTGGTCTGGCTGCTAAGTCAGTCTTTGTGGAGACCGTTCTTTGGAGTGAACATAAAGTCTAAATATTTACTCTGTTAGTTTGTGGGGACCAATCAAATGGAGGGCACAGATGATGACTCGGCAGGGTGGTGATGATCGGTGTCACCGCTGCATGGTGATGGCTCAGAGTGCGGATGACAGCACATAGAGCTGAAGTACTGGGACACGTGCAGAGGACAAAACTTAAGACTGTTACTGAACTCTTGACTTGTACAGCAGCATTTATTGCAGTATAATAACAAACTATGTCTTACGTATATCTTCATTGTATTATCGTGTGAAAAGTTAGATCAAAAGCTACATCAGTCCATACACACACATACAGTCCGAGTCTGTGAGCTAAAACTGTGATGAGTGATGTTAAAGTAAGTTTACATTCATCAGGTCAAACAGAGAACTGTGTATCTCTGTATATACAGTATCCATATGCTGACTAATCCAGTAAGTTACACTCTAATCTGTACTTCTGATTTAGATTTTTTGATTTACACACAACTGCACACCACAGGCAAGTGCTAACACTGTTGAGTTTCACCAGTTTACATTACATTTATAACCTGTAAATATCCCATGTTAATCATGTAACCAATGCAGGCGGAGAATGGTCGCCTAGAAGAAACATGGGAAGTGTTTTTGGGGGTCGTGAGGGCATTTTCCTGCTGACGGATGTTGGGTTTCTCCCCCTCACTTGCACTGATTGTCAGTTTGGGGGTCTCCTGACCCTCAGAGGAGAGAATATATGGTAGAATGAAGACATGGTAAAATATCCGATGTAACTAAAATACGGTAAATTGTCTGAAGTAACTGTGTTTGGAAACTAAAAACAGACAAGAGTGAATAATGGGAAACTTGGAAAGTACTGGTCATTTTCTCGGCAGGAAGTGTAATTAACAGGAAGTTACTGTTAGAGTGTGACGAAACCTCCAAACACGTTAAGATGATAGCAGTAAGGTGGAAATGTCAGGACTGTCATGGCCTTGGTGGTTCTTTTGCAAATAAACCCATCTGAATCCACAGGTTCAGTCTCAGTTGCTTCTTTAAGGCACACGAGTGGCATCGTTTGAGTAAAAACACAGGGCTGCGTTCTGGTTCTGGTCCAACACTAACAGCAAGTCAGCTCTTCAATAAGTTCAAACAGATCTGTCCTTTAGAACCGTAATCCCCAAATCAGCTCCTCCTCGTTGTACCTGTCCAGTGGCTTCTTTCTGTCCCTTGTCTCAGCCCCTTGGTTGTAATGTCTATAAATGAAGCGTATCATTGTCGTTACAAACTGTCTGGTCTAAAGTCAGAGACAGAGAAAACGCCAGAGAGTTTAGTTTGAATGAACAGTTATTTTGAGCTGCAGTGTTGGAATCAGTACTTCAACATTTTTTACCTGCTTCACATGTTCACAGTCATTTGTTCCTGATTCAGTGAGAAACTTCAGAATAATTCTTCTTCTTATTGACAGTAAATCCTCAGTCTGACTTTATCAGCTCTCAGTTATTTCCACTGTTTCTTTTCTGTTCGAGTCATGTGATCATGTTGCTTCCATCATACCAGGTGAAAACCTGCTTCATGATCCAGGTGAATCCAAGACGGTCGATGTTAAACTCAGTGAAGCCTGACAACCAAGAGAAATCCTGGATATTATAAACCTGCTTTGTGGTGCAGGTCTCAGGTGCAGGGGGCTGTGAGATACTGAGGACACATCCTTCAGAAACACCAAGTACCAGCATGCATCTCTCTCTGACAGAGTTTCTGCTACAACCACTGAGAGGTGCACAAGATCATTAAAGAATCCGGTTCTATATTTCTGATCAGTAGAAACAAAACAACAACATCATCTGTTACTTTTTTTAAAAACTCAATCTTTAGTTTTAATGAAACAGAAACTGATTGAGCGAGGCTGACTGAATCGAAATCGCTCTGATTTTGTCAGAATCTGATGTTTTGAAAAAACGTACAGCTCGAGCTGTCGCTTTGAATGAATTCAGACGAACATGTGTTTCCGTCTTTACTGTTCAGAAATAAACAGTTAACACGGAAACTCAGCAACATGAGCAACAGAATAAACTGCTGTAAATGAACTTTTTCTGCAACCAGCCAGTGATGAAGGTCACATGACCAGGCCTCATTTTTAAAGCAGCTGACTGAGGACAACCTGTCCAACCCGGGACAAAAGTAGATTTTTGGGTCAGTGGTCAAGTTTAACCCTTTATGGGGCAAGGAACCATATATGTTAACTTCCATAGGCTTTAAAAATGGCACCCCCATGTCACAGGCAGAATCATGTGACTTCATACAGCCAATCCACGAAAGTCAGGCTACATCACAACACCGTCGCTATGGCCTCTGACCGATCACGAGTGAGCCAGAGCGTCTCCAACTTACGTGTTTCTCCAGATGTCTTCTGCTCTCTGCTACATCCCAAACCACAGTCCTAGCATCAAAATTAACCATGTGGAACTCACTGCATGTTACTGAGGAGTTTCACTAAATGTTGACATAGGTGTCGTTTATATTATTTGGATTTTTTTTCCTTAGGTGACTCTTTGATTTGCAGCCTAAATCTGAAACTTTTTTTTAAAAGTCAAAAAAGAAAAAATGTCCTCTGACATCCACCAATGACACTCCAGGGCTGAAATTTTAAATTTTCAAGTATTTCAATGAGTGCCTCATAAAGAGTTAAGATCAGGATTTGGGTCAATGTAGGTCTCCAAATGAATGCAAGTCTATGTAACAATGTGTGTGTGTGTGTGTGTGTGAGAGAGAGAGAGAGTGTGTAAGTTCTCTGAACTTATTTTTCAGTCAGAGTGAAAAGTCACCTGCTTTCAATTCAACTTTAACACTTGACTCGGTCAGGTGACTAAAGACCTGCTCAGGTGTGACAGAGAATTTTTGTGTTCTTCAGGAGATCACGTGGAACTGTCAGGAACTTTTCATGTGTTGATCAGAGATGTTTAAGCTGCGTGATTCAGTGTCAAATAAGCAGCTGCAGAAAACCATTATTGTCATTAGTGATTCATCCACTGATTATTGTCTTTTATAATCGATTAATCGATTAGTTAATAAAATGCCAGAGAACAATAAATGTGTTCAAACTGCCTGTTTTCTCTAAAATAGTCCTGTCACATGCAACATAGAAAAACAGGAACCTCAGAGTGTTTGGAGAAGTAATAAAGCTATTTATTGATTATCAAACAGCTGCTGACTAAGTTTGTCCTCCCACCTCAGATTAGGAAGTGACAATAAACCAATAACCCCCCCATCAATCAGGGACAGTGATCAGTAATTGATTGTGGCACTGACAGAAGTGTCTAAAACAGCTGCTGTCTGAGTTTTATCATGACCACCTCCTGCACACAGCCAACCCCCAGCTGATCACATGACTGATCACAACTGATCACAGATGGAACAGCCAATCACTGAAACAGATCCGACCCTTCATCTGCCATCTTCTACATTCTTTTAAAACAGTTCTTACAGTTGATTCAGTGGGATGTTATTCTGCCCCAACACAGAGAAATGTTCATTTTTTTAAAAGTTCATTTTGTTTGTGTGGAATCTTTAAATCTTCGGAAATAATAGACAACAATCGAACATATTTCTAATGTGTAAATATAGAAACAAAGAGGAAAAAACAACCGTCCACAGCTACAAGACGTTCTGCTGTATTTACTTCCACAATGACGTATACATACAAATAAATCAATGTATTTATTTGTTTAGCACTCAGTTCAGAAACAGAAAGTCAATGCCAACATTCTGAAAAAGTAAGGGCACGTGTTCTTCTGCAGTGCCGCAGATGTTGCAGGTGACAATAACAACAACACAAGGAATGGACGCAGCAGCACCAGTTACAAAAAAACAAGAAAAAGGTGGTGAACATTCGAGGCAGATCATCAGGGACAAGTTTAGACAAACAGGACGCAAACTGTAGGACTCAGGACTCAGGTAGAGCCTGTAAAGATCAGGTAAAGCCTCAGTTATTGACATTTTGTCAATAACACAATGTCAAAATGTTTATTGTGACAGTTGCCATCAGTTGTACCGACACTCCACACACAACGTTTACAAAGGCTAACATCTTGTTCAGGCTAACGTACGCACGTTCTTCTGACGATGTTCCGGGGTAAGCTGCAGATCAGTCACTGCAGAGTAAAACCAGACTATTCTTAGTTTCTGTTTGTCTCTGACTCAGGATCAGTGCTCATTAACATCTACGCTCTCTGACTTTAATGGTCTTCTGTCTTGTTTTCATTCAAATCACTGATCTTATGATTTGAAAATCACTCTGTTTCAAATAATGATTTAGATTTTTGATATAGAATGATCGAGTGATCAGCCCTGAGATCCCACCTGAACCAAAACACACTGGATTTGTGAACAGACATGTTGACCTGAAAGCAGAGGAGGGCTGCAACTAATCAATCAATTAATCTAATGATATTATATAATGATTATTTTCTGAAATAATACATTTTCTCTTATTTGATGAATTGATTTGCTGATGTTAAGTTGACAGTGACAGATTTCTAATAATTCATCATCAGACAGAAATCAGAGCTAAATAACACCGACCTGGACCAGGATCAGGACTGGAATCAGTTATTTTCATTATCAATTAATCTTCCGACTATTCTCTTGATCAATCAATGAACTGTTTGTCAATAAAATATAAAAAGTGCCTGATAAAAGCCCAGCACCGCCCAGGCTGATGTCTGATCCAGGTTAGAGGGTTAGGTCTCAGAGGGTGGACTCAGGAAACTTGTTCACAGCTGTTGCTTGAAAAATGGCAGAAACTGATGACTGATTATCTGAATAGTTGCTTGATTGACTAATCGATTAATTAACTTTTCTTTCAGCTGTAGTCTCCATTATCTATTGGTAATAAAAAAAACGGAACAAATAAAGTACAGAGTGTAAAGAATTATATAAACCGTAAGTTTAAGAAGGCGTTCAGGTTCATTTTATGGTTTTCATTTCACTTTCTGCTCTGAGTTTGATTGTTCAGGTCTGACTGTAGTTTCTCTCTCTCAAAATAAACCGGTTTATTTCACGGTTTGTTCGTCGTGTCCCCACTGTCTAACCCTGACCCCGAGTCCCTGTCTGTGTCCCTCCCTGTGTCCCCGTCTGTGACTCTGAATCACTGAGGTTTGATGTAAACACTGACTGATGCTAGCTGTTAGCTTCTTTAGCTCCGAGTTTCCCCGGCTGGATTCTCAAACCGCTGACAAACAGCTATCATGTTCTAACGTGTTCTCCCAGGTTCTACCGATGTTCTGCAATGTCTCTACTGTGCGTGGGACTTACATGAATCTCCTCCGCAGGCCACAGCTCAGCTCAGCAGCTCCTCGGCTCAGTGGACTCTCTCCGGGATTCAAACCGTCAGCCCGCCGCTGCCTCGGAGCCTCCAGGCCTCTGGCGAACTCTTCATGTCCGGGTTTAGGTTCGGGGGTCTGGGTCAGGGTTCTTCGGATTTTCTATGTCCTATATCTGTGTGAGGGAGAAGTCACTAGGATCCAGTTCAGTGATCCAGCGGGGAGGACTGGGCTGATCACACTGGAAACCCCCTCCGCAGCTTCCGCCCAGGAAATCCCCCAGCTGCCCGAGGACAGAAGACCACCAGGGGGCGCTGTTTAACACAGTAAATACGTAGAAAGGAAAACCGTGAACTACACTCCCAGAATATTGGCTGGTTGGTTTGATGGAAGATTTTGTTCTTCAGTTGTTTCAATAAAAACTGAACTAAAACTTCATACATCTTGTGAAAACGATATCCACACCTCCCCTGTTTAATCAAACGTCATGTGTGTGAAGTGCTTTTAAAACCTGGATGGCTGATGATGTCTTGGAGGTACATGATCTACAGTCTGTCCTATGACCTGATCCGGACTTCAGATGTATTACCTCTGTTCATCTACATGTCAGACTTTATCTTCAGGTATTTAAATAAGCACGGTGCCACTGTATTTAGATCAGATCAGTGTGACTTCAGTGACACTACAGGATGAATTATACTGGAAACACTGACCGATAAAGCTCCAGTGATAAAAGGTTTATCAGCTGTAATTAATGGCTTTATTAATGCTTAATGAATGGCTTCTATGAATGTCAGTCCAATGTTTCTAACAGCCATTCTATTTTATCGGTTTATTTTATTTTATTTTATTTCATTCTCTGTGCTGGACCTGGTTGTGGTTCCGGAGCTCCATCAGTTCAACACCTGCAAAAGTGAAGTATGAATATACCAGCAGGATGAACTCCTGTTTACAAGTTTCTATTGTGACGCATTTAATGGTGTGACTGAACTCTGCTTTGATCCATCCAGGTGGCATCATTGATGTCATTAATAGTAGTGAGTACTCAGCGCTCATGGGTCAGACAAAAGGAGAAGACTGAAGAGGAAGAGACAAGTGTTTAATGATGAACTTTGGTTTTATTGTCACTCCTCTGAAACGTTCTAAAATCGTTAATACAGGATGACGGTACCTAAGTGACGTCATCCAATATGGCTGCTTCAGTTCAACACCTTCACCGCCCCAAACACACAGACAGAAACAAAATTCATAAAATCAAAAACAGCAGATTTAAAACAGAAAATATGGAAAACAGATATAAGCCTGGCCCCTCCCACTTTGATCGACAGGTCAGGTCTGATTTCTGATTGGTCCACAGAGACCAGCGATGACAGGTGATAGTTGTGATGAGGTGAAATGATACAAACCTCAAACCCGATCAATCAGCTGATCAGTAAAATTTCAACACACTCTAATTGATAAATGAGAAAATAAAATAAAATGATGACATCATAAAACCAGAGGGGTGGGGTCAGAGGGTTTCAGGAGGCCAGAGGGTTCTGGGAGTCCACCAGAGAGGATGAGTCCTGCAGGACAGAGAACAAACAGAGTAGAATTCAGAATTAAAGTAAAAACACAGTGAAGCTGCAGTGCAAACAGAGTAGAAGCAGAGTAGAAACTAGGGCTGGGCAGTATGGCCAGAACTTTCAATGATGGTGTGATTTGAAGCGCGGACAGTCACAGTGTGTATCGTGGTGCATTTGTTTTTTTAAACCTTTGTCTTCTGACGTAATGTGCAGATCCTTGTCTGACTTTTTAAACCTGGATCATCTCCGTATTAAGGTCTTTCTGTTCTTTCTTCTTTCTTCCAACTCCTTGTCCTCTTCTTTGTTGCATGCAGCCCCTTTTACAGCCTGTTATGGGAGGGAATGTTACGCTGTCACCGTTCTGTATAGAACATACGAACGATGAATGGGCACACATTTACATACTTCCTCAAATATGTCTTTTCCTGTGGTTGTGCCATGCACTGATTTAATTCCCAGAAGTTCCTCTGTAACTCATAAACTGGAGTCCGCTCCACGGATGAAGATTGACACTTGTCAGTCACATCAGCGCTCTAATCCACAGCAACAGAACATGCAACCACGTCTTAAACTTTTCCATCAACTGTTCTTGTAAATTGGTGCCAAGCTCACACACACGGTCAGCAACAGTATTTCAGCTTCTATTTAAAAACGCTTGTTTTTTGTCTGAACACATGACGTCGCACACTTTAATCATGCACCGCTTTACAAACTCTCCCTCGGTTACAGGCCGAACAGACACCACAGTCCTTTTTAACTCCTCTGTCTCCTGCTGTCTGTCCACATCCTTGTATTTGTCTTGGTGTTTTGTCTCATTGTGCCGTCTTATGTTATATTCTTTAATTACGGCCACACCAGCTCCACAGACAAGGAAAACTGGTTTAACACTAATGCAGGTAAACAGATACTCCGCCTCCCACCTGTCCTGACAGCCCGTTTTCAGAGTCCACTTTTTGTTTGACCATTTCTTCTTTACATGTAATTAAAAGTGACGAGTGTAGTTGACTTATGACCTCTGATGAATGTGCTACAGAGTGGGGGAGGTGCAACTGGGCTTCAAGGTCTTGGCAGGCTCACTTTTGCAGTGCATTGTTAGACTTGTAGTATCAGCAGTGTGAGTCCCATATACCAACGGACCAGTGAGAGACATGATATTTTCTTGCGGGCTGGATGTAGTTGTACCAGATGCGGCCCTCGGGCCTTGAGTTTAACATGTGTGGTTTAGTGCACAGCTGCCCCCTGCTGGTGTAGTTCCATTGCTGCCACTTCTGTGAGGGCTCTGCTGGGCAGTTCAGTACAGTCCAAACCGGTACTCCAGGGTAAACTCATACCGATGTACCTGCATGTTCCTGCACTGTTTAAACTGTCCAGCCCAGCAGGAGCACAGCAGACACACAGTAAAGAAAAACAGCAGAGTTACCATAGAAACAGTGGCTCAGGTACATTTAAACGAAAGCATTAGAACAATGAACGTTCCTCAGGACCATCACAATGATGGACCTACAGGAAGAGAGGATTCTGGGATTTATAGTACACATAAATTGCTCCTCCTCACCTCCTTTGTCTCCTTGGCAGTAACCTCCTCCTCCTCAGCAGGACACACCTCCATCTTCTCCTCCATCTTTTCCTCCTCTCCTCCCCCGTCTCCTCCCTCCATGCCGTGCTCGGCCTCCCACTCCTGAAGAACCTCGTCCAGGTTGAACCTCCGTCTGTAGTTCACCAGGAAGTTCTTCACCTGAACCACTGACTTGTTACCAATCACATCTGAGATCGCCTGGAAGTCCCGCCCATACTTCCTGATGGCTGCATGGGATTGGATGAGAGGGAGAGTCACTGAAAGTTACCAACGACCTTCTCATGGCATCAGACAATGGACTCGTCTCTATACTTGTCCTACTAGATCTTAGTGCT
>JBBMJY010000009.1:23453-41075 GCA_037833715.1 Toxotes lorentzi | reverse complement strand
ACACACACACACACACACACACACACACACACACACACACACACACACACACACACACACACACACACACAAACCTGTTACACAACCTCCACTTGTGAGTGTTATGGAGAAACACAGCTGTGTGTGTGTGTCCAGTGTATGTGTCAGCAATGCTCCATAAGACCCCACCCCCTCCACACACACACTGACTGTTGACCAATCACAGGCCAGAGATCACACCAATAACTCGATGATATTAAAGGACATACATAACCCTAACCCTGACCCTGACTCTAACCCTGACCCTACGACTGAGGACACAAAGATAGACACTTTATTTATCCCCTAGGGGAAAAAGTCCACTGTCCTCATCTTGTGTGACGCAATTTCTATCTGTAACACATCAGTATGACTCAGTATGACACATCGACCTGTTTGACTCAGGTACGTACCGAGCTGGCTGAGGTCCAGGGCGGTCCAGTGCAGTCCGGTTGGACAGGACGGAGACAGTGTACGAATACTGACTCGGCCGTGAGTGTCCAGACCCCACAAAGCATCACGACAGGCAGACAGGTGAGTCAGTTCCACCTGACAACACAGGAATGACAAAGGAGAACATCAGCAGAACACACAGGTACACAAGAGTGAGCAGAAATCATTAGAATCAGAGTCAGAACAGGTGACAGGTGTTTTTACCTCAGGTGGTAGAGGGACAGAGGAGGGGCGGAGCTCTCCATCCTGATCCCAAACACAGAACAGATCCTTCCTGCTCTGAGCCAACCACAGGAATGTACCTGAGACACACAGGATGATGATCAGGTGTGTTTAATGTTACATATGAAAGATGGGCAGGGACTCCAGTGTCCATAGTTCTGGGGGTTAGTTGCAGACGTGTGATGGGAGACTGAGGGACTCTGGTGAGGAGGAAGGTGCAGTAGTCCAGGTGGGACATGACAAGCACCTGGATGGGCCTCTGAGACGGTGCTCATTCAGAGTAGGAGGACCAGACAGAGCCGGGAACACAAGGATGGAGCCTGTGTTTAGTGTATACAGGTATATTACCTTCTCTGTGAGGCACAGCTGAAGATGTGATGAAGGTCCACCTGGTGGCTGAGACGGTTCCTCTTGGAACGACGTTCTGCCAGAAAGTTCCTGAAACACAAACACACAAACAACAGCTGAGAAACTGAAAGCTACAAACCTGAACTCTACCCTACACCCGGTTCTGCTGCTCTCCTGGACTGAGCTGGACTCTACCGACCCACGAGGCTTCCACGGGCCAGGTGCAGCTGGTTCCGTCCTGATGCAACCCAGACCCCATTGGCATTTGCGCTGACCAGACTCGGCTGGCACTGCGAGTACTGGGACAGGAAGGCCACCACTCGCTCCACTGGCGCTCTGGTTACCGTGGCAACGCTATGCGTGGCCTGAAGCAGTGTCTGGAACAGACTGCCCTGATCAAAGACCACGTAGTCCGAAATATTGATCTGATGGACGAGGAAGGGGTTGAGGGGTGAGGGGTGTGGGGAGGGGGGAGAGAGGGGGAGAGGGGGGGGACAGGCTGTTGAGCTGAGATCAGACCTTTAAAGATCAGACTGTCTGTAAATCTGTTACTTTATAAATAAAGTTTATTTGGGTGAATATTGTTTATATGTCATGATGAAATAAACCGTGAATTGTTTTAAGCACGTTTTTCCCACCATCATATTTCTGGACTAATCACAATATCTGACATTTAGATCTCTCTCTCTCTCTCTCTCTCTCTCTCTCTCTCTACCTGCCACCAGTGGTCGTCGTCTCCCTGCGGTCTGGACGGACAGATCCCGGTTCTAAACCACAGGCTGCCACTGGCGTCCAGAGCCCAGGCCGTCCCTCCGTCTCCCAGGGCAACGCACATCAACTCCAGACCCTGAGCCTCGCTGAGACACACACACACACAATCAATAAACTGTAGCTGTAGCAATAAACTGCCTGGATTTACACTGTTCACAAATAATAATAATGTTGGTTAAGATCAACCAGCTGTTTGCACTGTAGTACAGTAGTACTGCAGTAACAGCAGTACCTGACGGTGTCGTACTTCCAGCCCTCCCCTTCGCTGCAGTAGCTGTTCAGTCCTTCTCTGTAGAATAAAGCCTTGTGCTCGCTGAGAGCCCAGACCACGCCTCCTCTCACACACACCTGGCTGAACACACAGGGGGAGTCCACCTTCACTGAGCGAGCACAGGGACGTTCCACGCTCAGACCTGATGGACAGAGACAAAGGTTAAAGGTCACTGTGGCAACAGTATACAACAGCTCCTCCATCAGCTCCAGAGCTCCTCCTGTGGGAGTCCATATCAGTGTCAACTGCATCAGTCCACCTGTTGCTCTCACCTCCCCCGACCCTTTTGAACCAGACCCTTTTGAACCAGACCCTCAGAACCGCTTCACACAGGGCAGCAACTCGGGCGGTGAAATTCAAAACTAACTCTAAATAAGTATAAAACGTGTTTCCTGTCGTTGTTCAGTGTAACAGCAGCTGTGAAACAGACAGGAAGCAGGAACCTTCCTCACTTTAACACATCAAACTAACAGAAATGTAAGATTTCCGTCACATGTTCCATTGTCTGAGCTTCAACTGCAGCTCATCTTCTTCTGCAGTGGTTCAATGGATTGAAAAATCAGTGGAGGGAAACAACTTCGCTCACATTTTGATGATGTGTTGGGAAATTCTGCTAATACCAGAGTTACAGTTGGAGGGAAATGGGATTCCTAATGCCTAATGGTGTCTGAACACAAAAAGCCAAACATGAATTTCATCTGGACAGAACACAGATTAGCTTGGTCCTGACTGCTGTACTGTCAGGATCCATTGTTGCTGCTGAATAAAGAAAATGTTTAACTTTTCTCCTTAATAAATGTGTGTCAGAGATGAGATATGACTCTATGATATGACTCTACTGACAACAACAGTGATCACATGCAACATCACCAGGACATACATTTAATTGGAGTCACAGGTGAACGTATTAACTTCAGTTTAACACAAACAGCACCAGGACGCCCCCCGCTGGCCACATGCAGAAATCACAGCTGCAGGAGGTATACAATGAAAAATGATTATGCATGTTTTCAGTGGTAAATCCAGGTGACTCCATCCTTCACTGGACAGGCAGACACGATGAGGCCCGCATGTGGTTGAAACAAAGTTTTACTTAAAGAGAGGCTGAGACAGAAAGACTGATATTTGTCTCAATGTGACTCATCGTGATTCTCAGCCAGTGAGAAACCTTCTGGTCTGATGATGCTGTTTAAGAAACCAGCTCCTGCAGCCAGTGCCATGAATTTAACCTAAAAAATACGTGTAGACCACAGTTTGTCTGATGTCAGCAGACGTCTACACCCACAGCGTAGGAAGGAGGAGTGGTCCTTCATCTCTCTGCTGTCAGACTGTGCAACTCAGTTGTTTAGCTGTACTCTGGTCTGGTCTTTTACTTTTCATCTGTTTATGGCCGGACTGTGCAATATTTTCTTTTACACTGTTTTGTACTTAATGTTTATATTAATACTCTAATTAGCACATTGTTACTTTGACTTTATCCTGTTTCCTCATGAGCAGCCTAACACGTACATTTTCCCACTGTGGGATCAATAAAGTCCTATCTTATGTTTTCTTTTCTTGGATGCAGACAACTTGTTCAGAACTGTAGGTTTGTGTTTCACTTGAGGTTTTTATTGGTCTCCTTTCTCTGGTCCGTTGTGTGTTTCTTCACATTGTTGGTATTTAATGACAGTCAGACAACTGAACTTTTAACAAGTCTTAATCTATGTGAATCCACAATCATACAGTAAGACAGGTATGGAGTTACCTGTCTGCAGGTAGAGGTCACCGTTGGTCTTGATGATCCAGGCAGAGTCATCACTCAGGGCGACGAAGGCCGTTTGCTCCACAGCTTTGTACCAGTGACGTTTTCCTTTAACTGACACTTTAGCACAAGCAAATGCTGTCATGCTCTTCTGCTCCACCTTCCACAGCAGATTACCTGATGGAGTTAGCAACAGTTAGTATTTACATACACCTGTACATACATCTGTGCACCTGACAGTCTTCTCTTCTGCCTGCTTTAATCAACCAGCTGTTTGAACAGGAAGCTGCTGATAACTGATGTGCTACACTATGGTCATTCATTGTAAACTAATGTTTTTCAACAGTTCATGTCAGCAGCTCACCTGAAGGTGATAACGCCACCTGGTGGACACTGTCTTCAAAGCGCTGCCAGCTGAGTCCAGTTTCAGGCAGAGCACTGCAGAACAGTCCTCCTTTAAAGTCCAGACACCACACATACCTGAAACACACAAGTCAGACTTTGGTCACCTGAGAGTCACCTGCTGACCCACCTGTCAGTCACCTGATAACATTCCTCCTTTAAAGTCCAGACACCACACATACCTGAAACACACAAGTCAGACTTTGGTCACGTGAGAGTCACTTGCTGACCCACCTGTCAGTCACCTGGAGGCTCAATATTCCACATCCTGGTCCTGAGTATCCCATCCAGCTTTCTGCCAACTAGAAAGATGAAATTAAAAACTGTTATTAAATCCTGCTGAGAGACTCACCTGGTGAGGCTTGTTCATGTCTCACCTGGGCAGACTTGTGTCTGTCTCTGTCCAGAGCATCCTGGTCCATCTGTCTGTCTGTCGCCTTCTCTGTCTGACCCGACGGACAGGTGTGGATGTCTCCTCCGCTGCCAGCAGCAGGCAGAGTGTGACAGTAGATGTCTCCATCTTCATCGCTGGACATACCCGGCTCTCTGTCCAGAGTGGACACAGTGGAGTAAAACATCTGTTCTGACACACCAGTAGGGGGTGCCGGGTCATCCTCCTGTATACAAACACAGAGGAAATTTAATATTAAGTTACATTCATGACTGAAGCTTTAGTCCAGAAAAGAGTTAGAGATCTGGGGACAGATCCAGGGGCTTTCGTGAGGAGGGACTGGCAGCACCCTCCTGAACCTCTGGGAGCTGCTGCCGCTGTGCTGGTTGAGAATGACACCATCAGAGTAGGAAGCATACAGAAAGACACCCAGTGTTTAAATGGTGGATCTGACTTCAGGGACCATATGGGTCCAGGAGTAAGAGGACCAGACAGGTCCAAGACTCAGACAACAGACAGGGTTTGTTCGAGCTGTGTGGTGCACCCCTGTGACATTGTTCTGGAGGAGATAAGTGCATCATTCTTGTGTTTCTTGTGTCTTGGAAAGAAAGGGATGGAGATATAAAGGTCTGTGGCTGCTGACGACTGAGGGGTTCAGTGTTTCTTTGGGGGGGATGCACAGCGACATTATTACCTGTTAACTGGAAGTTAACTTACCTAGGATAAAATAACCAGTTTCCATGTTTGAATGTTGCATCCCCACGAAAAGCTCAATTTTCTTTCAGGAATCAGAAAAATTCCCTTTTTGGTGTAAACTTTACCTTAGCAGCAGGAGTCATTAGGGCATAAATCACCTGACAGTTATAACAGGAACTCCACCATCAACACACCTCCTCCTCTTCCTCTGGTCCAATCAGGGGACTCAGAAACTCGTCCTCTTGCTCCTCCATTGGCTGCTGCTCCTGTCCATCATCTTCCTCAGTGTTGTGCATGTATGAGAAGGAGCACTCCAGCAGCAGATCCACGTCTGGGGTCGGAGGAATGACCTCCGCTTCTATGCCAGGATCAGAGGCCTTTCCTGGGATCAGCTGGTTCTGCAGATCCTTGAGGAGCAAGGATCCTGGTGGGAGGAGGGAGCTGGGACAAGAAAACAAGGATGAGATATGGGTTAGCAGGAGCAGGAGACACAGTGATACCATTTGGGTCTGCTGATTCATATGAGCCAGGTTCTGCTCAAGTTCTGATCCCGGGTCAGACTCTGGGTCTCTGTAAAGTGCTTTGAGACAATTTTGATTGTGGAAGGACCTGTATAAATAAAACTGCATTGAATTGCTGGTCTTCAAACTAACCCAGACTCCATCCCCTCTCCATCCTTCATGCCTCTGTCTGAACCTCCCCCACCCTCCTCCTGTGAGTCCTGGTCCAGGTTCTGTTCTGGGGAGTCCTGGTTCTGAAGATCCACCCCAACGAGGGAGGCTCGGTCACTCAGAGGAGTTCCACTTCCTCCATCGCTACAGCTGCCATCCTGGACTACAAACATGGAGTCTGAGCAGCAGCTCTCAGTGAGACGGTTCCCACTGCTGCTGTCTGGAGATGGAAACACACAACACAGTCAGTTATAAAGTCTGTCCCCCACTCTGTCTGTCGCTGTCCCTCAGTCTTTCTGTCTCTGCCCTTCTACCTACCTTGCCGTCTCCTCTTCTTCTTCTTCACTCTGATGGCTTTCACCACCAGCTCCTGTTGCATCTCCTCCTGACCCAAGGGGGCACTATAGCGCCTGGAACTGAGCTCACAGGATGTGGCCACCGGGGCATTTCCATGGAGACTGTCCCAGGAAGTGACCGAGCTGCTGCGACTACGGGAGCTGTTTGTGAGCAAACTGGACCGCTGGCAGAGCTGCTCCATCACCTACACCAACACAGGGTTTGTTGACGTAGACAAATAAAAGAGGTTACATTATGTGAACAGCAGGTGGCAGTCACTGCAATAAGACAACCAGTCTGTCAGCTCATGGACAGCTGTCAGTCACCTCCAGCAGCTCCTCCTGTTCCTCCGCTTCCTCCACCTCCTCGTCTTCCTCTTTCCCTCCCTCCTCGCCGAGTCTCTTCCCTGCTCCTCCTCCTCCCTCCTCCATCCCCCCACCCTCTGTGATGATGGCCATGGTTCTGATTGGCTGAGCGGTTTCCACTGATCCAGTTGGTGGGAGGATGGTAGGCGTTGTCAAAGGTGAGGACAAACGGATGGAGAGCTCTGACACTGGAAAAGAGAATCAGTACGATAATCTGTCCTCAGTCCGTGTGCTGCTGTCAGGAATGCATGTGGGAGACGTACTTGCAGTTGGAGGACAGACCCTCAGAGGGGGGCTCTTGGAAATGTTTTAGTATTGATCTATTAGCAGTGGTATTTTCAGCAGGAAGGTCAGGGTTAGGTTAGCAGTAGCAGTAGTAGTACTGAGACTATTACTAGTAGTTGCAGTAGTAGTAGTAGTAGCACTACTCACAGTTGGAGGCTAGTCCCTCTGGGCTGTTGGAGAGGCGGATGATGTCTCTGTCTCCTTTCAGGATGAAGATCTCGTTGTCACAACACGACACTGATACTATGTCTCCACAACTCTCCAATGCTCCGATTATCACCTGAACACATCAGACAAAAACTGATCACATAGTGACATGGTTAACTTACGCACAGTGTCACATTCACATGTGGGAATTCCCACAGCTGCAGGCAGTGGATGTACCTCACTGAGAAAGGTGAGAACTCATTAACAGAGTATCTCATTGAGACAGCTGAAGACGTTCAGACCATGTGCGTCTGGACAGTTCCACGTTTTGTTCTTTGGTTTTTGCTCTTTGGGCTCTGCGCTTCAGCACATTCAGTTTGAAATTAAACTAGATTAAAGGGCCAAGAGTCATAAAGGAAAGAGAAGTGCATGGAGATATGGCCCTTTTAACAGTCCAAACTGAAAGGATTCTGTACTCAGTGTTTGAAGCTCTGTCTTCACTCATGGCTCAGAGCTGATTGAAAGTCAAGAGCTGCCCTATAGACTGAGGTGAAGTCAGCATGAAGAGTAAAGAATCTTTCTCTTGCAGGAGTAAGGGATGACCATGCAAGTGAAGAAGATAATAGTGAAGCTCAGCACAAATCTATCCCCGGAAACCTAGAAGATGGCAAACGATACTGCAGCCCAAGGAGCACAAGTCTCGTGGATGAGCAGAAGATCAGTTGGATGCACTGCACAACAAGTCAACGAGGCTCTCCAGGACGTAGGTGGACAGGACGTAGGTGGACGAGAACACTTCATGACTACAACCTCAGACAATTCATCACAAGGTGCAAACCCCTGGTAAGACTGCAAAACAGAAAGAACAGGCTGCAGTTCACAAAAACATACAAAGAGAAACTGATACCCAAAGCTTCTACCCCACCTGTCAGACATGGTGCTGGTTCTGGCTTGGGCACACATGGCTCCTATGGGACTGGCACACTGATGATGATTTCACTGCTGAGGGAAGCAGCAGGATGAATGCAAAGGTAAACAGGAGCACCGCCCACTCCACCATCACCATCAAAACTCATTTCAGACGACATTTCATTACTCAGCAGGGCCTAAACTTTAGCTAGTCACTGACTGTAAAGCAGAGACTTGGAATTTTAATGCTGTATCCTTTATTTTATGTGAATGTGCTGAAGCCCAGAACCCGAGGAAACAAAAAACATCTAACTGTCCAGTCTGGACTGTAGTTGCTGTAACTGTTAACAGGGGACTGTAAGCAGTGGTACCTCGCTGAGACAGTCAATGACATAGATGCTGTACTCGTTCCAGCTGAGGATCCAGCCCTCTCTGAGGAAACAGCTCAGCAGACCCAGCTGTCTGTCTGCTGGACGATATGCACCAACCGGACCAGGACGAGGAAACAACTCAAACTGAGGAATCTGACAAAGACAGACACAGGTCAAGAAGTGTACAGGTAGACGGACAGGTGGACGGACAGGCATTAACAGTCATTACAGAGGAACTGATGAAGCACTTGGGATCAGTGGGACCAGGTGCAGCTATCTTCATAGAGTAGCAGTACTAACACACAGAGTAATACTTTTAGTAGTACTTACAATACAAAAGAGTACCAATGATGACGGTAGTAGTGAAAGACAGTAGCAGTAAAAGTATTTGTACCATATGGCTCCATCAGTTCTGTCTGTGAACAGCTGCTGTAGCATGTATGTGTTAGCGGGATGTTCCCAGTGTACCTGTGTGTTGAAGACTGGTTTGAGCAGTCGGGTGTTCTCCACCTGTCCTCTGATGTCAGACCTCCACAGTCTGAGTCCAGGTCGAGCAGCAAACACCTGAAGATCGCTCTGTTTGCAGAGAGCTGGCAGGAAGCAGGCTCCGAACCTGCCACTGCTACAAACAACAAGCCCAGATACTGACCACATTTAAAAATACAGACACCTTCATTTAAAATTGTGTCAACATGTGCGACTATAGTCAGCTTTAAAGCCACAGACTGATTCACAGATTCAGTCTCATGCAGACAGCAGGTCTCAGGTTTAACCCTTCCACCATTTTAAATCCGACTGATTAACTGAGGAGTAACTTCACACTCAATCTACTTTCTTTAGAGAGTAAATGACATAGACAGCCCATCTTCTATTGATGCTGGTCCACTTCTATAGTGTTTATTGCAACAGACATTCATTTCCTTTTTCCTGAACAGAATCTGGTCATTTTGTCCTTCAGACCCCCCGCCCCCCCTGGAATTTGGACATTATGGACTGCGAGAGCAGCAGCAGCAGTAATACCACCTCTGGTAAGCTACATGTACTTATATGTAGTGTGTCATACCTCTTGCGGGGCTTGGTGCCCACCTGCTGGACTTCCTGGGTTTGTGTGCAGTAAAGCAGAGATCTCTGCTGCGTTGACACCAGCAGCACCTGGTGACTGTACTCCATCTGAACCACACCTGAGGACTCCTCCAGGAGCAGCACAGGTTTACACACCCCCTGTATACACACAGGCAAAGACACAAGACAGAAACTGAATCAGCAACAAAAGTGTATTTTCACAAATCTTTCATCATTTTAGTTGTTTCGGACAAAAACAACCCCCAAAAACTCCTGGTATTGTCGTATTCCTGCTTCCTCCTATCATATATGACAGGTCCACAGAGTCCCACAGCTGGCGTTCTGACACAGTAAAGGGTTGAAGGTCAGCCATGTTATGGAAATGCTCAAAGCAAGTAATCGCATTCACTGTGCTGACACATGAAACGCAGAAAAACAGTCTTGGCTTGTAAAAACACGCCTCCGGTCACCTTCAGGGGCACATGGTGGAAAACATGGCACTCCATTTCTCACAAATCACTGGTGAGTACTGGAGTAAACAATCTGCTCTGTGTTCACCTGGTCCAGGTCCAGAGCTGAGAAGACGACTCGTCCTTTATCGTCTCCAGAAAAAAGTTTCATCCCGTTGGTGCTCCAGGCCAAAGATGTCACCGAACCTTTATGAAGCCCGACCACATCGAAACGCCTCAACTACAGACAGACAGGCAGAGAGAGAGAGAGACAGGTTAGAACTACACCGTGTCACCTGGACTTAAGAACACTAACTCGTGGCAGGGGACACTTGGACACTAACCCTCTGGCTCTGAATGACCTGTTGTCCTTCAGCATTAAGGTTCCTGGGTTAGAAACGTATGTCAGTCTGAAATAAACTGTCGCCTCCCTGGCGACCGATCATACGTTGGCTCTGATATCAGCTGTCGATATCGACCGATTTCTCAGTTAGGCTGGTTTCAGTCACTTAGGTGATGTGATGGAGGTCAAATGCCAGAAAGGCCGGAGACCTTCTGTATCTGTATCTGGTGTACCTGTCTGCAACACACCTGGGGATCTTCTCACCTGTTTGTTGCGACCAGGAAGCGAAGACACCAGCTGGAAGACGGCAACCCGACCTGAAGCTGTTCCTACGGCAACCAGATCATCAAAACAGCTGAGCAGCTTCACGGCCGTGATCGCATCGCACTTTCCCTGCATCACACACACACACATATATATATATATATATATATATATATACACACACACACACACACACTGTGTGTATGTGGGCGGCTGAGTGGGTCGTCCACTGATCAGATCGTTGGTGATAATTCTCCATCCCAAACGTCACAGGCTTCTGTTGTGGTCAAGACACTAAACCCCAAACTGTGCAAGTGTGTGTTTACAAGTGTGTATGAATGTGTGTGTGAAGAGGTGAAGGTGACTTGTAGTATGAAGTGAAATGCAGTCCATCCATTTAACATTTACATGTACATTTACACGCACGCACGCACACACACACACACACACACACACACACACACACACACACACGGTGTTGTGTCCAAAAGTCTGAGCTTACTTTCCCATTTGCTTCAATGGGCTCAGAGTCCTAATTATGTGATCAATACTGTCCTGTATTTTTATGGATCAGCTCAGTTTACTGATCAATCGATGGGTCTAAATACGCTTGTATTTTCATGGCGCCCTCTGCTGGAGCTCAGAATGAACTGGTTCAGACTCCTGAAGGTTTTCAATTCAAACACCTCGTTACCGTTTCATTTTTTCCCACATTCAAACTGAAGTGTAAATTTTAAAAGTGCCGACCCTGCTAAGGACAGAAAGACAGGAGTGTCTGTCTGACTCTGAACTAAGAGTCTCATCATGTGTTCTCTGAAAGGACAGACTAAACCAGGACCCAGCTGGACCTCCTATAAAAACAGACACCACAGAAGAGAAAGAGCTCTGACCTCCAGACTGTACTTGTTCATGTGTGCGAGGCGGCGACAGTACAGGTAGAGCATGCCGATACTGCTGCCCACCGCCACAAAGTCACTGCTGCTGTCCAGAGCTGTCAGGTAGACCAGGACAGACCTGAACCCACGCTGGACCTGCAGAGAGACAGGAGCCTTCGTCATTAATATCATCATTATCATGGTCACAGCTCATTAGTCACGTCAGCCTTGGACAGGTAATACACAGATAACATACAGGTAACAGACAAACTGAAGAGATTAACCTGCTTCACATTAGAACCTGAGTGACTCACAATTTTTAAGGCTGATGCCAATTTCGATATTAAAGAGTTTTAAAATTTGATGACGATATATCCAATTACAGGGATTGTACCTTTGGTCAGTAGTTACAGCACACCGACGGCAGCTACTGACATGTGAGTCACAAATATGCACTGAACAAACACTTTACCTGCAGGGATGAAGCCAAGCCTTCATCCTTAAGGGACGTCTCCCACCCCCTGAATGGGACTGGCAGCACTGAGCAGGTCCTTCAGTGACTGGTCTGCTCCACCCACAGTGTTCAAAAGAGTGACAACAGTTTTCTTCCTGATGTCAAAACGCGTAACCAGCACTGTCCCCAACAACCCAGCACAAACACCAGTGGACAGTAGTATGTGCAATATTTCTTTGTAAGACAAGTAACTTTTTTTCTCACCACTGCTCAACATATACCCAACACATTATGCAATAAAATACACTGTTCACACTTCACCATCACACCAACACCGTTGACACAAGACAGGTTGGGTCCACGGATTCATGCTATTGGTGCCAGTCTGACTCTACCATCTGCAGCTCAGCAGAAATCAGCAGAAATCCAGATCCATCAGACCAGACTACGTTGTTCCAGTCTTCATCTGTCCGGTTTTGGTGAGCCTGTGTCCACTGCAGCCTCAGGTCTCTGGTTTTAGGTGACAGGACTGGACCATGACGTAGCCTATGCTGCTGTAGTTCTTCTCCTCAAGGTTGGACTGTGTTGGCATCCTTAAAGCATCTGATACTACGTTCCTCACTTTAGGTTACTTACATGTTTCTAATGATAAGCTGTGTTTGAGCTGGAGGAATAAGAGGTGAATGTTTGCCTGCAGAGTTGGAGTCTCACCTTTTGGGGTCGTCTTTTACCCTCTGGAAATGATCCCACACTTTGGATTTCTTTCCCAACATATGTAATAACCAGCTATTAACTTCAGGGACCAGCTGTGTGAGTAATGGCTGTCTGTGACTGAGTGACTGAGTGTCACCACTTCCTGTGGAGTTTAATTTTTTTTTTTCCCAGTGACCAACGGACCAATCAAAACTTGGTTGGGCCCTCTAATGTTTTTCCATTCTGAGTTAAACTCTACAGACTGCGGTGTGTGAGACGCCCAGGAGACCCAGCGAACAATCACGCCAGGTCACATGTTTTCATTCAGATGTTTGATGTGAACATTAACTGAAGCTCCTGACCTGCACGTGTGCCACATGCCTGGCTGATTGGACAAGTGCACGAATAAGCAAGTGTACAGGTGTTTCTAATAAAGTGCTCATGAAGTGCTTAGCTGCGAACGCTCATATTAGCTGATAAAATCGGCCCACTGATGTATTGGTCGGGCTCTCGTCCAAACAAACCTGCTGCATTAAAGACTGACTGGTTTTCAGTGCAGATCAAACACAGACTGTAATAACCCCCTTCCAGCACTTTCCCATTTTACCTACCTCTGCTTTTACAATCTGCAGTGAGTCTGTAAAGTAAATGGATGAAGTCCAGTTACTTTACAGACTCCCACAATGCAACACTCAACAGAAATGGTGGAGTTACTGACCCCTGCAGACAAGTGAGGAGGTGTTCAGTCTGTGAGGCTTCACACAACATGAAGTGAGATTAGTGGGTTACCCAGCTCTCTTTGGACTTAACCCAGGTTTTTTTCCTGGTATCATGATCTGGTAATCTAGTGTCTTTGATTAGACAAATAATCCACACACTGTCATATATTCTTCAGCCAGAAACGTATTTTCTCCTCCTCTCTGCTTCAGCAGCAGAAACTGTCTGATGTTACTTTCACTTTTTATCAGCATAACATATTAAGGACAGTTGGTTCATCATCAGATAAAAATATTCATTTAGAATAATTCCTGCACTCATTTATACCTCCTGCCTTAATTTAATATTTGTAAATGATTTCTAGTGTTTATACAGCGTCTTGTTTTGTTCCAGTTCTGTGACCATCTTCTTTACATTTCACCTTACTGAACAAAACTTTCTGCTTTTGCTGTAATGGAATTTAATGGCAGATTTCACCATTTCATCTCATCTCACATCAACCACTTAATTTGAGGCTCTGACGAAACCCAGAGTTAACAGAGCCAGGTGATCCAGGACGGAGGACATCAGACTCAGAGTGTGACCTCCTGGCAGCCGGACTGAGCTAAGCTCACTCCGTGGTCCAGGCCTCAGGTGTTCAGCTTCTGTTGTTCTGCTTGGCTAAGTTGAAAAACGATTTTTTCATTTCAGCCGCTAACAGCTGGTCTGGGTTTTAGCCTGGTTTGAAATGGAACAGGTCAGCACCTTGGCCTGGTTTTGGCCTGGTTTGGAGGAGTTCTGTACCTTGGCTGGAATGGCATTCAGCAGGTAGTAGAGTGGGCAGAACTCTCTCAGGGTGGATGGCAGAGTCGGCTGGGTTGCCATGTTTCTGCTGAAGTCGACTCAAACTGGTCCTGAAGGTAAATTCAAAACTCATTTTAGAAACACATAAAATTAAACTGCATTTAGAATATCACACCACTGAAATGCAGCAGTAAAATGCTCTGGTTCCCGTTCAGCTGGATGGAATATCCCCAAAATTTAAGCCAACTGTTCCCTTTAATTCTTACTGGGCGACATAGTTGCTGGCAAAACAAATAAATAAAAATAAATACATAAAATAAAATTTAAAACGCATAACGTCGGGGTTTACTTGAAGTAACACCATTAAAAAGTTAAAAGTTTGGATTTTGTGGTTTATTTGCAGTCTCTTGTAATATTCTCCTCCTGTAAGAGTAGAGGAGGGCGGTAACGAACAGCACGGAGGAGCGTGAACAGCTGAAATTTAACCTGATTTAAACATTGTTTAGTGGATGAGATATACACCGAATTAAACAGAATGGTTAGCCAACGTTTTTCTGAATTTTGTCATGTTTTTTAGTGAATGTATTTAAGCTCAAATGAGGAGATAGACAAAACTTGCAAGGTGATTAATGAAGTTTTGTGTGACGAACACTGAACGTTCTGCTTCCTGGTCAGATGAATGGAACTCTGCACCAAATTCAGTTACAAAAATCAGCAGTTTACTGTTTTACTGCTTAAAATCTGACAACATACAATACTGTAAAAATAAGACATTTAGAATGGCGTGGAACAATTTAAAGTAAAACTCTTAAGCAATTTGCAACAATGAAAGTACGGGTTTGATGATTTATCAGCAGCTTCTCCAGCACTTTGACAGATGACAGAGGGCGGTAACGAACAGCATGAACAAACGTAAACAGCTGATATTTAACATAATGTCAACAGTTTAGTGGAACAGACATACACCGAATCAAAGGATAATTTGCCGGAGTGTAAGAAATCTTAAAACATGCTTGGCAGTAAATGCATTACCGCCCAAATTGTTTTCCAAGTACTAAATTGGACATCTGTTTAATGGAGTTTGGTGCGACGCTGCCTGAACAAGAGACGACGGCACCACTTAACGTTTACATAGCAGATTGTTATGAAAAGCAGTGAATCTCCCGAAAACATCATAATGTCAACAAGAAACAAACAAACAAAAACCAGGCTGTTTACCGAGCTAGCTTCTCAAACACCGAGGACAGGCTAGCTAGCATCATATGAGATCAGTTAATCCTGCGTTGGCAGCAGGAGGAAGACCGTGAGTCACTTACTGAAATTAACAGTGCAGGATCCCGCTCAGATGTTATTGCAGCTGATTTTGTTACAGCTGGAGAGTTTGACAGGTGCCATCGCCTTGACAGGTTTCACATTGGTGCTGAGCTGCCGTCAACAAACTGCGCCACCTGCCGGCGACACAGAGAATTCCAATTTCAGCTTCTGATGTATTTTTATATTCTACTGTTTTAAGTTTGTTTTTTTATTATTCTCTTCCAAAAGAGCTACTAAACCACACACACTCTGCTATTCATACTGACTTCAGTCTGTTAGTTAATTATTTTCAAACGCAGCTAGAAAATTAATTAATAAATAAACGTGTAAATGAATGACAGGAAGCGGAAACGCCGCAACTGCTGGTTGGAAAACGTGGAACCAGGATCTTAAAAGTTATACCTGCCAGTTTCTACTTTTAAGAACAGATGAGTTAAACGGGTAAAAGATAAGATAACATTATGGATGGCTTCTCTAGACCTTTGTTTAATTTGAAGTTTCTCCTTAAATGTGACAGTAAAACGGATCATTGTAAAGTCTCTGTAAAATTATCAGATTTCCAAATAAACACTATTTTATGAATGGACTGATAAACCCAATTTCTCCCAATAAATGCGGATGTATGTGGATTAACAGAAACAGTCAATACATAAATAAATCACAATGTACGAGAGAGAGAGAGAGAGAGAGAGAGAGAGAGAGAGAGAGAGAGAGAGAGAGAGAGAGACTAAAATGTTTGACACCAAAATAATGAATCCGGTCCGGTGGCTTTTCCAGTCCGGGAAGTCCGTACCACCGCTCCTACTGTGGGCTAAGGTAGGCTAGTTCAAAACTCCCCCCGCTAACCATTACCTGTTCCCGTTATCACCGGTCCGTTAATCCCGTCCTTCATGCCAGCGGAGCGTTTTATGCACCAGCACACATAGATTTTACAAAACTGAATTTATTCGGTGATATCACCCACGATCCCGCTGAGACACAAACTGGCCCCCAGTCTTAGCTAAGCTAACAGCCTCACTGCCAAAATGGCGGACAACGAAGATGACAGCGGTTCGATCAGAACAATAACAGCCGCGGAGCCGCCGGGAGCCGCGGCTCAGCCCCCCGCCGCTAACTTCGTCCAGCCCGCTCACAGTTTACCGCCAGTGTCCGTCGCTCAGATCACTCAGCCCGCGGAAAATGTATCGGCAGTGGCCGCCGACCTCAGCGGTGAGCCAGGGGAGAGTTCACAGACCGCGGTCGATGCTGAGAACGGTCAGTCCGTGGACCGTTTGCCGTCAGGGTCCGGAGCTCAGCTTGCGGACTTCTTACAGAGCTGCCCGGAGGAACAGAGCATCTTGGTGGGCACAGAATTCACCGACCTGGGCCCGGATCTCGTCAACACCACCATTATCTACGTGCAGCCGGACGGCAGCCTGGTCGACGGGTCCGGGCTGACGGCCGAGGAACAGCAGGCTCTGCTGGACCAACTCAGCAAGCAGCAGATCGTCCAGGTCTCTGACACCGAGGCTGCCCAGCTGCTCCAGCAAAGCCATCTGGTCAAAACCATCCCGGTCCACAATGCGGCTCTGGACCCGAGCCAGCTGCAACAGGTCATCAACCAGGTCACCAAGTCCCAGCAGCACGTCCACGTCCAGGTCCCCCAACAGACCCCGAAGCAGCAGGTCCACATTCAGCAAGTCCAAGTTCCCCAGCAGGGTCTGAAGCAGCAGAAGCAGGTTCAGCTTCCTCATCAAAATCTAAAGACTACTACCCAGAATAACGCTTCCCAGCAGCTGAAGAGTGTTGCCCAGCATGTGGCCATGCAGACTGGCAGCTCGGTCCAGGTGGTCCAGAAGAAGGTGGGTAGTGGCCTCACCTGGTTCAGACAAATACAGACTGACCCTCCTCGATTCTGTTTGTGTGTCAGGACTTAACCAACCGATCAGTGTTCACTTAAAGCAGTGGTTCCCAACCTTAGGATCGGGACGAGGGGTTTCAGGACAAATCTGAGTGGTCAGGAGATGATTGACAGGAGAACAGAACAAAAATATATTTTTGCTTCACAATTTCATGTGTTTTTCTTCAGACTTTCCTTTTTTTTAAATTTTCAATTCAATGCAGTGTTATTTCTGTAGCTCCTTCAACAATCAAAATAGTCTCAAAGCTCTTTACAGAGACCCAGAGTCTGACCCCAGATCAGCACTGAAGACGACAGTGGCAAGAAACAGCTCCCTTTGAACAGGAAGAAACCTTGAGCAGAACCTGGCTCATATGGGGGACCCTCCT
>JBBMJY010000009.1:3332-23125 GCA_037833715.1 Toxotes lorentzi | reverse complement strand
GGAGAGAGAGGACACAGAGTTAATGACATGGAATAAAGGCTAATAAATGTGAGAGTGGGTCTGAGGAGAGAAAGAGACTGAAAACATGCTGTGTCAGGTTCTGATTTCTGGTTTTCTGTCCTTTCAGTTGGAGCCAATCAGGATCCAGATCCAGGTTCCTCCCAAACAGGAAGTGAAGCCCGGCGCCACCCTACAACAGAAGAGTGTAGCTATCAGTCATCCGCAGGTGAAGCTGTCGACCAATGGTAGCATGAGCAGTGGTCAGATCATCCACATCCAGCCTGTGGTTGGTCAGCCGGGTCAGCAGTTCTTCCTGCAGCAGGGTCTGGGGGACCCACCCATCCAGCTTCTGTTGCAGAGCCCCACCCCCGTGGTTGGATCTCTTATCCCATTGGTCCACAAGTTGACGGGTCAGACGACATCAACGGGCGCCACCTCCACTCCAGGTCAGAAACCCGTGGCATCCCCGGTCATAGTTCAGACCCCCTCTGCTGTAAAGACCACGGCCACTTCCATCGTCAAGACCCCACCCAGTTCCTCTGTTAAAACTGTTAGCGCCCCGTTAATTAAAAATGCCGCCAATGGCACAATGATAACCACCAGTAAGAGACTTGTTAAACCACCTGCGGTCATCACAGCGGTCCCAGTACAGACCACCAGACCTGCCCATCCTGCCACTGTGACCATGCCCTCTGCTGCTCTGCCCCCTGTAACCCCAGCAGCAAAGGACAGAGAAAGAGAAAAAGACGAGAAGAAGAAGATGAAGAAGAGGGAGAAGAGGGCGGTGAAGGTCCAGACTAGATCTGGTCGGGTCTCCAGACCACCAAAGTACAAAGCTAAAGACTACAAGTTCATAAAGACAGAGGACCTGGCTGACAGCCATCAGTCCGACTCTGATGACTACTCCGACATGAGCTTGGAGGAGGAGGAAGGGGAGGGAGCGAGGAAGGATGGTTCCACCCCTGGCGCCTCCACCTCCCTCACCTACAGCCATAAGTCCCGGTCCCACTCCTGCCAGACCTGCGACAAGGCCTACATCGGTCCTGGAGGCCTGAACCGGCACTATAAACTAAACCCTACCCACGGAGATCCTGATCCACCTGGCAACCAGCTCTGCAACACACCGCGCACACTCAGAGATGTCAGTCAACCACAGGAAACAGCAGTGAGAGAGGAGGAGAAGACGAAGGAGGACAAATCTGCTGTCATGGTAACAAACAGAGTAAGAGACCCATCCACCAATCAGAGCTCAGATCAGTTTTTAGCTGTTTAGTTTATCACTGTGTGGTTAACAGAGCTGTTAATGAGTCTGTAACTTACAGTACCTAATTACATCAGTATGTAATTAGGTACTGTAAGTTACAGTAATTAGGTACTGTAACTTACAGTACCTAATTACATACTGATGAGCTAATTAGTAACTAGTTGGTTTACTGACTGGTTAAAATGTCTACTAGTTAATTGCTGTATAGTATATTAAGCAATTACTGTTTTGTACACTGTATACTGATGGGTTAATGACTGGCTTTATTTCTAGTCAATAACTTTGTGGTTTGATGACTGGTTAATTAGTCTGGTTTATTTATTACAAAATGGTCAAAATACAGAGTTATCATTAGTTTGTTACTTAGTTAATTCCTGAGTGGGAGAGTGACTGATTGACTAGTTTGTTTTGTGCATTAACTAGAAAGCTACCAACTGGTTAGGTACTTAATCATTGATTAGTTTACTGTCCCACTGGTTAATTAGTCTGGCTTATTACCAGCTGGTCAGTGCCTGGTTAAATGACTGGTTATTGAACGCCTTGTTAACTTAAGACTATTTGAATGGCTTGTTATTGTTTCCTTTACTTTCTGTCTGTGTTTAGGTGGAGGGGCGTCCAGCAGTAGCTGTAGCACTCAGGGGCCTCCATCACCGGGGTCCAGGTCGGCCCCGAGGACGAGGGAGGGGCCGGGGTCGGGGTCGATCTCTGGCACCGCCTCCTAAGGTGAGTGACAACACAATGAATTGCGGTACGAAAACACGCAACAGTACAAAAACACGCAGTCGGAAATGTTTCTGTTGAAACTTCAGATTTCCACCCGCCGCTCTTCTTTAGGAACAGAAATCTGCTAAATGATTGGTTAATCTGATTGGTTGATTCTCAGGTGACGGCGGGCCTCATCAGTAGGCGAGGTCGACGCGGTCGACCTCCAAAGCTCAGTGTTTCCCCAGGAACACCAGAGCAGCAGGCAGAGAGGAGGAGAGACCGATTGCAGGAGGTAAGGAGAAGGAAGAGGCGACATGGACTTTCAAAGTAAAGTTTCTCTTTATAGGTCTGTTGTAATGGCCTGCACATACAGATGTGTGATGTCTTGTTGTGTCTCCACAACGACCACGTGTCATTCAGCTGGTGGAGCAGTGTGAAGATGAGGAGCTGATGGACATTGTTCTTCCTCGTTTGACCAAAGTGTTGAGTCTCTGGGAGCTGCTGCTGGCAAAGGTACACACTCAAATACACAAGTGCACATACACACTGAACTGCTGGAAAACATCTTCCTGCTGAACAATTCAAGAAGTGTTCCCTCCACCGCCCGACAATGTCCTCAGTCCATGGTGGCAGTTCTCCGTCCTACTCAAAGCAGTTTGGACTGAGCCCAGTCTCCATGAAGTCTCTGAGCTTGTCTCACAGTAGAGTCTGTATTTATACAACCACAGTGGTCGCAGTTCCTCTGCCCTGTTAATACCTGTCTGCTGCTTCAGGAATCTCCTGGGCCAGCCAAACCTGATAGGACTACTTGACAACCTCCTTAACAGCTGGTGCCCACCAGAAGGTCCTTTGGTTACCACAGTGACTGGCATCAACGACTCTCTGTGCCCAAACAGGCCCTATTGGTCAAGGTTTGGCCACCAGATGCTCGCCAGCAAGCTCCCCTCCTGGGTCTAGTTCCAGGAGGGGGATCTGGTCTCGCTGTTTCTGGAGAGGTACAGCTCCGACAAGGACTGGGAATCTCAGGATTGTATCTTGCTCTTTGCAGGTGACGCAGTTCCAGTGAACGCTGGAACAGTTTACATCTGAGTGCGAAGCAACAGGGTGAGAGCCAGCATCTCCCAGTCTGAGGTCCTGGTGCTGTTGGAAACCAGTGGATTGTTCCCTTCAGGCTGGGAGGGAGTCACTGCCCCAGGTGGCCCCAAGTAACTCAGGGTCTGTTTCACCAGTGAGGGTCAGATGAAGGGGAGATCAGCACTTGGACTGGTGCAGAGTCAGCAGAATGAAGGTACCACACTGCTGTGGTTAGGGTGAGGGTCCTTACCTGTGTTCGCACACTTTGGGTGATGAACTGAAGACAGATACAAACCAGCAGAATGACCTCTGAGGGGAGCCCTGATCCTTGTCTTTGAAAGGGGACAGTTGAGATGGTTTGGGCATCTGATAAGGACGCCTGACAGAAAACAGATGGACAATTAAAAATGAGTTTGATTATTTTTAACATTTTCTTCTGTCGTTGGAGAAGGTGCCTTTTTTTTAATCTCAGGCAGACTGACTGTATCCACTGTTCAGTGGATACAGTCAGTCCAGGTCCTCTTCTCAAGTATTATGAGAAACCATTTTGTGTCCTCTGGCTTTTAGGTGGAGTGTGGCGGTTTAGCGCGGACTCGGTTTCCAGACATTTACCGTGAGTATGAGTCCCTGCAAGTTCAGGTGAAACAGGCCGCTCAGGATTACATCATCAGCCCCCAGGGTGGAGCCACGCCGCTCGAGGTCAGGAACATCGAGGTGAGAACCTTGACTCTGTTTTTCTTTGATTTGCTTCTTTTCTACTCTGGAGGCCAGAAAGGTTCCGGTGTAGGTCCGTAACTAGGTCTGTGTACTGTGCTGTACTGTCTGATCCAGGTTGCCAGGTCTCTGGGGATCCTGGACGAGGTGAACAGGATGAAGGTGGTTCCTGGAGCATCTCTTGGCTCCAGTCAGACCAATAAGACCGTGCGATACATGGAGGTAAACAAGCTGTTAGGTGTGAGAACATGGTCCGAGTTGCCTCTGGCTCCAGTTTAGAGCTCTTTCCATGTTATATCTGGCTCCAGGTTGGATCAGGTTCCAGTATGTTTACCTGAACCCTGATGTCTTTGGACTTTCTTGTTAATGTGTTTGCCCATGTAAATATCAGATCCTGATTTCAGAGAGCTGGACCTGTTGTGGGTTGTACTCTGATAGAAACCACAATTCAGTCTGATTTAGATTTACAATCTGTTTCCCAGAATTCCAAGATGCTGCCGCCGTCAAAGAGATTCAAGATGGAGAACAGTGTTCCAGTTCACCAAAACGGCATCGAGACGCACACGAGAGGTACAGTTACAGCTTCTCTGCCACGTTAGTACACCTGTGTCACGCTACTGTAACTCTGCTTCAACATTTGTAACTGAACGCTTTCTTTGTTTTCCCACTTTTCTTTCCAAGGTGGGACAGCAGTAACCCCCATGAACTCTGGGACCTCTGTGACCTCCTCTCTGAAGTCCTGCTCGGTCTCTGTGTCTCCTTTGGTAATTCCAGATGGATCCAAACCACTGACCACCACCGCTGACTCCAGGTGAGCTGAACCTGCCCCTGTCCTCTGAGTGCACAGGTAGAACAGAATAGAAAGCTGGTGTTCCTCTGTCTCACCTGCCTAAAAGTTTTCTTGTGTAGTGTATCAGTGTTAGACCTGGACCAGGTGTACAGAGCTGATCTAGTCTGCTGAGGTATTAATGTGTTTCTTTGGTCCTGTAGCTCCTCTGTTTCCACCTCTGCTGAGACACTCTCCACCAAGGCTCCACCCCCTGCCACATGTATGGAGGTGACCCCAGTTGAGGACCAGGGAGAGGGGCCTCTGCGGACCGACGTCCAGGTGGAGCCTCTGCCAGCACGCCAGGACCAGGTCCTGAGTGCCACTGACATTGCAGCCCAGATGAAGGAGCTGGAGAAAGCTCTGGGTTCAAGTCCCGAGACTACTGCAGACACCAAGACACTTGAGTCTGGCTCTCTCCAGACACCTGGCTCTGCTGTGATCCAGACACTTGAGTCCAGCGCAGTTCAGACTATGGCCTCCTCGCAGCTCCAGCAGAGGGACTCGTCCCAACCTGAGTCCAGTATCACAGATGCCTGTGAGACCAAAGAGCTGCAAGAGGGGCAGGAAATCTACATCCAGACTGAGGGGCTAACAGTCCAGCTGGCAGAGCCTGGATCGGACCGGATTGTCATTGTCAATGGGCCAGATGGGACCACTATGCACATCCAGACTCCAGAGGGGGTCCCCCTGGAGGCAGTCCAGGCCCTGCTGGGCATCGAGGCATCAGATGGAGTTAAACCTCCTCACTAAACCCTGAACAGAATCCAGACCAGGACCAGAAAAAGAGCTGAAGCGCATCAAACTCACAGGGAGAGTCTGTATTTTTAAGGTGGTATTTTTAAGGTGGTATGAACTCCCAGATGCTGTAGAGGGTTGGTACCAGCAGAGGTAAGTCTTACTGGTGAACTTCAGCAAAGATTTGACCAACACCTGGACCCAAGAAACACCTGGACCTGCAACAGTTGTGAAAGACAAGTTGGCGAACACCTGTCACACCTGTCAGTCTGTTCAGTCAAACTCAGTAACTCATGTTTAGTTTAACAGGGTTTCTTGCGGCGCCCCCTCAGGACAAAGTGCACATTACAACTGTGGGTGTAGGGGGTGCTAATAGATCTTCAGACTGCTGGCTTGTGGTTTTAGGTGTTTCTGTCAGCTCTGTGTTGTTGATGTTTAATATTTAACATCAAGCTCATTCTTCTTCAGACTAAACTTCATGTTTAGGAACGCGTTGAAGATTTTCCCATGAGCACCAAGTTCTTCTCACAAAACTCTGTTCAGAAACCAGAGCAAGGCTGCCACCTGCAGGCGACTTTCAGGCTCCTCATGAACTAATTATCTTATTTTCTCAGTACAAGTTTAGTTTTTCATGGTTTCATTTTATGGTGCTCGTGTTTATTAGAACCTGTTGTCCTGAGAGAAATGATCAAATCACACACCGCTCCTGATTTCTACAGATTAAACCTGATTAGTTCATCCTGGCCTCAGGACGAGCAGCACCAGTTATTGAGAAGACAAGATAATCAGTTTGTGATTGAGATGATATAAAGTATGTAGTGTCCCCTCTGGGCTGCCGTACTCGGCAGCGATGATCAAAGAGAGGTACCTAATCTTCCCGCATGTTTTTAAGGAATCTGAAGTGAATGTAAATTTGTAAACTTTTTTTTTTCAGCGTTTCCATATTTGAACTTGTTTGTTTAAAGGTAGAAGCAGATTAGTTGGCTGTTTATATGTAGATAAAATGAAAAACAAAGTTTAAAAAAGTTGCACTATTTTATTACTTTTTATAAAACTTCACAACGAAACATTTTCCAAATGTAACTGGAGGTTTATTGTCGGAGAATCGATGTGAGGATGGACTGAAAACAGTTTGGAGGAAACTGATTTGTCGTGATGATCGTTCAAGTGCTGAACGCAGTAAACACACTTTATGTTCCTCCAATAAACTGAGGTGATAAACTCAGAACTCTGTGTTTAATGATTTTACATGATGGAAGTTTGATGATGATCATCAGATAACAGAGGTAAACTCATTCCAGCTGTTCACAGCTGTTTGATTCTTCTGTGTTTGACAGCAGACTGAAAACAAGGCTGCAGTTAGTTTAATGAACTACAATTATTTTACCCCTCGTGACTTTTGTGTTACTTCAGTGTAGATTTTTTTGATTCCTCTTAATACTTGCGGGTCACTGAGCAGCAGCTTGTGTTAACTGTTGTGAACGCTGCAGTACATGATAAATAAATCCTCAGTGTCACAGCGCGCTCTCTGTAGTTTCTGAACTACCAGACACTTTGTACTTCAGAAAGTAAGACAGCATTTTTCTGCCTCTTCACAACAAAAACTAGTTTTCATGTTTGTTCAATCAGCAACAAGTGAAACAGCAAAGTGTAATTTATGGCAACACTTACTAAACAGATATTTAACAACATTCATAGTTAATTTGAGGCTTCAGGCATTGGAGCTGCTCTGAGAGAAACCCTAACACCTGAACCGTAGAGATAACTAAGAGAAGACAGAAGCTTTGCTTATACGTCTTCTGAACATCAAAGAGTTAAAGTCCGGGTTGCAGGTGAACTCCCCTGAATTTACCTGCTTCTGTTTCTACACCTGTTTGATAAACCAGAGATAATCAGCTAGGCTAGAAATTTCCCTGTGCCCACTCTTGGTGCTAAGCTAGGCTAACACCTCGGTTATCAGAGGTGACCCTGACATTGATCACAGTGGGCGGTGTCCTGTCTCCAGCAGCAGAGCCTCAAGGGTCAGTCTGGCCCAGGGAGGGATGAAGGGCTGGTGCAGCCAGCAGGACAGGTAGACCATGCAGAGGTCAGAGGTCGCAGTGTGGGCAAGTTCCTGCAGGATTGTCTGCTTCAACTTCAGCTCCTGGCTGAAGGCTTCCAACAGGACCCCAGACGACGACTCTGAAACAAGAAGGAACATCAGATACCAGATGACGACTCTGAAACAGGAGGTGGACACCATCTTTTGACGGGATCACACCAGCCATGACACCATGCCATGTCATGGCTGGGAAGGATCCTCATGTTTTACAGTCTGTGAATGAGTGTGGCGATGGCAGTGTGGGTCGGGGTTAGGTAAGTTACAACTAAAACACAACAGTGTTTTTCTTTGAGCGATTTGAGCAGAGTGATGAAGTCTGTGTTGAACACAGCGAAATGTTGTGCAGAGCAGAAATTCTCACTGCCTCCCTCAGCTCACCTGCTCTGCTGTGTTAGTTCCCGCCTCATTATGTGGGACCAGATTTTGCCACAGTGACACACACAGTCTTGTTTTACTCTATTAGTGGGGACCTGCTGCTGACAAATTCGTTTCCTTTGCCCCTCGCCCCTTTGCCCTAACCTGGGCCTAATTTGAACCCCAAAACCAAGTCTTAACCCTCGAACAGGCATTTAAACGTGGGGGGTCTGACCCCACTCGGACATTGGCTCCTGACGTCATTTCACCAAAAACAACAGAACTGATCTTTAATAAAAACTGCTTGTTTTTCTTCAGTCTGAAACAGAACTGATGAGAGTGAGACTGCGTTCATAACGGTTCAGTTCATCAGTTCTACAAGTGAGTCTGCAGACATCACTCAAGTCAGTGTGATGACATCACACAGGTGTGTTATAGGTAGATTCACCAAACTGTTTGGTGTTCCAAGTGTGAAACAGAGGAAACTTTCTTCCTCCGGGTCCACAGTGAAAGTCCTCCAGATCCTGAATGCCTCGCTGTGATGTCATCAGATGCTCCATCTTTGTCACCACGACGACCTAACAGGAAGAAGACAAGAAATGTCAGATGAAGAAATGAAACAGATGAACTATTAAATCACTACAGTGATGTAATACGCCTGCTGTTGATGCCTGACAGAAGACTGCTGGCTTATGTTTCATTTTATTAAAGTTTACTGTATTGTGTTTTTATTAGTGGTGCTGAAACTGATTCAGGATCAGATAAAAGCTTAATGTTTCTGTTTGAACATTTTGTCTTTCTGTTGAAATGATGCCAAACAAACAATGTTGAATTTGTCACATTCATTAAACCAGAGCATTGTGAGGCAGAAAAGTGATGTGATCTGGAAATCTGACCTGAATTCAGATTAGGCCTTAAAACAAAGATTCCATCAATCTGTCAGAAAAACTGCCCTCAAAGGCACAGATGTACCAAACCATCGCCCAATCAGAACAGAGCCCATTTATCAAACCACCAGTGTTTTTGTCTTTAGTGAACGCGACTGAAACGTCCTCCTTAGTTAAAGAAAGATAAAATAAACTGAAGCAGAGGAAGTTGAAGCATCACCATTTTGTCGATGACGTCCTGAAGTTTGCGGCATTCGTCCTGCAGCTCTGCAGCTCCACCTGCTGGAGCCGACGGAGGTGATGGAGACTCGTCCACCAGCTGCTGCTGACTACTCTGAGAACTGAAGGAGACAAAACTGAGGTAACACACACTGACGATGAAAATAATAAAAAGAACTTTTATATTGTTATTTATATTTTTTAGTCCCTATTTATATGTTTATTTCATTATTTAGAAGTGACAGCAGTGAATCACAGACAGGAAGTCCTACAGGTGAAGGTCTTGAAGAGGTAACCATCAAACATTAAATCACCGTCGGAACTGAAGGAGTTGTGAACATGAACAGGACTGTGAAGTGTGAAGTACAAAAGAAGTGGGCTAACCCACCTGCAGGGGTCCAAGTGCATTGTGAGTACTGCAGACACTGCGTTTTGACAAGGACTAATGTGTGGAATAAAAACGGAACGATAGTTGTGGTTCTGCTGCACCGATTTAGATCTATTTTTAGTGTCTAACAGTAAAACAGAGGTGAAGGACAAACCTGTTCACTCACTGATGCTGACAGGTTTTATCTCAGGGATACGGATCAGAAGCATAAAACTAAACCTGACAGATTAAACTAAATTAAACTCACATCCTCATATTAACGATGTTCGCTGCAGTGTTGAATCCATCCTCGCTTAGTTTTTCCCACCTAAGCATCAGGTTGTGCCAGTCGGCTGCATTATCTTTGATCTTTCTGGCACTTCCTGTGACAGCAGAGCACTTCCTGTTTGCTGAGGTCACCGTGATGTCGCCGGACTCACCTGAAAACACAGTTTACCTGCTTTTATTATTGAGCACAAGAACAAAACAAGTTCAGACAAAAGTGTAGACATACACACATTTACATGTTTCCAACATAAATGATTGTGTTTACAGGTTTCTGTAAAGGCCTGACAGAGAATCCCAGAACAGAACTGCCCCTGTAACCAATGTGTGAAGCATCGTCCTGTTTCTTCCATAGAAGAAGAGCGACGTCCCCTTATTGTGTTTGTATTGTCTGTTATTGTTGCAATTTTATTATAATCAGCATTACAGTTGTTTGTGTTTAGTTATATGAGACAGATTCTGCGTGTAGAGCAGATTATTTGTCCTTCAGATAAAAATAATCGATCAGTGATTCACACAGAGAAAACCCTTAATAACCAGTTATGTTTTAAAAACCTTGTCCAGGGTCAGTTTGACCAGACTATCTAATTTAAATATCTGACTATTAACACGCTACAGACATCGACCGCCGATCATGTGATCAGCAGATGTTTACTCACCTTCCATCTGATCAATAAATCTCCTCCGTGACCTCACGCTTCCTGGTTCTTCTTCTTCTTCGGTGGTTTTCCTGCTCTGGAGCGCACTGGCGCCTCCTGCTGATCGATAACTGCCTCCCCTCGGTTTTTGAAGCAGCGGAGTCCTCCTGGACTTCTTCTTCGGTTTTTAGTTGTGTTTTACATAATTTTTCCACGTGATTTCTGTTTTGTGTGGAAACAGAGCAAAGAGGCAAATATTGATCAAGAAACAGAAACAAATCATCAGAATGAAGCCTGAGCTCAGCACAAACCGTCAGAGTGAGACCTCTCGCTCCTCACACCTTCTCTGCTCACTGACGCAGCAGGAAGAAGAAGAAGAAAAGTGACGCGGACGGTGTGTATTCCTCTGATCGATCAGATCGCAGACATAATCAAAAATCGATAAAACAGCTGATCAGACGTCGGTGTCCTTGTGTCAGTGAGGTGTGAGGTCACCATGCCTTCAGTGCTACAGCTTCCCGCCGAGCTGTGGCTGCAGGTGTTCAGCTTCCTGTCCTGGAGAGACAAACTGAGCGTGCGCTGCACGTGCTCACACTTCAGACACCTGTTGGATAGATCCCCCCTCCTGTGGCGAGACTTCAGCGTAGTGCTGCGACACTTCTCGAGGTACAACCGCTCGTTCTGGCGCAGTCTGGCTCAGAGGCACGTAGGCAAAGTGTCAGTGCGTTCAGGGAAGCGGAAACACCTGAGGGAGTTGTCCACCTGGCTTCCTGCTCTCCACGCGCTTCGACTGGACGACTGGAGAGAAGGTGGTGCTGATGAGCTGAAACTCTTCCACCAACTGCAGCAACTGTCTGTCACGTCCTGTTCTGCGCCCCTGAGCAACCTAGACTTCCTCCTTCCTCTGAGTCATCAGCTGACGGAGCTCAGCCTCTGTAATGTGCAGCTTACCTGTCCGTCCTCTCACCTGTTGGCTGCTGTCAGTCAGCTGATTCGTCTCACCTCACTGGTGTTGCATCATGACGGTAGTCTGAGAATCCCGACTCTCAGCGGAGTCCTGACTCACCTGACTGAGCTCAAACACCTGTCCTGGACCATGATCACCTATAAGACCCTGTCACGTGACTTCTTCAGCCCCGCCCACCTCTCAGGTATACACACAGTGGTGACCCCGATTATCTCTAAAGGAGCCGTGATGTCATGTGTGGCGCAGGTCCGTCCAGGTGTTACACTGAGATTTCAGGTGAATCTCGGGTACATAAAATGTGTGACTGCAGGTGTGTTGCCTTTGTCATCCAGCAGGTGGCGGCACTCTGCAGCTGTCTGACCTGCAGTTGTTGAACTATGATGCTGGGGTGACGCAGGAAGTTCTGCAGCCTTTGTCCCGCCTCCACAGCCTGTCAGTCTTCCACCTGTATTCTGTACCTGGGCCCACATGTCACCTACAAACATGGCTGACATCACTGCCACAGCTCCGCAATCTCAGTGTGCATGGTGAGTCTGAACCTCTACTGTTCATCTACTGTGATTCTACTGCAGCTGTTGTGATTTTACTGAAACTGAGAGAGACTGGAACAGAACAGAAGCTGGAGTCGTTAAAGGGACGAAACCTGATTCTCCTGTTGCACCTGAACCTGAACTGATGTTTAGCTCTTTTCTTTATTTTCACCTGCACTGACACTTCACGTCAGCGATCACGCTTCAGGTAACACAGTTAAATAGAAACTTAAACTTACGTCAGTAAACTGTTTCAAATGTTTCAACAGTGAATTTGTCAGCACACAAACATCAGCAGTTCCATATGTTTCTGACCCAAACCCACGTCCTGCTGATCTGTTCGAGGTTCTGCTGAATATTTTGAGTTCACACCCACTGTTTTCAGTGAAGGACTTCAACCTTTCTGTTTTTGGGACTGACGCTCCTGCTGGTCAAACTGCTGGGACACGCTGATGTCATGATGACCACACCCTTTCTGTCCAATAGGAGGCCATCCTCTGGCTGCATATGCAGACTTTCTGCCATTCTCCCTCCTCAGTCTGACTCTCTGTGTGGATCTGCAGCCTGAGGATCTGCAGGTGGTGTCACTCAGAGCTCCTCACCTAGAGCACCTGCACCTGGAGCCATGGAGCTCCTCCTCCAACCTTGTCAGACTCCTTCCACAGCTGTTCCCTCACCTGAGGACGCTCCGGATCAGGTGAGTCAGCAGGTCCAGCTGCCTACTCAGCTGAACCAACCTACTGGTTTTCACAGTAACTTGCTGGTTTCCAAAGTGACCTTCTGTTTGTTGAGTTCAGTGATTTTCTGTTGCAGACATTACCACGTTTCAGATGATGACTTCCTGTGGCTGCAGCAGCTGCGGCATCTCAACACTCTGGAGGTTCTGGATTCGTACTACAGACCTGACCCGACAGACCCGAGCTGGGTCATCTATGAGCCGAGTCCTCGTCTGCTGCAGCTAATTTCCGAGTTACAGACAGTGACTGATCACAGAGTACGAGTCATCACCAGTTCACGTAGAGATCCGCTCACCTGTCTCTGTGTCTGACCAATCAGAAAGAGTCTGACTGCATCTGGTCAGCACACCTTGAGTGACATCCCTGGCGGAGGCAGGGCTTGTTTTCAGCGAAACGAAGAATTCAAAGTATTTCTTTAATGTGTTTTTAATTTTTTTGGATGGGAAATTATTAAACATTAAAGTTATTATTACCGTATTTCCTCAAATAAAAACCAGTAGTCGGTTAAAAGTGGTACAGCGTATAATGTGGATGCCAGTTACACACAATGAATTTTTCTACCACTGGGTGCGAATGTCGAAGTCAGCTATAATTTGTTGTAACATACAGTTGTCCTCGTTGTCCTTTAATCCCAAACAGCTATTATTGGACACGGTATGCCTTTCACAATAAAAGCCCTGTTAGGAAATGAAGGTTTTTTTGTTGCTGGAGGGATTTTGATTTGAAATGGTCTGAGGAAGTGCGAAGTTTGAATCAACATCATAATCCATTAACTTTAACACGACAAATGGGAGCCAATCAAAATGAGAGTTTGTACTAAAATCTGATCAAACAGGGAGGAGCAGAAATAAACACCTGTTACCTTCTGCAGGTAAATAAAGGCCTTGGTCGCTATTTGAGGAAATACAGTTTTTCACTAAAAGTGCCTTTTTGGAGAAACGTGTGTGACTGCTGCTATCACTACTCCACTGTAGGCAAAGGTGAATGTTGAATAGCCTCACACTCAGTGATACACTTCAATATTTCGGAAACATGAAACGTTAAATATTTGTGGAGCTAAGTTTCGTTAATCGAGTTAACGTGACCAACTTTTTTTTAAAGTGTCATGGTTTGAACAGAGCAATGCAACTATCAGGAAAAACAAATCAACCAAAATAATAGAAAACGATTTCTTCTTGTGTGGTTCCTGAGTTTTTAGCCATGAACACAAAGTGTTTTAAAACAGTTTGTAACATGTTTGATGTGTTGCCTACATGTACAAACTATGAATGTGTTTGACACTAACACTCCTTCCCACACACTGCCATTCAGAAACATGGACATAATATTTATACTTCAAGTGCTGTAACATATATGAAAAAGATAAAACAATAAAATGATGCTGAAGTATAAGGGTTAGAAAAAATGTGTAGAGAAATCAAGTGATTTTCAGCAGAAATCAATAATTCAGTAGAAATACACTTTGAGGAAAACAAAGCACCTGCTGCACTTTCAACTTCTGTAACTTTAATGTTTGAGTTTGTTTATGGGATTAAAACATTCACAGTAAATCAGTTTAATCCAGATCTTTGATGAAGTTTGTTTTCATGTTAAAATAAAGTTCTATCAGAGGGGCTGATCATTTTCTAATCGTTTTTCTGAAACATCAGCTTTAACCCGAAGCTCTTCAGGGTTTGTGGTGACACATTACGTCACACAAACCAGCTCTTATGATTATTGTTCCAGAATATTTTGAATTTAAAAATTTCACACTGCTTAACAAATATGTAAAGTGAGAAGATTTCAAATGACATTTCACGACATAAAACAATTTGAACTAAAAAACAGCGTAAACTAATGATTAAATCACATTTAGGTTATACAATGTTTCCTTCTCTTTCAAAACTACATGAAAATAATAAGATTAAAATGTGTTAAATCTCAACACGATCACCTCAGTTCACCTGAACGTACAGGATATATCAGCTGATTCATGTGGCTGTTTGTGTGTGCATGAATAAACTGTTGTTGTGAGATCATATAAATGTTGTTTTGCCCTGATTGGCCAGTGCAGGATCCAGGTGAGAAAATGATAAACCATGTTGTGCAAGTGCAAATGAAATCTTATTTTACAAGAAAGACTTGAACCGTCACTTTGAACCAAAACCTTTGGCGTCTGTCAACCTGAGGAAACTGAAACTACACCTGAGGTACACCACACCCATAGCGCACCTGTGAATAACAGAGGACTCAGGTTGGCTCCACGCACCACCCCCCCCAAGCTGGGTAAAGATTTTGGTTTACTGCAGCTCCATCATGGAATCAGTCAACATCCACAACACTAACTGCTTCTTCCACTCCTTGTTTATTATTAATGAAACTAGTTTTAAATGAAGTGTTCTTTTCAGAATCAGGGTTAGTAAAATCAGCTGGTGATTTCAGGTCAGGCTCTGGGTCTCTGTGAATTGAATTGAATTTCCACAAAACTTGAACTCATTGCTTTTGCTATGAAATATGAGACTTTTATTTAGGCTTCTACATCTTTTCAGTAAAATAAAAACATTTTCATCAGCTGATCAGTCTGAAGTCATGAGTTATTTTCTGAGTTACACAACTGAACCAACAGATGTTTCTGAAGACAAAAAAGACTTTTATTTTGAAATTACAAAACAGGCTCTTTAGGTATTTACAACAACAAAGTAAGATTCATATAAAAAAAAAACTATCCTCTTCTTTCTGCGTTCATGCAGTCCATTATTACACTCCCAGAATGCTTTGCATTCAGATATTCAGACAGGTGTGACAGTGGGCGGAGTCTGTGAAAGCATCCAGTTAACTTGTAGATCCATTGTCACTCTGAGGCGTCACCATCTTTCTGTTTCTTCTTCTTTTTCTTCTTCTTGGCACTTTCAACAACCTGCAGGATAAACATTTAAAACTGAATTTAGCATCATTATATGTGACATTTTATATGACACCAAGTTTTTAGATTAACTGTCAGACAGACCTAACCTGATTTTTTAAGTTTTATTTGTGACAAATTACTTAGAGCTAAAACAGCTTGTGATCATTTCTTTAATCAGTTGGTCAAACTTTAGAAACTTATCTTCAGTTTCAAATTGAAAAGTCAGTTCATAAAACAGAAACTAGTGGAACAGATTTATTTACAGAATTGAACCACAGAAACAACTGAAACCTTTCATCCAGCATCACTGACTTCTCTGCAGGCACAGATGTTTGAATTATGAAAATCAGATGGGTCTAAATGCATCATTAAATTTGATGAACTTCTTCACAATAAATTCAAACTGACCTCAGTTTCAGGCTCCGCCCCCTCCTCTGCAGGCTCTGCCTCCTCCACTTTGGCTCTTTTTTCTTTCTTCTTCTTCTCTTTCTTCACTTCAACAGATGGTGTGGATGGTGTGGCTGCTTCACCTTCACTATCCGTCGCCTCCCTCTTTCTCTGCAGAGCACAGAGGTCAGACAGTTTTGAATCTCCACAGAAGATTCAGATAAATTCAACATTTTCTGAGAAATTAACCAAAGTTTGAATTAAAAGATAAAACTGGTTTTCATAAAGAACCAGTATGAAGAAAACTGGAAAGTTTTGAAACTCATTTAACACTGATCGGGTGATTAATCTCCTGATAAAAGTGAGTTTACCTTTGCTGAAGCATCACCTGGCTCCTCTGTCACCTTAGAGATGCTGTCAATCAGAGCAAAAGAGCAGTTTTAATGATGTTTAACATTGAACCTGAAGATGTGCGGCAGTGTGACATCACTGTTCTCAGGTGAGCTGCAACTCAGCAAACAGCAGAGTGAAGAAGCTCAAACCTGAAAGTTCATGTCGCAGACTGACTCCCTCAGAGAGCACGTCAGCTCAGTGAGGGATAACTGTCTGCAGCTCACTGTCAACAAACCAAACACGCCAAGTATTCTGCCCCTTTTAGAAAAAGACAACAGTCCACTAATGTTGGTAAATCCCACATCTTAAACCGGGAAAAGCTCAGCTTGGAATTAGCTGTTTACAGAACCTGTGCAGAATATGAGTGTGCAGGTAAACATACTGTTTGTATCTTTCCTGCTGAAACACCTGCTAATACGTATCACTAACACCCTGTGTAACAGCCCCGCCCTCCACAGGTGGTGCGTACCTGTAGTCGACGTATTGGTTCTTCCAGTCCTGCGGCGTGCTTCCGTTTGGTTTTCCGTGTTTGTCGAGAAGTCCTTTCTGGATCATCATCTTCTTCTGACTCGCCTGATTGAAACAAACAAACAAACAAAAAAAAAGACCATGAAAATGTTGAAGCTAAGAGGCTTTAATCAGTTTTACTGCTGAGATGAATAACTTCAGGTGCACCTTTGGTCCCAGACCCCACTTCCGAGGATACGTGTCTCTCTCCATGATCACCCTCTTTATCTTTGCCACAACGCCATGGTCACATGTGGAGATCACAGCCGTCGTCATCAGAGCGACAGCTGGATAACAAATTCAAGGGAAAAAAGGCCCGTTGATAATTCATATGATTTTATTTATTAATCTTGTGTCTGATTAAAACTAAATGTTTGTTTCTTTGCAGTGAAGCCATCAGAAAAGGGTGATAGATAGCAGGTCATCACAGCCCAAGAGCTACTGCAGCTACTCAGCTCATCATGTGGCTTCAACCTTCATCGGTGTGTTCAGGGCACACACAGTCTCTCACCTGTACAGATGGCCTCCCCCTTGGTTGTTATGACAACTATGTCCTGGTTCACCTCAATGCCGTCTTCGTACCTAAGGACACCAGGCAGCATAATCTTCGCGCCGTAACATATGGCATTCACCTGGAGACACAGTCTGCGTAAACAGGTGTGCTTTGTTCAGAAAATCTGGGCTCAGTAAAACAAACGTAATAAAGAGGTGGACCGGAAACAGCAGCAGCGTTTCATTTTCCAGGACGAAGAAGACTTACAGCGCTGTCCTTCATCACCAGTCGCTTATGGGACACCAGCAGCTTCTCCAGGGGGAAGATAACTCTCCTGAGGTACGACTCGTCTTTGTTGTGATCGAACTGCCACTGAGCATCCATGACATCGTGCATAGTCACCATGTTGTCCTACAATAAAAGCAGAATGAAAACCTGGTACGTTAAATGATGTCAGCAGTGACAGAGCGATGTCATCCCCATGTCAGCAGCGATGAGGCCGCAGGTGTACAGATGATGTAAACTGCGTCTCTGCTGCGGGTTTCTGTTCCAAAGTTTAATTATCAAACCTGCACCGAGCAGCAGGACTGAACTCAACACTTTGAACCTCAGAGTCTGACCACTGAGATAAACAAGAAGTGATGCTGACCTTCTCACCCAGAACCCCGGACCGGACTCTCCTCAGTTCCTGCATCTGACCACCGACTCCGAGCAGCAGACCCAGGTGGACGCACAGAGTCCGGATGTAAGTTCCTGCTTCACAGCTCACCCAAAAGATACCTGTGAGACACAGACAGGTGAGAGTGAGGATGCCGCTGTAAACACAAAATAAAACAAATTTCAAAGGAAGTTTGTAGATTCGGTCTGTGGCGTTTGCGTGCAGGTGATCGGTCAAAACAAAATTAAAGCAAAACTGCAGATTTAAACAGAGTCAGGGAAGAAAACTGACAAACAAGAAACGATGAAAACTCAGTGATGGACAGGTGAATACTGACCGAGTCTCCTCTCAGGGTCATACTCTATCAGTTTGCTCTCGTAGATTGTTCGGACTCTAAGTTGACGTTTCACGGCAGCGATCAGCGGCGGCCGCTGGAACAGAGCGCCAGTCAACGTTTCCAATGCCTGCAGACAGAAGCCGAGTCAGCGAAGGTCGCACAACTGGTCATGTGACTGGGTGCGAGTTTTAATGACAAAATGTAAGAACAGCAGACCGATCCTGAGAGGATACAGATCCGTGATGAGATTATTCAAAATGAGCACAAAAGGATTATGTGTCGCAGTAAGTCTACACGGAGCCTGAAGGAAAACCAGCAGACTACTTAAAGTTAGACAGGAATCAGTGTCCATTAACCTGTAGACACCTGGAACTGACTCACCTGAGGTCACTACAGATCATTTATTTGGCAAAATGTTGATTCTCTTAGTGAGACACAAAAAACGTCCTCATGCAGTGTGTTAGCTTTAATTACTGATTAAAGCCATAATTAGACTGAGCTCGTGGATTTTAAACTCTTACTAATCAATAGCTCAGTCTCTATCGATAAGCTCTCAGTGAGCAGGAAGTTGACTTACCCGAGCGAGAGTGTGTTCGCTCTCTATTGCGTTGTGCAGCCGAACAATTCCCACATACTCTTTACCTGCAACACACACACAGAGAGTAGTGAGGTGGCTGCTGGATTTTACTGTGCTGACACGCCTGTCAGCCAAGCGGAGATGAACAGTGCCAAATGCATCATCTACAAAACAAAGTTTTCTTCTCCTGACACAGACGAACAGGAAGTGGTCATCTGTGCGTACCAGCACTCTGCTGAGATTTGACCAATCGTGTGGCCCGGTCGACGCACACAATCAGACAGCCCGTGACCTTCGGGTCGAGCGTCCCACTGTGACCCGTCTTCTCTACCCGCAGAATCCTCCGGATCCACGCCACCACCTCATGAGATGATGGGTTTGCTGGTTTGTCCAAGTTAATGAAACCCGACCTCAAGAGAAACAGAAAGTACAGCAACATTAGCTTAACTGTATGTTACCTGAGGAAGAGCACGTCAGAGTGTTAGTGCATCGCTATGGTACCTGACGTAGTCCTGGATGCCCCTCTTCAGCGGGTTGCTGCCACTCGGTAGCGGGGTGTAGTGAGTGGTCCGGACATTCAGTTTGTCAAAATTCTGCAGGAAACAAAAGAAAAAGTCAAAGTACAGCTTCTTCGTTGGTGTGTGGCTGAAAGTCATGATGGCCTGCAGCATGTGTTCAGTTGTTCTGATGCTTTAATGTTAACACCAACCTGTTTGTCTGCAGTGAGTTTATCACTGAATTACTAGTGCAGACACTGCTTCACAATGATCTTTTTAGGTTTGTATGAATGTAAGTATACATACACACACGACCTTGTTTTTGAGTCATGTGTCATTCAATCAAAACCTGTTTAGATAAACGTCTCTACATCATGTGATCAGAAAAGGAAGTCATCTCAGCGGTGGCCGGGTCAAGTCGTTCTCTCCATACAGTTTCGGTTAATTGTCCGGCAAAACGCCAAGACAATGCCGAGACCACGACGGAGAGGCCCCGCCCCCAGAACAGGAGCAGAGGAAGAGACAAGATGGCAGCCGCTCAGAGAATGGATAAACTGATTCATCACATCACATGGACGAGACCAACGGATGATGAAGATGATAATACCAATAACGAATATGGTTAATCGATCTGAGAAGTTGGTGTTTATATAT
>JBBMJY010000008.1:19805792-19839342 GCA_037833715.1 Toxotes lorentzi | reverse complement strand
TTGAGAGCTGACTGGGGGAGGGCCAGAGCACCACCCGCCTCCGTTTGGAGACGGGGTCTCAACCCTCGACCTAACCCCTAACCCTAACCCCCTAACCCTAACCGTAACCCTAACCCTTCCCGTTTCCGATAGAAGGAGATGGGTTCAGTTCCCTTCCCCTAACCCTAACCCCTAACCCCCTAACCCTAGGTTCTGACCCACGTCCCTAACCCTCAGAGTGATGCTGAAAAACTAGTCCATGCATTTGTTACTTCTAGGCTAGACTACTGTAATTCTCTATTATCAGGATGTTCAGTTAACTCTCTAAAAAGCCTCCAGCTGATCCAAAATACTGCAGCAAGAGTACTGACTGGAATTAGCAAGAGAGATCATATTACTCCTGTATTAACTTCTCTTCATTGGCTCCCTGTAAAATCCAGAATTGATTTTAAAATCCTTCTCCTTACATATAAGGCTGTCCCATGTTTTATATGCTGCATGTCCTTCTCCTCCTCTCCTCCGTTCCCAGCTGTCCTGTCTTCCTCCTTCACCCAGCCCGGCCCTCAGCAGGAGGGTCCCCCATATGAGCCAGGTTCTGATCAAGGTTTCTTCCTGTTAAAAGGGAGTTTTTCCTTGCCACTGTTGCCTTAAGTGCTGATCTGGGGTCAGGCTCTGGGTCTCTGTGAAACGCTTTGAGACAATTTTGATTGTGGAAGGAGCTATAGAAATAAAATTGAATTGAATCGACATGAAAAAAAAAAAATCACATCAACATCTTTGTTTTTCTCACAATTTTTTTCTTTATTTGTAGTTTCAGTGTTGATTTTGTTGTCCCTCTCATGTCTTTGCAGCATTTCCTCTCAGTAAACTTGGATAAGCTCCGCCCACTCTGCCCGTGGCCATGCTCCATTTTCTTGCACGTTGCTAGGCGACGACTTCCAGTCCCAGCTCCTCACCGGGATGCTCCAGGAGGAGCCATAATTCGCCGTCACGTAGTCCAGCGTTTCGCATGGAACACGAACTTTCACCTCCAGAAGTTCAGCCCAGCAGAGCGAAAAATGAGGGAAGACGTACCTGAAAAAAAAACAAACACAAAATGAGGTCAAATGTTGGACAGAATTTGGTCAAATTCAAAAACACACAAGTCTTGTTAATTTTTAACTCAGTAATAACATGTCTGCTTACACTGCTGCTGATTTTATTTTACTGAAAAACTAAAAAAAGATGGAGTTTTACAAATGTATTTTTATTTAATGTAAAATAAAAACATTTTCATTTACTTGAACTTCTTGCCACTCTTTGCCTGTGTTCCTCCGTTCCACACGACATCTCCATCTTTGTAGAAAAAGAAAATGTCCAGTTTGATGTCATCCCTCAAAAACGACAGTTCAAGACTGTCCTCCACCTGTACTTCAAAATAAAACAAGTCTTTAAAATAAAATATATCCCAGCTTCAACATAAAGTCAACAAGCTTCAAAGTAAATTTCTTATTAATTTCGAAATAAAATGACTCTTTCAGAGTAAAATAAATAGTGTGAAAGAATTTTAATTTAAAAATAAAACAAATCTAACTCTGATTGAAATACACCCAACTCTTCAAAATATAACACACAACTGCTTCACAAAAAGTACACACCTGTTCATAAAATATTTGAACAGTTACATTAAAAGTAATAAAACACTGATGAAATGAAATGAAACAGATGAAAAGACAAAATAAAAAAATTTAAACGTAAGACTAAAGAAAATAATTTTGACCTTTCCAAACTTGTGTTTGAGTGAAAGGCCGGCATCTCTGAACGCTGCAACAATGTCCCAATTGAAGTCTGCAATAAAAATTCCGATATCGACATCGTGACTGTACGAGATAACACTGCACTGCCTAAACCAGCCTGCAGGGGAATAGAGACAGAGAGACAATTGTCCATTCATTATGCTGTCGTGTTAGCATGTTAGCATGTAAGCATGTCAGCATATTGGCATGTTACCCAGACACGTGCCGCTGCTGAGCCAGAAGGGAATGTCGAGGTGAGCGAGTGTTCGAGCGGCTACATGAAGCAACGACTTTGTTTTCCTGCGAAAATCCACGGCTGCTGGAGATGAGTCATCAGGGTAGAGCTACATCGACATTCAGTGGAGAGAGAAAACCTTTATTTTTTTCTGAATTTAAAGCATTTATTATTATTTTATATTGGTTTTTGGGCACACAGGCCTGATTTTATAATGAATTTAACTTAATGATCGTAACCTGCGGTCGACCTACGAGCTTTTTTTCAAATATTCTATCTGACCTTTCCCCTAAAACAAGGAGTAAAAAAAAAACAAAAAAAAAAACACTTCACTTTTAACTTGTGTGACAATTAAACATTTAGAAATGTTAAAATGATTTAATCGAAACATTTGTCAGAATTTTACTTTGTTTTCTCCTTTATCTTTAATTAAATTACTTCACACACAACCTAACACCACATTCACTATGTTTTTTTAAATGCACTTTATTCTTTTTTTTCTTATTTTTCATGTTCACTCCATGCCTCCAATCCCCCCCACCCCCCCCACCCCCCCCCCTTCACAATAAAAGTCCTGTGGTCTGTCTGACCTGTAGGAAATTCCGGGCATCACGGTAACGGCACTCCAGGAAGCGGGCATGTCGCTGCTCGGACAGGAAGCGAGAAACATTGCGTGGGACTTGAACGTCAAGGCCATCCAGGACAGTCAGGACCAGCTCTGGCCTGCAGGGGGCAACCACACAAAGCAAAGACACAGGAAGTCCACTTACACGATTAAATAGTACAGGACACAGCAGACAACCATGTCTCATCTCCAGGACAACAACAACAATGATGATGATGACTCCTTGACTCTTTTGTGGGATCCCTGGAGTCTATTCTGTGTCCCCTTTAGTTTCCACATACACGTGTAAACATAATATAAATTGTTATTGTTACACCTTGACAATACACAGTTGCTTGTCTACATAAAGTCTGGTAACAACATGTGTCCTTTATGCTGTTCTTGCTAAAATGAACACCTGAAAGTCCAGTAAGTCCCTGCAACTGATTAACAACATTATAATTATGAAATAATTATAGTATAAATTTGCTTTCTGGCTGCAGCAGCATTAACACGCTCTTGTTAGCTCTGGGTGTCTTGGCCAATAATGTTAAAAAACACATAAAGATCTCAGAGACAAACTCTGTGTCCTCTTCTACAGTCTCTTCTTAACACTCACTTCTACCTTGTGGCTTTATTATTATGAACTACACATAGACAATCTTTACTCAGGTGTTTTACTCAAACTCTGAAGGCAGAGCTGCTCGCTCATGTTATACCTGTCATAAGCTCCGGCGTGATGTCCATAGTCGAGCAGTTTGAAGGGAGCGAAGCTTCGGTCCATGTTTGTTTTGAGACGTAACGCTCCATGCCACAGGTAGTTCCCGCTACGCTCGTACAGGAACACCACCTGGGACAACATACAGTTACTACGTTATTACAATTTTGCGTGCTTTCTATGTGGTCATTAGGTGTTTCTAGGTTGTGGCTATATGCTTGCCATGGAAGTTGCTTCGTTTCACCAGGTGATGTGGCCCCACCCACCTGGATGATATATCCGTGGAGGCGGAACAGGAAGTACAGGGGGATCTCCTCTCCTGATAGAGTGTCCAGACTGGACAATCGTGGGTCCTCTCCCCGCAGCTCCATCAACTCGAAGCCTTTCTGCTGAGCGGCCAATAGGAAGCCAGGCTGATAGAAAAAAAACTAACTTTTACCAGAAAATAAATTGTGGTGGTTGTTGTTCTATTGAACCACCAACCGAAGAAACAGCAGTCAACCTGTTTTACCAGCAAACCTGCCCCCCACCTGAAAAAGATGGTTCATAATTTAACAGATTATATAAATTTACATAACATTTTTACGAATCATAAACAGCTTTGAAAAATAGAACAGGCTATGGTGTTTCCCACCTTTCCTCAAGACCATGAATACATCATACTCACATCGTACTTCCACAGGTTGGCATGCAGCGCAAACGACGTGATTGGCCGGCCAGTACACAGGAAACTACAGTGCGGTTCACGCACCTGCCTGTCACTTTGCCGCACAGCATCCTGGGAGAGCAATGTGAGAACTCTGGTGTCGGCGAGAAACATCGGCAGCCTGAAACGCTGCGCTAATGCCAAGAACTTCTTTGCCGTCTGCTACAAAGACAAGCAATAGGATGATTACCATGGAAATGACAACCGTGACAGGACAGGACAGTGATGACGGGTCAGATTTTAAACATTAAAAGGTGAGAAATGAGTCACACATAACTAACAGTGAGTCTGACAGCTAACAGTGGGGGTGGTAGAGAGGCTAACAGAAACAGGGAGGCTAATGGTGACAACAGCAGTGTGCTGCAGCAGTTTTACTGCTGACTTACCCATTGGACATCTGTAGCAGTCAGGTGACCTGTTTGGCTCAGGATGTGAGGACCAGACTGCAGAAAACGAGAATGTTGGGCAATAAAAATTCCAAATGTCAGAATTACAATTTTTATCTGATAAAGAACTGCTTCAAAAAAGCTGACTGATTGTTCAACAGCAACTAACCCTTCTTTGTTTGTTGTTAGCGTTCCATACACTCTGACTACCCCCCCCCCTCACCTTGCTGACGTACTTCCGGTAGTAATACAGCTGGAAAAGCAGAAACACGGAGCTGCTAACGATCAGCAGCGCCAAAACGACGGTCCGGTTCACACGAGGCATCCGGCAACACTGCACAGGGAGCCGCTCCTCATGGTGTCAGCACCGGCGCACTCGTCCGGAATTCGAAGCGGGAAAATCTCACAACTGCGAAAAAAACACCGAGCTATCCGCGGTGTCGAGAACCGCCGCCATGTTTAAAACAGTGGGAGGAGGAGAACTGCTTCCGGGCGATATCTTCACAATAAAAGCTGAAAGCACATATCACCAAAGCTTTCCTGTAAAATATTTATTGTGTATATGTTTATTTTATTGTTGACATATATGATTATTTGGTTATTCTAATTTTCTCTGTGTTTTTATACTTCAGCTAACGTGTTTTTCTTCACTAATAAACTTTAGTCATAGATTTTAGACGTACCTGTTTTGTTTTTGTTTTGTTTTTTTCTCACAGCGTTATGTTTTTGTGTATCACGTGTGAAAACCTTGATCGTGTTGAAGGAAACCAAACGTAGGATCTTTCAGTGTAATAAAATATTTTAACGATGAATGTCTCTCCAAGGTTTCTGAATAAGAGCTCAAAACAAAAGAGTATAATAAATATCACATTAATAAGAATTTTAAACCTCTGAAGAAAAAAACATTCACAGGGTAAAATACATCAACTTTAAATTCTTTGACATTATTAGAATAAAACCTGTGGTTATTTCTTATCTGATTAAAATTTCCCTGAACCACCAATGCAAGGAACACACTGGGAAAAGTCTGTTTTCTTTATGTTTTATTTCAGAATGACATTTACCACAGACGCCCTGTCTGCTGCAGCTAAAGCTGAAATTACTTATGTACTTTCACGGTTCACATCCTACTTTAACTAAACAACGGTGATAATACTTGAAATGAAGGACTTTTATTTGTAATGTAGAATGTTACACTGTGGTATTTTAATTTCTTTAGGTAATACCTGTAATGTGGTACATTTAATTCAATAAAAGGTCAGCGTACTTCACGCAGTAACCGTGACGTTGTACTTTACATTGTGGTATTTTTACTTCTTCACGCAGTGACACACATAAACAAGATGGCGGACCGCAGCACCAGTTTGTCCAAAACAAAAAGACCAAGCTAAAACTTCCCAGGACTTTCTTAAACTCTAGTTTTTCCACTCTGGCCGGAGACATGAGAGCCTCCCACTGCCTGTAACGGCTCGTTTACCGGCGGTGTGTGTTTCCCCGGTGATGTTCCCGTGAAGCTGTCGCAGTCTGAAGCGGACTTTGGTCGTTTTCTCCAAAACCGGGGAGGTAAGAACGGCCGCGCTGCTAACTATTAGCTTAGCTCCACGCTAACCGTTTGTTTTGGTTGGATGCCGGTGCTAGACGGGTCTTTAGACACCGATACGCGGGTTCAGCTGGACCAGGGGGAAGAAGAGCGGCCGAAATAAGACCCGGTTAAGAGGCTGTTCTGCGTCTAATCAATGACAAAGACGGTAGAGCAGCGTGTTAGCGGCAGGCGGACTTTGAAATTCGGCTGGCGGTTAGCTTAGCTAACAGCTGCCCTCTGTTCCTGAGTGTACTACTGGGCTACTCCTGCTACTATGTGTACTACTGCGTTAATATTAACAACGAAAATTCATTAGTGTTACTGCAGCTGGTAATAGTACTAATGCGGAGCGTTACTACCGGTTCCACCTTAGATTAAAATTACATCTGCTGGCACTTTCACTACTACAGGTGAGGATACTTACTGTGCAGTACTACTAATACTGACTTTAAGTTATGCAGTGCTTAATATTACTGCAGCCGATTGTAGTACTGCTATTACTGGTTTCTACTACTAGTGCTACTGAGGCCACATTTGAGTGGCGTTGGTGAAATTCTTGAGTTCTTGTAATTCTACTACTACTACTTTGTGCTACTACAGACAGTCGTAGTTGTGCCTTTACTGCAGTCCCTCTGGACTGGACAGTAATAGTAGTACTATTGCTCAATACTAGATCAGTACGTGTATAATGAGGTACAATAATGGAAGCAGCGTTTGAGGTCATTTACTGTGTTTCAGTTAAGTTTTACAACCTTACAATAAGAAGTTTTACATTTAAAGTATTTAAAATTCTTAATAGTACGCTTATATTGATTCCTGTGCAAATCATTTCAGCTTTGATATTACTACACTCAACTCTCTACTGTTTACTGTCAGTTACAGACACACATTTCTAAGTGCTATATGATGAAGAAGCCTTGGGGGATTCGTGAAAATGTTTTCAAGAATAAAAAGACCAGCTGACTTCTTGTTCACTTGGAGATACCGTGACCTGGATGAATCAGAACCTTCACAGGCTTTTAGAGATGGGCTTTGTGGAGCAGCCAACATGAACTGGTTAAATGAAACTTAACGGAGAGATCAAATGTAAAAATAAGATTTTGGCCGACATCACTGACACACACATTGATTAAAAACACTGTTTTATGGTGGAAAACCTATATGGGCTGCTGTCAGTATTTGTACTACTTCAGGATCAGCAGTATTTGTGAAATTCAAGGTTTTGTTTGAACACTGACTGAAAAGTAAATGTTCTTCTGTAACTACAAGGACCAATGTAGTACTGCTACAGTGATGGATGGTACTTAAAACAACAATACAGTTACTGTTAAATCTAGCACTGACACTACAAGACTCAATTTAATTATTGTGCAATAGAATAGAATGGCCTTTTATTGTCACTTGCAGAGAAGTACAGGCGAAATTATGTTCAGTAGTATAGCCTATACTCTTTATATATAACGAAATTACAGATTTTGTTCCTTTATGCTGCTTCCAGAGAACAACAGTTATATGAATGAATGATCAAGTCATAAAGATAAAACCTTTTGTGGTGCAGTGTGGAGGATGAATTCACTAGTCTCACAGCCTGTTCGAGCTTCTGGTGGTATGGCAGCAGGGTGGACAGGCTGTGGCTGGGGCAGCTGTTGTCTTTTGTCTGTGTCCTCTGAGCAGGCGCCTCACAATGGTTTTAATCACCCGCTGCAGAGCCTTCCTGTCCTTTGTGATGTTTCCAGTCAGGATGATTTCTATTGCTTCTCTGTAAAAATTAACTAGAACTGGCATCTACCGCACTGCTGTTAGTACAAATACTGCAAATGGTACCACAGAGGTGTGTGTGCGTGTGCTGTAAATTGTGGCATCTGATTGGCTGAGAGAGGACAAGAAACATAGAGCATCAATACAGAGAGAGAAGGTGAGAGGGAACCCCTGCAGCCAACCTCAGCTGGAAAAAGTCAGATCTGCCTCCCTTCCTCTCTCTCTGCAATGTTGTACCGGGTCCTGATATTTAAGATAAGATAAATCTTTATAGTCACTGCACAATCATACTTTGTACAAAAGTACAATGAAATTGAGGTATGTACTTTGCAGCATTGCACATTATTTGTACAGATTGTCCTTCTCATAGTTCTTTCTTTCTTTCTGTACTTATTTACTATGTTTTGCTGCGTGTGTTATGGAACTTGTCAGTCCAAGTTTTGTGTTTGCACCAACAACACCATGCCAAATTCCTTGTAAGTGTAACACACCTGGCAATAAAGTGTCTCTGAGGTACTGTCCCACATCAGTGCAAAAAGAAAGACATACAAATCACACTATAAAAAAATGAAAATATATTAAGGATGAAATCTTGTACAGATAGAGTATATACAGAAACAGTGTACGTTATTTATTGCACATGGCCCACTGTCAGAAAGGTGGCTAATGAGGTCAGGTTAAGTGTTTGCATTGATTAGGGCTATTGCCCTGTTTTAAAAGATGTCTCTGAGTCTGTTTGTCCGTGCCCTCAGCACCCTGAATCTCCTGCCAGAGGGCAGCAGCTTAAACACCCGGTGTCCTGGGTTTGATAGCTTTTCTCTCCTAGGCCTCTTCGTGACCATCTTCCCATGGGATGTTTGTGTTTGTGTGTTAATGTTTGTTTGTGTGTGTTATTGGGTGTCTTGGGGTTACAACCCAGTTTTGTCTAGGGTCTACCCTGGTGTACTAATGTTTATTATTCTTCTAGATGGATTAAAACCTAATTGAGTTTGTTCTGCTTTATTAATAGGGTTAGGGTTAGTGACACCAAAACACCAAAGGGGTAGAATCCTATTTTTTGTGCTGGTTTGTTATAATTTGTTGTGTAATGCTGCGGCTGACCCTCACCCTAGAAACACTGATTTTCACTGAGATACACAACTCTTTTATAAATGGGCAAGATCGGTCAAAAAACACTTATTACAAAACACTTATGTTATTCACTATATGGACATTTTGTTGAATTTAGATTTTTTTCTTCATACACTCTGATGATGAAACTGGTGTGTGATTGGTCTCCTTAAACCAGCTGAAGTGACTTTACCTGGAGAAGTCTGAAACTCGCTCGTTGCTGCTCACAGTGGGTCAGGGTTTTATTTTGTTAGGGTTTTATTTTGTTAAGGTTTTATTTTGTTAGGGTTTTATTTTGTTAAGGTTTTATTTTGTTAGGGGTTATTTTCATGATTGTGCCGATTCCTCCTGCTCTTGAGCACAAAATGGTTAGAACCTGCAAACTGCCTCGTGCAGATATATTGTGTGTGTTGTGTGTATTAGTGTGCGTTAATGTCTGCATATTAGTAGCCCGGTCAGTCTGCCTGCAGCAGCTGCTGCAAAGCATGCTGGGAGAAGGAGGGGGGACTGCCTCCCCCACCCCCCAATCTGTCTCTGCCTCCTGATTGGTTGCTTGCTCCCCCAGCTGACTATCTTCTGTCAGACAGACAGAGAGAGAGAGAGAGAGAGAGAGAGAGGGAGGGAGATGGAGGTGATAGCGATGGGGTGAGCTGCCATTTTCTCTTTCTTTATAACATCTATCCATCCTTCATTCATTCATCTGGTTTCATCTCCTTCTATGTGGTGATGAAGGGATTAATGTGGGGGATGGGGTGGTGGAGGGATGGGGGGGTTCTTCCTTCATTGTCTGTTCTCTGCAGGATTTTCTTTGGATTTAATTTATTCTGTGTTCTGTGATGGAGGGAGAGAACGAGAGGGAGCGAGTCAAAGAAAGAAAAGAAGGATGCATGGATGGAGAGAGGGTGAGGTGGGGGAGGCAGGGATTATGGAGGGAGGAGAGAGGACGGAGAGAAAATGGCTGACGAGTGATGGAGGATGAAGGAGGCAGGGGGAGGAGGAGAGGGCTGTTGTTCTTTTCTGTCCTGTCCTGTTTTATCTGGAGTTGTTCGTCAATTGTTTATTGTTTGTTGGTCAGAGAGTGCAGTCTGAGATGTCCCAGAATCAGATTGATCACTGTAATCATTATTAATCCGAATGTGATTGATGAATTCTTGATGAAGCAGAAACTGAGTGACCATCTTACACGGCAATCTCAGATCTGTAATTCAGTGTAGTACAGTGTAGTACTACTGCAGTATAGCATAGTAACATTGCAGTACAGTGTGCTGAGTCAGTGTTTGTGTCAGATTTTCATGCAATGTAGTACGGTATCACTGTAAACCGTGTTATCAGTGAAACACAGTCGGTGCAGAGCTGTTGGACAGTAGCAGAAGTGCAGTTGTTTTCAATATTGATTAATCTGCTGATTAAGTTGTCAGTTGCGTGATTACAGGTCAAACCAGTAAAAGAGGACAGGTGATCATGTGCGGTTTCTCAATGTGACGTCCTTATGTCCTCTTCTGTCCAGTGCTTCAAACCTACATGTTTTTTACCTTTTGATTAGCAGAATAGTTGCTGAGTAATTTTCTTGGCTGGTTAATTAGTAAATTCTTGCAGAAGCAGGAGGATGTGGCATCTTACAGATTAAAATAATCAAAGAGGAGCAGGTTTGTTTTAAAGCTGAAATTACTTCTGTTAGAGTGAAGACCCCTTTCATGTTGTCATATGTGTCGGTAAACGTAGACAGCCATGTCAGTGATGGACAGGTTACATTGGACACTTTGAAACCTGTGTGTACTGTGACTGTGTGTTGTATAAAGAGGAAACAGCTCTGATGATGTCACAGTCAGAGTACTCTCAGAGCCGTTGTCAGCTCTGGTTTTTTTCCCAGCAGGCTTTGCATCATGAAGCCAGTGTTCAGGGCAGTCTTGTTCCGTGATGGGAGATTTGGGTTGAGAGTTTTTACAGCGACATTCATCAGAGCAGCTGACGCTGAGCTCAGGTCAGGTGATGGTAGAGCTGTAACACTTCCTCAGGTTTATGACCCTTGAGTGCAGCTGCACAGTCAGAGCAACAGCTAACAGTTATTTCACTCCTGACTGATTAATCTGCACACATCTCATCACAGCACATCCTGTGGCACAGATAAAGTCAAGGTTTTCAAAATGGTTACCTTTTTTCCCGATCAACTAACTGATTAATTGAATTATGGTATCAGCTCTAATTTTATGATCATGACACGGTCAGACACAAAATAAACGAAAAATCAGATGAACAGCAGCTGTGCAGACTGAAATCAACACAGACACGTGTTTAGGCTACAAAATGTGACTTTGAAACAGACTTTATTAAAACCCTGTCTGCTGAACAACAATCATGTCAGAAAGGCTTCCACCTTTCTGACAGTGGAAGTCTGGGGACTTTGTTTAGCAACCGCTAAAAAAGCATTGTTATAACTATCAGTGAAAATAACTAACCTAGCGTGTTTCCTCAAACAATCAATTCAGTTGCTTCTTGTTTTTCTCTCGTTTTTGTGACTTTCTTCCTGAATACCCTGCTCTGCTGCTCTTGGGATATATTTTTGATATGGAGCTAATTAACTGGTCACTCAGTGCATTGGACAAAATTTTCCCACAAAGAAAAGAATCACCGGGAGAACCTCTCTACCCTGAGGTGACATTCGCTTCAGGATATGTCTGAGATGCTTGGGACTCCTGGCGTCTGGTATGTCTGAAAGCGCTGACCCTGGAAGACGTGGAGAATCTATTTATTTATTGGACATTGATAGCAGGAATACTATTGATTGGCTTGGGTATTGCCCTGCTCTATCAGAGAATTGGAAAAACAGCTGCTGGCAAATTGGCACAACCACTAAGCGTGGAGATAAAACAGCATCTCGGGTTCATGAGTACGAACACCTGTTGAGATCGGTGAAGGGACGATCTGTTTGAGGAGATGTCAAAGCTACTCCATGCATCTGCAGGGGATGACGAGCACTGAGGCCAGACCGATTGATTACTGATCTGGATAAATTGACCGCGGATTGACAAATTGCTTTTCTGCATATTGACTGTATTGCTTTGTCCCCCCCGATCTCGAAGAATAGCTCAGCAGCTGTGCTCCTATCAAACTTTACACCTTTACAACATCTGATCACAAACAAACCATGTGAACCTCTTGCAACTCAGGACTTAAGTACCACAGTACTACAGCCCCTGATGTACTCTTCTTTGTGTTTTGCAGGTCACCCGTGGGTCCTCCAACATGGCGGCAGCGTCGTATGACCAGCTGCTGAGGCAGGTGGAGGTGTTAAAGATGGAGAACTCCAACCTGAGACAGGAGCTGCAGGACAACTCCAACCACTTGACCAAACTGGAGACTGAGGCATCCAACATGAAGGTCAGTACTACTACTACAACTGAAATACTGCAAACAATAGTACTGTCCTGAGTGAAATTAGTACTGACAGCAGTGTTCACTGACGTGGGCTGTTCAAAATTCTTTATTGGCATGAATGTGAGGCGGAGTGCAGAGCGTGTGTGTGTGTGTGTCATAGGTCGACTTTAAATCATAGTAATTGTTTGTTTAGGATCAGTAAAGAAACAGTCAACATCATTGTATAAACTGAAAGCCCAGAGTGTGAAAGGCAAAGTGTGGCTGTGAGCACACTTACTCCAGTGTCATGTGACATTGTGCTGCTTGTTTCATTGGCTGAAACGCACCGACCTTTCCTGCTGCTTCGGTGGCGCCTGCTGTTTCAGTTAGAGCATCAACATTTTGGTATTTATATGAAATGCTTGTGAAGAACTTTGTTCTGATGTCTTCATGTGTTGGACTCTGTGTCAGGAGATGTTGCTGTGTGTCCACCTGTCTCTGTGGATCACACATCTCTGTCTGTACATAGGTCTTGTCTGTCTGGGGTTCTAATCAGGTTCTGATTAGTCCCAGCACTCTCGGTCTTCTGCTGTGTCTCTTTAGAGCAGAACAGCACGGAAGTTTGTTGTTGGTTGTTGTGATGTGTGTTGTCCTCTTGGTAGTGGAGAGCGTTGTAATGGGAGGATCGCTCGATTTTAGGTGTTCTTAGTTTTTAATTCTCTTGTTTTTTGTATCATAATTAAAAGGGGAAATTGGCCACACGGAGCACTGCGGCGTCCGTTGTTGGAGGTCAGGGTTCGGTGGATTCTGACAGTGCTCTGACAAATCTCAGCGTGCATGGTTACGACTGGGTGTTTGTTTTTCAAAGTCTTCATTTACAGGAGTATTTCATTTCTGAGACCAGACATCTGATCTTTCTGATTTTGTCGATTCGTAAGTATAACGTTAAAACGTTCTGTACAGATTGTCAAAGTGTTTTGTCCAGATTTCACCAGGGGAATAGCCAGACCTTCCTTGTGTGGTGCCATTTTTTCCAGAAATTATTTGAGTCGACTCCTCACTTCTAGGGAGTTGGTGCTGGACCTGCTGTTATCTTTTCAGAGTGTTCTGTATTATTTTAGCGTTTACCTGTGCTGGAGGTGGAGCTCAGGGCTGTCAGGTTTCAGTGTTTTTGATTTGAGAAACCTGATTTAGACCCTCCTCCTTATGGAGGAGAAAGAGGTGGAAAGAAAATGACTGAGTTGAGGTTGAATTGTTTGGTGTGCGATTTCTCTCTGGTGGTCGTCCTTGCTATTGTTTGTCCATCTGTAAGATTGTGTTCTGTAGTTCAGTGTACTCAGCTCTGTTGCATGATGGTCTATAGTGTAGTTTTCATTGATCAGAGGCTGTTGGGCTGTGATTTGGTCTGTGTATGTGTCTGTTTCCCTGTGGGTTAATAGGATCTGGCATTAAGGTCCCCACAGATCAGTAGCTTCCCTGGGCCTGGTAGTGATTGATCTCATCTTGGAGAGTAGAAACTGGTTTCATTAGAATGGGGCTCTGTTGGGGTTGGGGTTAGGGTTAGGGTTAGGGTTAGGGTTGCTGTGCTGTGCTGTGCTGTGCTGTGCTGTGCTGTGCTGTGCTGTGCTGTGCTGTGCTGTGCTGTGCTGTGTGCATGAATGTGCCTTGAGCTGAACTCAACATTTCCTTTTTAGATTAATTTAGCTGAGTGTACGAGGTTCAACTTGTACCGGATCAGCCTTCCTCCTCATCCCCTGCCCTGGGTGGCTCGTTTCAGTTTAGTGGATGGGCACATTGTCTCTCTGTAGCTTAAGGACAGCCTTTGGACATGTGTCCTCTTCTCCAAGGCTCCTGTAAACAAACCTTTCTGCAGCTCTCTCTCTTCCTCTGTAAACTGTGTCTCTCTGTCTTCAGCCCAAAATAGACCTGTGGTATTTCCCACCAATCACGCGCTGCTCTGTTGTTCAGAGTGGGATATCTGTCTGTGTGAGGATCTTTGACACAGAGGACTCAGGAAACATGTCTGTCCTAAGTCTGTCCTCTCCTGTCATCTTTACTCACTTCTCTCCTTTCTCATAATCTTTTCATCTTTTCTGTCATTTGTCCTTCGTTTCTTGTCTGTTGTTTTGTTGTGTTTTCTGTTTTGATTGTTGTTTAGTTTCCTCTTGTGTGCTTGTTTTCCCTTCATCTCTTCGTTTAGTTATTTGTCATCTGATCTTCTCGTCTGTTTTATTCTTTTCTCTTTGTTGTGTATATTTGTTTCGATTCATTTTCTTTATTTTATTTCCTTTTTATTTATCTGTCATTTTCTTCTTGGTCTCTTGCTTTCATTAATTTTCTAAGTCTTTCATTGTCTTTTATTTTCTGCTCTGTTCTTGTTTTTCGCCTTTTTCCAGACATTTAATTTTTTTCTGCTTCAGTTTCTGTCAGTTTTTGTGATTTTCATGTTTTTTGTTTTAAGTCTTTTTGTTTTCTTGGTTCTGTTTTTTCTGTGTAGTTTTCTGTCTTGTTTTCACATTTCTTTTTCCTCTGTTGTCTTTTCAGTTGTTGTTTAATTGTTCTTGTTATTCTTTATTGTCCTGTCCTTCCTCTTCAAACACACACTCACTTCCCATTTCCCGTTTCCCTTTTCCTGTTTTCTGTCGATGAGCCACAAACAGTGTGAGTGTTCTTAGTTTCATCATGTCACTGAATGAACGCTGCCGTTTCATCGTGGTGAGTGAACTACGCCTCTGCTCTGATTTTATTCTGAAAACTGGGGAAGAGACACAGAAACAGAGAGAGAGAGTTTGTGTTGATAAATCAGTTTGTTGTTTACATGTTTTGTGTTTTACTCCTTTCATCCCCTGATGTTTATTGCTTTATTATAAATGTGTTGTGTTAATGTAATGAGTGTCTTATCTGTCATTAACATGATGTGTCAAAGCTTCTGTGTGTTTACAGAATATTAAAGCACCCATCTGTGGTGGCTTAGGAAAACACACCGCAGCAGACAGTGGTGCACTGCAATGTCACTTTGTACCACTTTTATTATCTCTGTACATAAAACAGGAAGTGCTGAAGCAGCTGCAGGGCACCATAGAAGAAGAGTCGGGAGAGGCATCTGGATCTCAGCTGGAGCTCATCGAGAGACTGAAAGGTGAGCGAACCAAATGCACCCATAAACATGTAGCACACATACACAGATATATGTGTAGTACACATACTCCTAGAAGAACATATAACATGTATGGGGGGTGAAACGAGTCACTGAAGATGAGACACACGACATACACCTGTGGATTGACTAAAAGTCCCACGTGTGTGTTTGATTAGTACAACTCAGCCACGCAGGCGCACGTGACTCCAGACACACAAGCATGCATGTGCATGTACATCTGTGTGTGCGTCCTGCAACTGCACATGTTCAGAGTCACGCACGTGTGACTCCATCAGGCTGTTACACATACACAGTCATACGCTATGTAATCTGATGTCTGTCCTCCAGAGATGAGCCTGGACTCTGCAGGTTTTAAGCCCAGGTCGAGGCCTCCTCTGCCATCCTCGTCCTCCTCCAGCTCGGCCTCTTCTGGTTCTGGAGCTCCTGGAGGAGCAGCCGGAGGCTCCGGAGCTCCAGGACCCCCGACAACAACTGCTTTCCCCAGGAGAGCGCTGCCGTCTGCTGGCAGAGACAGCCACGACCGCTGCCTGGAGGAACTGGAGAAGGAGAGGTACTGTTTATAGTATTGGGAGTACCACCACTGCTGTACAAGTACTGCTGTACATACTGCTACTTTCTTCCACTTGTAGTGCTGTTACTCATAGAATACCTCAGGCAGCTGGAGGAATTGTAAGTACTACTACTCCCAATATTATTGATACTGTTACTGCTACTACAAGTACTTGTACTACAGTAGGTGCTATTACTGCCAGAAATGTTACAAGTACTGTAATTCAACAAACACTACAAGAAATACTACTACAACTGATAAAAGTTCTGTATGATAAACTGTGCTTGAAGTGCTCCTGTTCCAGCCTGACAGCAGCTCTGGCTGTACTGCAGACTGTAAAAATAAAAATAAGGCAGAACACGCTCAACTCTGGTTATACCCTGAAAACTGGGAGATGGATCTTTGAAATAGTAAACAAAGGGGAAAAAAAAGACTAAGACAGCAGTCCAGGTCCACTTTATAATGTCCACATGGACGTTCCAGCCCAGCTGCCCTTCTGCATCATGTGAGGTTAATTATAGGTACACCAGGTCTTTAGTGTAACGTGATTCAGCCTCTAACCTGGATTCAAGACCTGACGTCAGATGGCTTAACTGATTCCCGTTAATCAGAAAATGACTGTGACTATTTGAAATCTGGCAAAAAGCTTTCCTGTCTCTGTGTCCTGCTCTCTGATTGGATGCAGGTGTTGCCCTGCTTGTCCCCTCCCTCTAAGTGCTGTCCTCTGACTGGCTGCTGCTCACTGACAGGTCTCTCCTATTGGCTGAGCTGGAGAAGGAGGAGAAGGAGAAGGACTGGTACTACGCTCAGCTGCAGAATCTCACCAAGAGGATTGACAGTCTGCCGCTCACTGAGAACGTAAGAAAAATACAGAGCAAAACCTTTTACCGTCACACACTCATCAGGCATCACACACTCGTCAGGTTTTACGTCTACAGGAGCCTGTAGACGTAAAAAAAACTCTAGGAGTCGATTCCCAGGATGCATTTCACAGCCAATCACAGAGCTTCAGATTCAGCAGTGGTTGTGCAGCTGGAGTTAAACTTTAGCTTTTGTTCAGTTTACTCTACAGACGGACATGAGTCGTCGTCAGCTTGAGTTTGAGGCTCGTCAGATCCGATCAGCGATGGAGGAGCAGCTGGGCTCCTGTCAGGAAATGGAGAGGAGAGCTCAGGTAGGAACACGTCTGGAGCCTGGATCACCTGTCTGAAGGTCCCAGTCTGATCCAAACACAGCAGCTGTGCGAACGCACATTGAAGATCCCTGAGTTAGCAGACTGCTGCGTACACATCACAGACTCTGCTGTTTTATTCTGTCGTGTGATGTTAGACAGCAACATACAGTTAATAAGTTTATGTTAAAATAAGGTAGAGGAGAGTACAGTCACGCAACATCATCTACACATTTACCGTGTGTGTGTCTGTGTGTGTGTCTGTGTGTGTGTCTGTGTGTGTGTCTGTGTGTGTGTTTTCAGGCTCGTGTGTCTCGTATTCAGCAGATAGAGAAAGATATCCTGAGACTGGGAGCTCGTCTGCAGGTAACCTTACCTGTATGTTCTCTCATCCTGACAGTGGGGTATAAAAACCATATGATGAAGTGTTGGATCATGGTGTGAACAGTGTGACGTGTTGATCTGACAGACTGGTTGCAGGTTTGGTTTCTGTCTGATGTGAATGTGAACACTGAATTTATTTCTCCTCCAGCATGAACAAAACTGTCATTTGTTCTTTCTCTCTCTCTACAGGTGGAGGGAGCTCATGGGGCGAGCGACAGCAGTGGATTGGCTGGAGCTCAGGTGAGCGTTGTGGTTTCATTCTCATTTGTCCTCTTTGAATTTTCTTCTTGTCGGTTCTTTCTTTAATCTTGGTTTGTTAATTTTGTTGTTCTCCTCCAGAGCACCAGCAGCCGATCGGACCACGAGCCCGTCAATGAAACGAGCTACTCTGTGCCTCGACGAATCACCAGCCACCTGGGAACTAAGGTTTGGAATTCTGCCCTGCGACACCCCCACAGATACCCCCTCCCCACACATTAAAAACAATGTAAAAGGTTGAATCCCACTTTAAAAAGTTAACCCAGTGAGTTGCCTCCTGCAGGTGGAGATGGTGTACAGTCTTCTGTCCATGCTGGGGACTCATGATAAGGATGACATGTCACGGACGCTTCTCGCCATGTCGAGCTCGCAGGACTCGTGCATCGCAATGCGTCAGTCCGGCTGTCTGCCGCTGCTCATCCAGCTGCTGCACGGCAACGATAAGGACTCCCTCTTACTAGGTAACCATGTTGTTTTTCCATCTCAGGTAACTCTCCTCTCACTTTTTTATTTATTCATTCATTTGTATGTATATAAATCTTCCTGTTGCCCAGGTAACTCCCGTGGCAGTAAGGAGGCTCGTGCACGGGCATCAGCAGCCCTGCACAACATTGTCCACAGTCAGCCGGATGATAAGCGAGGACGGCGTGAGATCAGAGTGCTACACCTGTTGGAGCAGGTGCGTCATTACTGCGAGGCCTGTTGGAGCTGGCAGGAAAACCACGAGAGGGGCGTCGACCAGGAGGACAACCCCAGTGAGTGATGTCATACATCCACCACCCAATCGGCAGAGGAGTCGCATGACCAGAACTATACCGACATCAGAATGAACCAGAAAAAACAGAAAATACCAGTCAGAGCATTTTTTTTCTGACTTGACGTGTTTCTGTCAGATGTAGTGTTTATATGAATATTCTACATTACAAGCTCACTACAATGCAGAGTGTATAAATACAGTGTATAATATTTACACTTTAACAACGTGTGTGTGTATATAGATGTATGCTATAAACATCATAATCTTGTGTGTCAAGTGCCGTCTCCGGTGGAGCATCAGATCTGTCCAGCCGTGTGCGTCCTCATGAAACTTTCCTTCGATGAAGAACATCGACACGCCATGAACGAACTCGGTGAGTTTGACCAAAAAAAAAACCAAAAACTGGTGATTTACTGAACAACTGCTTCTTTCTTTTCCTGACTGATAAAACGACTGCTGAGTCTTGGTCGTTTTGTCTTTTGCGCTGTGAATGTTTTTTTTAGTTCTTCCTACCTGGTTTTGTTTCTTCGTCTTACAGGTGGATTGAGTGACAGCTGGTTTATTCCTTTTTCCTCATCATGCATCTACCCGGCCTGTCTCATTGTTTCTCTGACTGGTTACTGTTTTGCTGAGTGGTTTACTGACTTGTTTTCTAGTTTTTATTCTCTCTGTTTGTCCTGGCTTTGATTCACACTCTGTTGTGTGTCTGTGGGTTATTTGTCCCTGCAGGCGGTCTCCAGGCTGTGGCGGAACTGCTGCAGGTGGACTGTGAGATGTTTGGTCTGAGCAGCGATCATTATAGCGTCACTCTGCGGCGATATGCCGGCATGGCGCTCACCAACCTCACCTTTGGAGACGTGGCCAATAAGGTTTACACGCGTTAACTACACGTTTACTCATCATTCATGGTTTAAATGATTTCACGTCTGAACCGTAAAAAACTTTTTTTGAGTGAAATATTTAAAGCAACCAAATTATGGTGTTGTGTTGTTTGTTTTTCACTCAGGCCACACTGTGCTCCATGAAGGGTTGCATGAGAGCGATGGTCGCTCAGCTGAAGTCTGAGAGTGAAGACCTGCAGCAGGTAAGTTAACCTGTTACCACAGAAACCGACTGACACTTATGTTTGAATGAACGTAACACAGTAACTGCTGAGCTTTCTCCTCTGAATGTTGTGCTTGCAGGTGATAGCAAGTGTTTTGAGGAACTTGTCATGGCGTGCTGATGTCAACAGTAAGAAGACGCTACGTGAGGTTGGCAGTGTCCGAGCATTGATGGGTTGTGCTCTCGAGGTCCAGAAGGTGATTGAAAACAATGCTTTTATTTGTTTATACTCTTTTAGTCTTTTGTTCACAGACACCGAGACCTGTGCCGACTGTGCTCTGAATCTCTTCTTCTGTAGATTTTCACAGTTTTTTTTCTTCTCCTACATCAGGAGTCGACTCTGAAGTCCGTACTGAGCGCACTCTGGAATCTGTCGGCTCACTGTACAGAGAACAAGGCGGATATCTGTGCGGTTGATGGTGCTCTGGCGTTTCTGGTCGGAACTCTGACTCACCGCAGCCACACCAATACGCTTGCCATCATTGAGAGCGGCGGCGGCATCCTGCGCAATGTGTCCAGCCTCATTGCCACCAACGAGGCACACAGGTAAACGACGAGATAACCAACTTACACACAACGACCAAGCATACCCACTGCAGACTCATCCTCTCTGCTCCCTCTGTTTGCAGACAGATCCTGCGTGAGCATGGCTGCCTGCCAACGCTGCTGCAGCACCTAAAGTCTCACAGTTTGACCATTGTGTCCAACGCCTGTGGAACACTCTGGAACCTGTCAGCTCGAGATGCCAAAGACCAGGAGGCACTATGGGAGCTGGGTGCTGTGGGTATGCTGCGTAATCTCATCCATTCCCGCCACAAGATGATTGCCATGGGCAGCGCCGCTGCCCTTCGCAACCTGATGGCCAACCGCCCAGCACGCTACAAGGACACCAGCGTGGTTTCACCGGGCGCTGGCGCCCCGTCACTGCATGCCCGCAAACAGAAGGCGTTATTTGAAGAGCTGGACGCACAGCAGCTGTCAGAGACTTTTGACAATATTGATAACTTGAGCCCCAAGGCGGCACACAGGAAGGGGCGGGGCTGTAACGGCGCTGGAGGAGGAGGGAGCACAACTCGATCATACGCCAACACGCCGGTGCTGTCGAGCCCTAAGAACGGAGACGGATCAAAGAGGACAGGGGAGGAGGCAACGTACCCTCGCTCTGTGTTTCCGCCCAGCGTCCGAGCGTCCAGTGACAGCCTCAACAGCGTGACAAGTGCCGATGGCTACGGCAACCGTGGCAAGACCAAACCATCATCAGAGCCATTCTACTCATCGGACGAGAGCGGAGCCAACAAGTGCTGCGTTTACAGGAAGTACCCGGCTGACCTGGCTCACAAGATCCGCAGCGCCAACCACATGGCGGATGACGATGGTGCTGAGCTGGACACCCCCATCAACTACAGCCTAAAGTACTCTGACGAACAGCTGAACTCTGGGAGACAGAGTCCAAATCACCGCGGTGGCATTGAGAGTGATGATGATGATGGACAGGACACCAGGCTGAGGAGGAGGAACGACGGCAGCGAATCTGCAACAGGTAGCAGCCGCATAGCATCTGTCCCACCGCCACACTACGTTGTTGTCACAGCAACATCAAACTATAGCGGTGACGCAACAGGAGAGCAGCCAATTGACTACAGCCTGAAGTATGGCGCTGATGCCACCCGCAAACCGTTGTTTAAGTCAGAAGAGACTGCCGCCCCTTCCCTTCCTCCTCCTCCGTCCACCTCTGCTAGTAAGCTTCGCCCACCTCCTCCCCCAGCCAATCGGGTTGTGCCAAAAAGCAACCAGGAGTCAACGCAGACGTACTGTGTGGAGGACACGCCCATATGCTTCTCCAGGGGCAGTTCGCTGTCGTCACTGTCATCAGAGGAAGAGGAGGAAGACAGTGATGTCATCGGGAGGAAGAGGAGAGGTGGGAGCGCCGTCATTGGCAGCGGCGGTAACGACTACCCAACACTTCCTGTCAGCGAAAAAGATTCACACGAGCAGCAGCGGCAGCAGAAAGAGGCAGAGAGCCAGACCGCCGCTGCTCCCTCCACACGGGGGCGACGAGGTCACCATCACCACCACGCCCACCATCACCACCACCATGTTGCATCATCATCTGGGGCCAGGACTCCTAAAAGCCCGCCTGAGCAGCCGTACGCTCAGGAAACGCCCCTGATGTTCAGCCGCTGCACGTCCGTCAGCTCTCTGGACAGCTTCTCCACCTCCTCCATTGCAAGCTCTGTGCGTTCCAGCGAGCCATGCAGCGGTGTGCCAAGCGGCGTGGTCAGCCCCAGTGACCTACCTGACAGCCCAGGGCAGACCATGCCGCCGAGCCGCACCAAGACGCCACCGCTGCCGCCATCGACACAGAAGACCGAGGAGGAGGAAACGGCCAAGAAGAAGGACGAGGAGGAGAGCAGTGCTGACATCTTGCTGCACTTCGCCACTGAGAGCACGCCACATGGCTTCTCCCGAGCCTCCAGTCTGAGTGCACTCAGTTTGGATGAGCCATACATCGCAGCAGAGATGAAGAAAAAAAAAGAGGAGGAGGAGGAGGGAGGGAACGAGGAGAGGAAAGAAGAGGAGGCAGCAAAACCAATTCTCGACGAATCAGACGATGACGACGACATCGAGATCTTGGAGGCTTGCATCAACATGGCCATGCCCAAGTCATCACGGAAGCCAAAGAAGCAGCAACAAGCAGCACCACGGAAACCCAGCCAGCTTCCTGTTTACAAGCTTCTCCCACCTCAAAGCCGCACCCAATCACAGCAGAGGAAGGATGTTCCACCTCCGGCGGAGGAGGTGCCGAGAGTTTACTGTGTGGAGGGAACCCCACTCAACTTCTCCACGGCCACCTCGCTCAGTGATCTCACCATCGACTCTCCCCCCAATGAGGAGGCAGCAGCGGCCATCGTACCTGTGATGGCACCCACATCCGCCCAGAGGAGGCGAGCTGGACTTCCTGAGGGCGAGAACGGTGATGACATCCTCGCAGAGTGTATCAGTGCTGCCATGCCCAAAGCCAAACACAGAAAACCAATCAGATCAGCAGCAAACAGCGAACAGCTCCAAGCCCCACCCCTCCCCCCTCCTCCAGCTCCGCCCCCTCTCAGCTCTCAGCAGCAGAAGAAGAAGCCAACATCACCAGTAAAGCCAATGCCTCAGCGGGCAGCTTACGGCGTCACTATGGCAACAGCCACCAAAGCAAAACCAGGGTTTGCCTTTGATTCACCGCGACACTACACCCCCATCGAGGGAACGCCTTGCTGCTTCTCACGCAATGACTCGCTAAGCTCACTCGACTTTGACGAAGACGACGGTGCTGGAGAGAGGGATGAAGAAGAAAAGAAAAAAGAAGAAGAAGGCAGGAAAAGGAAGCAGCAGACAGCGGCTGTTTTCCCTAGAACCAAAGCTGCGACCAATCAGATGGCAACAGATGAGAAGCAGAAGTTTGCCATTGAAGACACGCCTGTCTGCTTCTCCAGGAACTCATCACTGAGCTCACTGAGTGACATCGACCAGGAGAACAACAACAAGGAGTTTGCCCCGCCACCACTTGAGCAACAAGATGGAGGCAAAGCAGGAATAAAGTCTCCTCCTTCTCCACAGGTGGAGTCAAAGCCGCGCCCATCTGCTGCTAGCGGCTACGCCCCCAAAGCCTTCCACGTAGAGGACACGCCCGTCTGCTTCTCCAGGAACTCGTCGCTCAGCTCACTCAGTATCGACTCTGAGGACGACCTGCTGCAGGAGTGCATCAGCTCCGCCATGCCCAAGAAGAAGAAGAAAGCCACCAACATTCCTGCCGCCATTGCCACGCCACTTCCTGTTCCTAAAGCCGACGATGGAATTCTGGCAGAGGAGGAGCCTTCAGAGGCACCGAGAAGCCCTGCCTCCCCTGATTCAGAGTCGTTTGATTGGAAGGCAATCCAAGAAGGTGCCAATTCCATTGTCAGCAGCCTTAATGCCGCAGCTGCTGCCTCGTCGTTGTCCCGCCAACCATCATCAGACTCCGACTCGGTCCTCTCCCTGAAGTCTGTCGGCTCGCCGTTCCGCCTGCCAACTGCCAGTAATAACGCAGAAGAAGAGGTGGAGGAGAAGGAGGAGGTGAAGCGAGGAGCAAGGATCCTGAAGCCAGGAGAGCGCAGCACGCTTGAAGCCAAGAAAAAGAAGGAAGAGGAAGAGGAGGAGGAAGAGGCGAAGTCAGTGAGAGGTGGGAAGAAGGTATATAGGAGTCTGATCACAGGTAAACCGAGGGCGGAGCCAGCAGCAAGGGGGCGGAGCAAACCCAGAGCAGCAGCTATAGCCAAAGCTCCAGGTAGCAGTGATGACAGAGGAGGTGGGTCGTCTCGAGACTCCACGCCGTCTCGCTCCTCCACAGCAGCCAACCAGAAAGGAGGGAAGCTTTCACAGCTGCCACGCACCGCGTCTCCAGGAAGTGTATCATTAACATCAGCCTCCAGGCCGGCCAAACAGAGCATGGGGGCAAAGAGCAGCGGTGGCATCCCAAGGAGCGAGTCATCATCAAGAGTCAGTGGCTCCATGGCGCCAAAGAAGCAGAAATCGGAGCCTGAGAAGCCGGCACTTGTCCGACAGTCGACCTTCATCAAGGAAGCTCCGAGTCCAACGCTTAAGAGGAAGCTGGAGGAATCCGCTGCTGCAGCTGCCGCTTCGACGTTAGAGTCGCCGTCCAGTCCTGATACACCGCTACCACCAACGACCAGGAGACATGACGTCAATCGCTCACACTCTGAGAGCCCCTCACGCCCACAGGAAGTGACATCACGGTTCAGCCGCACTGGCACCTGGAAGCGGGAAAACGGTGGCGGTGGAGGTGCAGGGAGTGGCGGGAAACACTCAACATCATTACCACGCGTGGGGACATGGAAACGAACTGGAAGCTCGTCCTCAGTGCTGTCGGCATCGTCGGAGTCCAGTGAGAAGGGGCGGAGTGAGGAGGAGGGCATTGTTAGGTCAAAGGGGACGTGGAGGAAGACGAAGAGCGGGAGCGGCTCATCAGCCGGGCGCAGCTTCACTGACAAATCAGAAGATGTGTGGGTTCGTCTGGAGGACTGTCCTGTGAACAACCCACGCTCCTCCTCTTCCTGTTCAGCACGCTCTCCCACCACCAATGCCCCGCCTATCATTGACAGCCCTGCCCCCTCCAAGATTCCCTCCTCCTCTTCTTCATCCTCCTCTAATCTCAACTTGCGTCGCAGCTGCGAAAGCCTCGATGACAAGCCGCCGCCGCCACCACCGCCACCTGAACGCCAGCAACCGCAACCACAGCAACGCGGCCCGCAGCGCAGTGGTGCCGTGGCAGCTCGAGTTAGCCCTTTCAACTATACGCCAAGCCCCAGGAAGAGCAATGCTGATGTCACCACCACTACCACAGCAACCAGCACAACGTCATCATCAACGACCCCCACGCGACCTTCACTCATCCCCACCCCTGTGACCAAAAAACGGGAGCCAAAGGGTGGAGAGGGTGGCGGCAACAGTGGCGGCAGCAGCGGTGAGCGTGGCTCATACATCGTGACGTCAGTGTGAAGATACAAAATGGAGGAAGTGTAAATACAGAGAGAGAAAAGTGTTGTTTGTGTACAGGAATTGAGTCTGTATTTAAATGCTAGCCCTGCCCCCTCACATCCCTCCTCTCCCCTCATTGGCTCCTCTCACCTGTCAGTCGAAGAGAGAAACTTTAAAAAATAACTTTTTATGTTTTTATACCACTAAAATGATGTGTAGCGCTTAGCTCCGCCCCTCTCTGACTGTGTTCCTGCATGGCCCTGCCCCTACCCTAACGACAGTTACCATGGTGACTTAATGATGATGATACGATAATGTTTCTGCAAGCTGTAGCGTCTGAGCTGAATCTGCTCTTTTGGAAGTTTTGATGGGTTTTTTGGTGGAGTTTGGTTCTGCAAAAAACATTTTTCTCACATCAGTTCTGAAACTGAGTCTAAATTTGATCCAGTTTGATCTGAGAAGAGTGAACCTCAAACTGTTTTAAATTCTTTGCAAAATTCTTTTACAGTGTGAGAATTTTCTTGCAGGTGAAGTTAAAAAGAATCCTTGTGTGTTTCCTGGCAGTCCTCTGACCCTGATCTTCAGAATTCAAACAGCAGAAATCTCATGTTTTCCATGAAAGAAGAAAACGTTGTTGGAAATCTGTGATTGTTGTGAGTTACAGCTGACAGATGCAGCTGAAACATTTAAATTTAATTTAGATTTAAATGATTTTAAATGGTTTTTTTTTCAGAACCTAACTCTAAACTCTCACAAACTGCTTCTGTTCTAGGACGTTTGCTGCCGACTTAAGTGAAAAGTTTGAGTAGATTCTTGAATTTCCTGATGATTTTTGAAGACTATTTGTTTCCTGAGAAATTGTCTGTTGGCTGAAAACTTCCTGCTCTGTGTCGCCTTGGAAACAAATAAAACTGTAAAACGTAAGTTATTGCTGTAAAACCTTAAAAAAAAACTTTTAACTCTGAAGCACATAATATAAAACAAAAGGATTTTTGCCAAAAGTTTCCACAGTTTTATTCATGGCTGCAAGTTGATTTTCACTGTTTTTATGATGTTGCTGGAGGAAAAAAATGCAAAAACCTTTTGGTGAAATGTTAAACTGAACAATTGTAATGAACAATAAAATTCAACATTTTAGGTGTAAACTGGGCTGGTCATTTGTTTTTATTGGTGTGCTTTGATAAAGTAATAAAGTTTGTGTTTGTATGGAGGCCCTAAGAAGACATGAGCAAAAAAAAAAAAGTCTGCTCGGGGCCTTCATAGAGGGACGGGTAGTTTGATCTATTGTTAGAAAAAACTGCATATTGTGACCAAAAAAAGCTTTATCAGTCTAATGATAAGGTGCAACATTCAGGGTTTTTTTTCACAATAATGAAAAGTTTTCTGTCTCAAACATGAAAAGTCAAGTTGAATTTGTAAAACTTGACTTAAATATTTTCAGTTTTCAAAATCACATAAGTTTCTAAGATGAAAAGATTTTTACGTGTTTGACTCAAACACAGTTTTTGTATTGATAGACTGAGTCATTTTTTCTGAATTCACGGACACGGTGGCGTTCACAAACACCGATTGCAGTTTGCAAAGGCGTTTATTAATGGTGGCAGGGACGATGAGACCGATAATGACCTCACTGGCTCCCAAGTGCTGCTCTTTCACCCGCTTTTATTTTGAAAGGTTCTTGTCCGTAATTTTATTTTGAAGTCCCACACTAAAAGACTTCTTGTCTCCCTCACTGGCTTTTTGTTGACACGTCTATATGATGAATTATTTCTAACATTTCACACATTCATAGAAATCTTGAAATAAATTATTTTTTCTAAATTCTTCTGTATAATTATTACACAGACCTGGGCAAACTACGGCCCACGGGCCACACCCGGCACTTTGTGCGTCCTTGTCCGGCCCGCGTGAGGCCAATCATAAATTAGAATATACATGAAAAAATATTCGTCGCGCCCTAGTTTACCCAGGTCTGGTGTAATACAAGAGAGAAATGCTGTGTACTGTTGTACAGTATTATTACTGTTTAACCTGGTTTAGTTTCACATGATTTCGTAATGAAAATAAATATTTTATTTACATCTTTGCTAAAAACAGTATTGTTTGGTTAAAACAGTTGAAATGTTTGAATCTGATCAATTAGCAGTTTTCAGTGGGTTTTACACTTATTTTGACAGTGCAGACAGGAAGTGAGACTGTGATGTGCGATCTCACTTCCTGTTAGTTCCCCGTCCTCCCCCTCTCTCTCTCTCTCTCTCTCTTTCTCTCTCTCTCTTTCTCTCTCAGGTGATGGACACTCAGAAGGTAAGAATTTGATCGATTGATAATCAATAACGTCTGCTCTGTCTGCTGAGCGCCAGTAACATAATCGACACGTGAACACAGAGAGCGATGAGCTAGCTGTTAGCTGTTCGCGCTCTCTCCCATTCAGTCTCTATATCTCTCGACCTCTCCGCTCCCGGACGGATTTACAGCTAAGACTCTCTCTCTGGTCGAGTCGGTATCAGAGTGAATGTATTGGTCAGTTATTGATTATTCTTTCTGTTTAAGAGGTCTAGTGTTTCTGTTCCCTCATTATTGATAATGAATCAGTCGATATAAATATCGATGAAGCAGCTGAATGCAGGTGTCATGGTCACATGACCATGACACCATGACACAGACTGCTGATCTGGTTACCTGTTGGACGTTTAAAGGTAAATTTGCGTAAACCACTTTATAAACATGAGGACTGGTTGTCCACTGGTGATGCCACAAACAGGATGCTGAAGAAACTCTGATTGGTTCCTGATGATGCAGACAGACGTGTGATGAGGATGGTGCTGAGCGGGTCAGGTAAAGAGGAAGCTCACCTGTGAGCCCACCCAGAGGGTTCCTGTCCGTGAGACCAGTGGAACCAGTTCAACAGTGATGCTGAAATCAACTGATTTCACATATCTCAGATCAGAAATCAGCTGATTTCAGCTAAATCCCTGAAATAGTTTCCTCTCAAATCAAACTCTGATTTTACTTTTTTAACAGATGTGTTTGTGTTTGTTTGGTAAACAGGAAGCTCTGCGCAGGATCATCAGCACATTAGCCAATAAAAACGAAGAGCTACAAAACTTCCTGGAAACAGCTGACAACACATTGACAGGACTGCAGGTCAGAAGCTGATTGGCTGAGAGGGAGGAGCTAATTAATGTAATAAATAAATATATATATATATATATATATATATATATATAAACAAAAGCAAACTTTGTCCAATCAGGAGCAGTCATGTAAGGTGATGTCAGACCTCGAGGTGGAGCTTGATCAACTAAGCTCCGCCCTACACGAAAGGGGGGCGGAGCTCCGTGACGCAATCAAAGATGAGCAGCACAGGAAGGAGGCGGAGCTTCAGGTAGAGAATTTATATATGTAATCTGTATTTACTCCCATAAACATTTTGATTAGATTGACAGAAATGTTTGTTTTAAAAAACAAAGTTTTTGTTTTATCCTCAAATTCTTTTAAATGAATTTTCTTAACTCTGTTTTCTTTCTTTATTCTCTCGTTTCATCTCATGTTTCCTCACAAAGTTTTTAAAAATATTTTTCTGACTTGTTTGTGATTTTTCAGAAGCAGCTGTCAGAGGGAAGGTTTGCTCTGCTGTCTTGTGAAGAACTGCTTGAGTTCGCAAATCAAACACTGACTATCAACGCTGAAGAAGAGTTCCTGAAGGTAGGATGGAAGGACGAGGACGAAATAAAATCTTTGGGGAAACATCAAGTTTTCTCATGAAATCGTCTGAAAGGTTTTTTTAAACAGTGAACAAACTGTGACATAACGACGCGCTAACAGGCTGCTGAATAAATGTGTAGGTATAAAACACATAGACAAAGAAAACAGCTTTGATAGTTTCTTCTATCTGTTTCATTTTCAGGCTGCAAAACAAATCAAGGAAAGGTATGTTTACTGTTAAAGTATATTTTAAGATGAACATGTATATTTTAATATGAACATGAAATAATTAGTGGTGCATTGCTTCGCATGCACACTATTGACCTATTGACACACACAGACACACTCAGACGCACACTTATAGAGTCACACATTCACACAGACACACACAGACAGACACACACAAACACACAGACAGACACAGACACACACAAACACACACACTCACACAGACACACACAGACAGACACAGATGTACACAGACACAGACAAACAATAGCACAATAACACACATGCGCAATGCACCACTCTCGCGATTTCCCGCTGGGGAATTGTCTAGTGTGTAGTTTATAATTATATGACTTTTGTTTGTTAAATGAAATGTTGTCATTTTTTGTTTTTATTTCATTTCATCCTGTTTGTTCTCACTGCTCATTTTAATGTTTCAATCACATTTTTTTTATTTCTTTTTATTTTCTTTTTGCTGTTTTTGTTTGATTTTTTAAATTTGATTTTCTTCAGTCAGCACATTCTCATTCACCAGGTCGTGATGTTTATTTATGCTACTCGAGGGCACGTAGACTCGCTCGAGGCAACTGAAGAAGCTTTTCAGATGAGAAGTGAAACATTGAGCGAGTCCAGCTGCCTTCGCAAAGCACCTACGACCTGCTCTCAATTCTTTCTGTTTTCAACATTTATTCTTATTTTTTCTTTATTTCTGTTTTCATTTCTTCAAACATTAACTCATATTTAAACTAACAAGTCAAAAAAAAAAGCTTTATGAAGGAATCCCAGCGCTGAAATCATTTGCATGAAAACCCGGCCCCCCCTCAACCTCATAACCCCGCCCCCACTAACACTCTTTCCTCCCCCACCACCTAACCCCACCCTCTTTCCTCCTGGGACCCCTCCGCCTCCTGTTGCCAGGGTAACGATGGCTCCAGCATTCAGGCTGTCTACTCGTCTGGCAGTTTCGGAGAACATGTCACAGTTCACCGTTGACTTCAGTGCGGAGAGGGCGGGGCTTCAACGACTTCACTTCCTGCCAGGTGAGGCATCAGGTCATTTGTTTCTGACTTTTCCAGAACCTCAGTTCAGGATCCAGCCTCTTCAGGTAAAACAGCTGTGGGCTCCAGGAAATTATGCATTTACCCTTTATTTAATCTTTGTCTCGTTTTATCTTTGCATTAAAATGATTCATCTCATTTCTAAACACATTTCTTGTTGTAGTTCATTTTTAGGCACCATTTAATATTTGGGGAAGCACGGGGACAGAGTTTCTGTTTGTATTTGATCACTTCCTCTTAGTTATTTTATTGTACTTACGTCCTGTTTGTTTTCTTCATCGTGTTGTTTCTTCTTCTTTATTTTGTCCAAAAGAAAAACACAAAAGACTAAACTTTTCTCTAACTGAATTTCAAATGATCAAAATGATCTAAAAAGCAAGTTGTAGCAAAAGAAAATTTAAATTTGAGTCACAATAACAAAAGATAAATACATCAACAATAAAAGTTATTTTTCGTTCACTTATTTTTGTTTTCTTGAACTTTTTTTCAGTTTCTCCTTAGATATTTTTATCATTTCATTAACAACCTTTTACAGCGTTTTGCCAAAATAATTTTTTACAGTGAGCTGTTGTTTTTTTGTTGTTTTTGTCAACAATCTTGACTTAAAAGTCAGTTGTTTCTTACTGTACAACATGGTCTTCATCAGCAGGTGGAGTTTGCCCAGTTTTCATGGAAACTGTGGATGTCCCATGATTCGAGGTCACGGGAACTTCAAACATCTCTAGTTTCCATGACAACTGAGCAAACTCCATCTGCTGATGAAGACAGTGTGAAATAGTTGAGAGCTCCAGAACAATGACAGTGTGTTTTTTACAGTACCCAGAGCTCCAGAGATTGACGTCTCCTGCTGCACAGTCCATGACAACAACATCACTGTCGTGTGGCGACCAGCTGGCGAGGCCGACACCGACGGCGTCAGTGGATTGACGGAACGCTACGAACTCGAGTACCGAAAAACGAACTGCGACAGTTTGCTGAGAGCCACAGGAGAGGCATGCTGGGAAAAAATCTCTGATATCACAGAGACTCAGGTCACCATTTCAGGTGAGAGGTCAGAGGTCACCATAAAAAGGTGACAGGTGACCTTTGTGTCACTGGTTGGTCTGTGTCAGTGGCAACGTTACAGTTTACAGTACCACAATCAACCCTGGACCCAGATTAGTCCTGAACAGAGCCTGAATGGGCTGCGTTGTAGACTGACAGTATCTGACTGAAGCAGCTCAACAGCTGTTGGGTGGACTGTGATGAGATGTGGTTCAGACATTCATGGTCCCCTCAGGATGAACTGAAATAACTTTGCTGATCCTCTGACTTTCCATCGAGCGTCATCAGGTCACATTTTCATTTGTCCAGTTCTTTACGATCAGATAGCTGAAGAACTGATGACATTCCCATGAGCCTCAACTGCTAATTACCAAACGTTAGCATGCTAACATTATACCTGCTAAACACCAACACATTAGTATTGTAATTGTTAGCAATGTGACGTTAGCATTAGTATGGCTGTAAACTCCCAGTTTGTCTGTTTTTCGTGTTTCAGGTCTGAAGTTTGACTCTCGCTTTATTGTTGTTCGAGTTCGAGCAAAAAACAAAACAGCTGCTGGAGAGTTCTCTGAGCCCGTCACCATGGAAACCAGAGGTGAACTAATGATGAATGGATGAAGTGATAAATGAAGAAGAGTGAGAGACATAAAGACAGAATGAGTGAGAGAGAGAGAAGAAGAAATGTGAAACTAAAAGACTAAAACAAAGAATGTTATTGTCGCTGCAGCGTATAACTTTGGCTTTGATGCATCGACGGCCCACCCCGAGCTGAAGGTTCAGAGCGACACGGTGACCTGGGAGCCTCAGGGGGTCAAAGGTCACGACCCCCGACTCAGAGGCAAAGACAGTAAAAGCTGGTGAGGAAACGTGTCACTGATGATGTCATTAGGTTTTGTTTCTTCAAACTTTTTTTTTGTCAATATATTTTATTGAGTTTTTAGATCAAACACAAAACACAGAACATAAATGACAGAAGTGATTGCTGATATAAGCAAAATATCTATGCCATCCATAGTGACTTAAAAAAAACCAAAAACATAAAATAGTATTGCAACACCTTAAAAGACCTTATATGGGCAATTCCCTCAACATTTGCAGCTTAAAAATTATATATAAATCAATGAGTATGCAGCTACGGCAATGAGACAAAGACAGTACCCAGGAATCAGTGTTAGGCAAGTACAGAGGGGTAAAAGCGGGTGCCAGTTAACGTTGCAGCACCCCCTGAGAACTAAATCTCTTGTGTCGCCTGGTAAGTGGTCCAGAAAGGGTGCCCACAAATTCTCAAAATACCTCTCCTCCCCCTTTAAAACAGAACTCAGGCGTTCCATTGGTAGAACTTTAAAAATTTCTCCATACCACTGGTTAACAGTTGGAGATCTGGGTTTGATCCATCCATGATCTTCTAGCTAACAAAAGGAGCTTAAGAAGACCCGTAAGACCCAACTTCCTGCTTGGACTTAACACAGAGGGGAGAAATCTCAGGATAGAAGGTGTTCAGAGATTGAGGTGTACTTTGTAATCTATGGAGGATCCTGTATTGACTCTCAACTAACCTGTTGCACACAAAGGCTTTACCTACTGATTCCACTGCGTTGGACCATGCTTCCTCTCCAAACTCAGTTGCTAAGTCCTTGTTCCAAAGACTTTTGGTTTTGTAAATATTACACAAAATGATGGGCTGTAGTTTTCCATAGAAGTAAGAAATAATTTTCCTATTTTGGCGACACTGTAACAAAAATGAGTCGATATCTGAGGCTATTGGTTGGGCTTCGGGAGAAATTGACTAATAATTAAGTGTCCTGAAGAGAGCCATAGAAATGTTGAGATGGTACATCATATTTGGCTCTGAACTGTTCAAAGGATAACAATCTGTCATTCTCAAATAGATTGGCAATAGTTTTAATACCATGATCGTAGCAACGCTGAAATATGTTTTTGCCCAGACCTGGGGGAAAGGCCCCGTCAGACTTTATTTTTGCACTCATTTTACTCAGACAGTATTTATAACTGATGTAGCTACAGACGGCCATGTTGGGAGTTTGCTGCAGGACACTGTGAACTGTATTTTACAGCACAGAGGAACAGAAGTAAGAGACAGACTGACAATGACTTATTCAATTAAGATGAAAAAAATCAAAGAGACTAGAAAGATACTGAAAGATCAATAAATGCAACCAATCGGTTCTTATAAACTCCAGGCACATGATAGATTAACATTCGTATTAACCACTGACTGAATAAAAATGGAGTCTGAAAAATGAAGGTAATGTAGAAGTGCCTTAAACTGCAATATAGACTGTTAAAACAATAATAATTTCCCCTTGTGCTGACATCAAACCTTGTGTGAGGATTATGAACAAAGCTGCCATGTAACAGTGAACATGCTGTATGTGGCCAC
>JBBMJY010000008.1:19771729-19790991 GCA_037833715.1 Toxotes lorentzi | reverse complement strand
ATTCCCTGTCGGCGTAGTCTGTTACTGATGGTAACCTTTGTTGCTTTGGTCCCAGCTCTCTGCAGGTCATTCACCAGATTCCCCCGTGTAGTTCTGGGATTTTTGCTCACTGTTCTAATGATCAGTTTGACCCCACGGGATGAGATCTTGCATGGAGCCCCAGATCGAGGGAGATTATCAATGACCTTGTATGTTTTCCATTTTCTAATAATTGCTCCCACAGTTGATTTTTTCACACCAAGCTGCTCGCCTATTGTAGATTCACTCTTCCGAGCCGTGTGCAGGTCTACAATTTTGTTCCTGGTGTCCTTTGACAGCTCTTTGGTCTTGGCCATGGTGGAGTTTGGAGTCTGACTGTTTGAGGCTGTGGTCAGGTGTCTTTTATACAGTTAACGAGTTCAAACAGGTGCCATTAATACAGGTAACGAGTGGAGGACAGAAGAGCTTCTTAAAGAAGAAGTTACAGGTCTGTGAGAGCCAGAAATCTTCCTTGTTTGTAGGTGACCAAATACTTATTTCAGGAATTTTTAAATAAATTCTTTAAAAATCCTACAATGTGATTTCCTGGATTTTTTTCCACATTCTGTCTCTCACTGTTGAAGTGTACCTATAATGAAAATTACAGATCTTTGTCATCATTTTAAGCGGGAGAACTTGCACAGTCGGTGGCTGACTTTTTTGCCCCATTGTAAATACAACAGGAAAACATAATTTACTTAAAAAGCACTTTACAGAGAAAGGTCAAGAAATTTGAATAATATGGTAATAATATAACAGTTCCATCATGAGCAGCTCTTGGTGACAGTGGAGAGGAAAAATCTGGATTTATTAAATGTAAATGCTGTAATTCACTTACTGTCTCCTTTTCTTTTGACTTTTACAATTTGTAAGAATGTTACTAGTGAATCACTTTATTGTTTTGTCAGTGAAACAGCTGAGCAGCCACTGGTTGTGTTTGTATGTATGATTGACAGCAGGACTTCTAAATCGTGGAGATCAGGTTCTCGTATAGAGCCTTGTGGTTCTCCCACAGTTCACTCTGACTGTTGACATTATTTATTACTTATTTTTAGTTAATTTATCCTTTATTTAACCAGGAAGGTCCCATAAAAGACACAACTTCTCTTCTGTCGGGCAGTCCTGCTCAAGATGGGCAACAAAATGAGACAAAAACAGTTTGACATGAAATGTAAAAAGATAAAATCTCAAAAATATCTCAATATGACAAACAGACATGAAACATACAGGAATCATGGCAAATAATGACACATGTTAAAAGCAATACCATTGTACAAGTTACAATGAGTTCAGAGTCTTCAGACCCCTTCACTTTGTCCACATGTTGTTATGGTCACAGTCCCATCGTGACAAAGCCATAACTGAATTTTAGAATTTTTTTTTCAAATTTGTTAAAAAGGAAAAACATTGCTGACATTGTTTAAAGCTTGTTTCTGGTCAGGGCACACCTGATCACATACCTTCAGCATACACTGCTTTAAAAATGCCCCTTCTGAAAAACACTTTGAAGTGCAGGCAATTTCTTCAGCCACAATAAAGCCGGCCTTCATGGCTGCATCATTTTTGGCTGTAACTTTTGCAAACATATTCTGCTGGGAATGCAGGCTGCTCTTTAGTTCTTGGAACTTTTTGGTGGCTAAGGTTAGCATACTTAGCTCCGTGTTTGGTGTCAAAGTGCCGACATAAATTATATTCCTTGGGAACTGCCACTGCCTTGTAGCAAATAAGACATACCGGCTTGTCTCCATAAAATATGAACATGTACTTCCCCGTGTTTGTTCCCATACCTGTGCCTAGCGTTTTTTCCCCACCTCATGGACTTACTTTGGTTTCCTGTTTTCATGTAAGAACTTTTGTATTTTCGTTTAGTCCAAGTCCTCCGCCCTGTGACACTTTTTCAGCTCAGATGAACGTGTTTGGATCTGTTTTAATGTTTCTATGATGAATGTTTTGTTGTGATCAGGCCTCTGTCGCACTCAGACGTCTGACTAACTTTTTGTGTCAAGATGAACTGAAGCCTGACAACGTGGAGAGACTCCCTCGTAACACAGGTATGACATCTCACACACACATGTACAACTCATGATGATGGGAATCAGTTTCAGCTCTGCATCCAGTACTGAAATGGCCGGCCTAGTTTAGCAGAAAGACTGGAAGTAGGGGGGAATGTTAGCATAGTTCTAAAGTGAAAGAGAAGATAGGTTTATCTTTTTTCTTTATATTAAAAATATTTCTGAAGGTTTTATGATGTGTTTTAATGTTTTTGAGTTTTAAAATTCAAATGAACGTTTTACTTATTTTGATGTTTTATGATGATTTTTTTTCAGTAAAAGAAATCTATTGATTCATAAATGTATTGACCTGACCTGATGTCTGAAGGGGACTGCAAGACTAGAACAGACCAGTGGAACCATGTAAAACTATTTTTAAGTGCTACAGGAGGATGGTTGGACTTGCTGACCCCCGACCCCAAACCCTAACCCTCACCCTCAAACAAGTCCAGTCGTCTTCATATAGCACAAAAATCATGACATGGATGGTTGAGAATCTTAAACACATGTATAACCATGTGGAACCACAGAGAAACCATGTTGAACTGTGTGGAAATGTGGTGGAACCACACAGACCCACGTGGAACCTTGTTTAATCGTGTAGAACAATGTAGGACCATGTGTTGGAAACAGAAACACCACAACTATGTGATATTGTTCCATGTTGTGTAACCTTGTCTTATAACCATGTTCCCCCACACTCTGTCCCCAGATGGAGATGGTGTTGTGATTGAGGACGGGTTCTTCTCCTGGTCCCGTGATGGTTCTCCGTGTTTGCAGAGAATCAATATGAAGGTGAAGACAGGTTCTCTGGTGGCCGTGGTCGGCCATGTCGGCTCAGGGAAGTCATCGCTGCTGTCGGCCATGTTGGGAGAGATGGAGAGGAGGCGGGGCTTCATCTCCATCAAGGTGACAACAAACACTGTTTATTATTTCTTGTTTCTAAGTTTTTAAACCCTGGTGGTTTATATTTATGACATTATGTTCATAATTGGTCACAGTTTTATTGTGTGATGCCAACTCAAGGGAGCTTGGACAGAAAGAGGACAACTACTGAGCATGTGCATTAGCTTATGCTTCTGGTAGTGACGCAGCAACTGTCCTTTTTAATGAACAGATGTCATCTTGGAGTGTGTTATCCAGTTTTTAATTTCCCCCCTTGTCTCTCCTCCATGACTCTTCAAATGTAATGTTTTATTTCAAACCCTGTAATGAAACATTCAAAACTCAAATTTTCATCTGCTGTTACACAGAAACTGTTTCCTGTGAAATCAGACCAAACTTATATTTGAGCTCTGTGAAGCTACGCTAGCAGAGTTAGAGGCCATGAAATGAAAACGCAGCGCTGCACTGGTTCCACGGTTTATAACAATAATCCTTTATTCTACACATCCATCTTTTTTATAGAAATATATTTGTGTGTGTGTGTGTGTGTGTGTGTGTGTGTGTGTGTGTGTGTGTGTGTGTGTGTGTGTGTGTGCATACACAGGGTTCAGTGGGCTACGTCCCCCAGCAGGCCTGGGTCCAGAATGCATCTCTGAAAGACAACATTTTGTTTGGTGGAGAGAGGAAGGCGAGCTGGTACCATCGTGTGCTGGAGGCCTGTGCTCTACTGCCGGACCTGGACCTCCTGCCTGCCCGAGACAGCACGGAAATTGGGGAGAAGGTACCCCCTCCCCCTTGACCCTAACCACTCCACCCACCCATTAAGGGTTGAGTCTGTGTACAGGGCCCTCTCAACAGGAACCTGACCCCCCTTTAGGGGTAAGGGCCTGTCTATGGGGATGCTTGATTTAAAATATGGACCCTCCAACTGTCATTGCTGTTTGTTTGACTGCTTATTGTTATTTTAGCTTACTGTTGATGTATTTTCTGATGCAGGGTCTGAACCTGTCTGGAGGTCAAAAGCAGAGGCTGAGTCTGGCTCGGGCTGTCTACAGGAAGTCAGATGTTTACTTGTTGGATGACCCTCTATCGGCTGTTGACTCTCATGTGGGACAATACATTTTTGATCGAGTCATTGGACCCAGGGGACTACTCAAGGACAAGGTGAGACTCTGCAGGTCTTCTGCAGACCATTTCCTGTCCTTCAACCACTCCCCACTGCACTTTGGTTGTGCAGCTATGCCCCCTGCTTCCTGAATAGAACTACAAACCTTCAAATGCTTTCTTCTATTCTTCTATTAAAACTCTTGTCTGAAAATATACCTAGAGAGTCCAAAGAGTGGAGGGAACCTTCAGTGGTTTCCCACTGTGAAGGATGTGTATGTGGACAACAAAACAAACATCATAACTTCAAGTTTCAAGTGCAGACAACAGTGTTGCACACTGGGTTTGTTGCAGTCCTGATCCAGTAGGAGGCTGATGAATTTCTATGTAAATAGTGCACTAAACAGTAGACAGTGTGAATGTTTAGGTAAATGAGTTTAGATACGAGTTGAGAAGCATGATGGTAAAAACTGTCCTTATGTCTGGTGGTATTTTCTGCCACACTCCATTCCCACACCAGACAGTGCGGTCAGTGATGCATCTGTAGAAATTCATGAGGATGCTGGCATTCATGCCAAGCTTCCTGTCTCCTCAGGAAATTGTCACTGGCGAGCTTTCTCCACCATGTTGTCCACGTGTAGTGATGAGGGGAGGTCCTTGGCGATGTGCACACTGAGGACCTTGATGCTGCTAACCCTCTCATGTTGGTATCAAGGGTGATTAATCCATCCAGCTCTGAGTGGTGCAGTTCAGTCATCATCATCTTAGAGACAAATGGTTCCCTGCGAATCTGTGTTTAGGAATTTTAATTCTATTCTTCATGTCGAGGATTGATGACGTGCTGGAAAAGATGAGGTCCACAGTGTACATCTTGACTCTCATCATGTTAAAGGGATTCGAGCGAATGCCTTTTGCGGCTCAAGCAGACCTTTAGCAGCCTTTTACACATCATGCTGGACTCTTCTGATTCACTGGTGCCAGCTGGACAGAGCTACGATCAATTCTGGGACAGACTGAGTGGTTACTGGTAGTTTTTGATGATGTTTAACATTGCAGCCCCTCTCACAGCTCTGACTGGCAAGGATTTAAAACCCAGTCACCAAGACTGAAAAGTGTACAACCTCCTGAACCCTAAAATCCTGACTGTCTTCTTCTGTCATCCTTAAAAGTACAGGAGATACCTGGTCCAAATGGATCTGTCCACTGTCCGATTTGGAGCAGTCTTGACCCAAGTTCCATCTGAAGCCTGTAACGTGGTGGTGTTTTTTTTTGTTTAGTTTTTTTTTTTTTTTTTTTTTTTTTTTTTAAACCTTGCATCGTTGTCTTTTTTTTCTTTTTTCTTTTTTTAGACCCGTGTGCTGGTGACTCATGGCCTCAGTTTCCTGTCTGAAGCAGACCTGGTTGTGGTGATGGAGGAGGGTCAGATTTCTGAGATTGGCTCTTACATGGAGCTGATGGACAGGAAGGGAGCCTTTGCCAAATTAATTCAAACCTTCAGTGGAAACCATGGCAGAGAGAGCAGCACCATCCGAGACAAGAGTAAGACATTTTTCATTTAACATTTTTCATTTTCTTGACATGAACACTGGGCCAAAGTTCAAATTAAAATCCAAACATTATGGATTTTAATGTCAGCTTGTTTTAACAGGCGGGTTTGGGACCACATTAAGAAGCTCTGGTCTATAACACTTAATGAGGAGCCAAACAGTGACTGTTGCTGAGTAAAAATCGCAGATTTACTTGAAAGAGCAACTTGTATCGTGTATGTTTATTCATGCACAAAGAACAGTGACATAAATCCAGTGATGCTGTCTGACAGTAGCCATCCTTAAAACTTTGTGTATTTATATGAATGTATGTGTGTCTAAATGTGTGTGTGTGTGTGTGTGTGTGTATATGTGTATATATATATAGTGTGTGTGTGTTTGTTTCCTTGTGTGTGTGTAGGCAACAGGAAGTCGGTGTCTCGCCTCAGTGTGACTGATTTCTCCATCGATTTTTCTCAGGAACAGCTGATCAGGTAAAAACACTAAGTACACAAGTAACCTATTCAGTGTTTTACCAAAGAGGTGCTGATGTGGTTGCAAATCATGTCCCTCATAGTCTGGTCTTGTCCAAACTGAGGGACATGGATGATGCCGTCATACTGTCCTATAATGACATGACAAAAATAACCATATAAATAACCACTGAACATCCAAATCAGTAACAAGAACTGAAGCATCAGTCGCCATCTGAAAAGTAACCTGTTCGAACTCATCGTACACGGTGGACTTATGAAACCCGACTTTAGAAAATGACTTTCATTGTTCAAACAGCTCAGTTCACAGATTCTTACATGAGATGAAGCATCCTGTCGTCCTGTGGGATTCCTCGTTTGTCTGTCTTCCCTCTCTATGAACCTTCACATCATGTCTGTCTCTCTGTGTGTCTTCCAGCTGTGATCTGAGCAGTGCCAGTGTTCAGGTGATGGAGGCTGAGCCTGACCAGGATTTCTCTGATGATGCTGGTAAACTGACGGAGCCCGACCGGGCTCACACGGGGAAGGTGAGGGCTCCTTCCTCTTTGTATCATTGACTTTAACGGAGCAGTCAAACACAAATGTCTTTGAAAGGGTGAATTTATTCAGATCAGCAACATCGATAGATGCACAACAGCTACACAAAGTGACAGTAAAAACAGAAACCGACTAACTCTAGACTGAGCGAAGTGGATTAACGCAGTTCTTGTGTTGTCAGGTGAAGCTGCGGATGTACAGAGAGTACTTCAGGACCGTCGGCCTGACCTTCATCACCACCATTGTCTTCCTCTGTGCCTTCCAGCAGGCTTCCTCACTGGCCTACAACTATTGGCTGAGCCTCTGGGCCGACGAGGCGGCGTCCAACAGCACCGAGACCGAACACTCGCTGAAGTTGAGCGTGTTTGCTGCACTGGGCCTCACTCAGGGTGAGTCGGGGGGAGGGAGGGGGGGAGGGAGGGAAGGAGAGAGAGACCCATCCCGTTTCCCAGGTGACATCATCATCTGTGTTTCAGGGATGGCAATGTTTGGGACGACGCTCGCCATCGCTCTGGGCGGAATCGTGGCATCGAATCACCTTCACGCCGACCTTCTGCACAGTGTGCTGCACTCGCCCATGTCATTCTTTGAGGTGACACCCAGTGGAAACCTCCTGAACCGCTTCTCGAAAGAGATGGACGCCATTGACTGCATGATCCCTGACGGGCTGAAGATGATGTTGGGGTACCTGTTCAAGCTGCTGGAGGTCTGCATCATTGTGTTGTTGGCCACACCCTTCACAGGGCTGGTGCTCCTCCCCCTCACCTGCATCTACATCTTCATACAGGTAAAGGTGTCTCTTGAGTATCACCTGTGAGCTTGAAGCCCCTTAAGAAATGTTAATGATTCGTTTTCGGTCTCCAGAGATTCTATGTGGCGTCATCATGTCAGCTGCGACGACTGGAGGCAGTGAGCCGCTCGCCGATCTACAGCCATTTCAGCGAGACCGTGCAGGGTGCCACTGTCATCCGAGCCTTTGGTGAACAGCAGCGCTTCATCCTGCAGGCCGACCGCCGCATTGACAACAACCAGGAAGCTTACTTTCCTCGCTTTGTTGCCACCAGGTGCGTTCAGAATACGGAAACCACTGTAACTCAGTGTTCTTCTGAATATTCACGAATGTAGAAGGGTTAGATTCTGTATTTCTGATGTCTGACGATAGGAATACGTGATGTTTCAATATTTTAGAGATATTCAGATACCTTGACTTTCCTGTCTGTCAGGTGGCTGGCAGTGAATCTGGAGTTTCTGGGGAATCTGCTGGTTTTGGCTGCAGCCATCTTGTCAGTGCAAGGTCGGGATGAACTGAGCCCAGGCATCGTGGGATTGGCAGTTTCACACTCTCTCCAGGTTAAAAGCAGTTTGTGCTTCTGTTAAATGAACTGTTTTCAAACCGGGAAATAAAAGGGTTGTGAGGGAGTTTATTGGGGAGTTTACAGAATTCTGTGCCGCTCAGGTGGAGAACACATCGTGAAATATCTGACACACAAACATTTTCAGGCTTTAGAAGAAAACAATTTGCCAGAAACCAGATGTTTCTCCACTGATCTTGTGTGGCAGTGATCAGACTCTGTTAACTCACACACAGTCAAATTCACATTTACATTTAATCATTTGCAGTGGTGGAATGTATGAAGTATTTTTTTTACGTATCTGTACTTTACTTAAGTAAAAATAATAATGCATACTTTTGATTTTACTCCATTATCTGTACTTTCTACCCCACTACATTTCTACATCTTATGCTGTTACTCGTTACATGTTATGAACATAATTTCCACAAAATCTTGCATGAAAAAAAATTGGCTGATTGCGTTGAGGCGTTGTTTGCCATTGCCTACCAATCAGGTGGTTCTATTACCTCCAATGATGGCAGAGCGCGCATTTGTTGGCAGCACGAGTGGTGGACTGGCCTGGTTCTGGCGAGAAGAAATGACATGCAACATCAACATGGACCGAGAGCCAGCATCGGCTGAGCATGAGCCTGAGCCCTCCGGCTCTGAATTAGACAGCCATCTTTGGCCGTATTTAAGCAGCGACATAGGCAGAGGCATAAATCAGTATATCTACGTTCTTTATCAAAATCTGGGGGGACAGTCGTGGCTCAGTAAGTTAAGAGTGCGGCTTTGGACTTTGGACCGGCCTGAGATCGGAGGGTCGTGGGCTCAATCCCTCGACCAAGCGCAAAAAAAACGGATACGTGGCGTTGAAGGAGACGTGCCTCTCCTGCCTCTGCGACCATGGCTGTGGTGCCCCTGAGCAAGGCACCGATTCACCCCAGCTCCCCCTGCCCCAGCGTCTCTAGTGCATGTGCATTCTTGTCGTTCACTTGGTGTGGGTAAAATGCAGAGAGTAATTTCCCCAGGAGGGATCAATAAAGTAATTTTTTAAAAAAGGCACAGCCCCGACACCGAGACAACCCACTGTGTGAGTACTTTTACTTTAAAAAAAAAAAATACTAAAAGTAAAATTAAAAGTAGTATTTTACTTAAGTAAGATTCTTGATGTAGTACTTTCACTTGAGTAAATGTTTTCCGGGATATTTGTACTGAAGTACTAAGCTTTAGTACTTCCTCCACCACTGATCATTTGTCAGAAACTTTTACAAGTGAGAGACGACACTTTGGCAAACACTGTTTCTATGATGTGGGATTTATTCATGTCTAATAAACTAAATACTCCAGATGATATTAGCAACACATACATATACAATACATATTACAAAGTTGGGTGAAAAGTTTTAATTCATATTCATAAATCAGCTTATTTATAAATAGTTTAAGTTTATAAAAAGTTTATTCGGCAAGTTTTGTGAGAAAAATTATGTTAATACCTCAAGTTATTAGCTGCAGCCTGCGTCACTGTGCTGCTCATTAAAAACTGATGCATTGTAATGTCACGACAACAACACAGTGAGCTGTGCTTCCTGTCATCTGGTGAAGGCTGCAGCTAACTCAGCGTCAGAGACGGTCTGTGATAATCTGCTGTCTGTGGTCTTTAATCTTGTGCAGGTGACAGGAATCCTGAGCTGGATTGTTCGGTCCTGGACCGATGTGGAGAACAACATCGTGTCGGTGGAGCGAGTGAAAGAGTACGACAACACACCCAAAGAGGTTCGCTGCTTGACAACAGGACCTGGTTCACAAGGAAACTGTGGCCTGTGGCTCACAATCCAACATCTGTGTGCGTGCGTGCATGCGTGCGTGCGTGCGTGCGTGCGTGCTCACTCCTGCTCACACAAACCAATTCATCAGTTTCTACTCATACTGACAAATGTGTGTGTATATTTGAGAGCAGTGCTGACCAGGTGAGCCGACGGCTTCAGGTATAATCACAGACACACAAACGTCTCCACTGTCAGCTGAGCCACGATGACAACACTTCCTGTATCAGGGAGCTCATCTGGTCGTGACAGTCGGTTGTAATCAGTCTGTGTTAAAGCAGCACAGAAATCACTGAGCTCCACAAAGTGAAACAGTTACTTTGTGGAGCTCAGTGAAAGAGTCGAACAGGAAACAGTTCAGCTAAACTAATTTTCATTTATTACTGTGGTGATCTCAGGTTCTCAGCCACTGTACAGGACTGTTAGAACAAAGGTTTGGTGGAGGATTTGATTTAGGATCCAAAGCAGAACGCAGACTCAGACTACGGCAGGTTTAAAAGAAGGTTTTATTAAATGGTTAGTTACTGGTCCATGTGTAGGAGAGCAGCAGATTAACAGGCACAGCAGGTAGAGTGGAACAGGTGAGTGGTTCTGGACAGCTGAGCAGGTAATGAGGCGATGATCTGAGCGGAGAGCAGAAGACCAGGACAGAGCTCGTAACAAAACCAGACTGGAGGAAGATGATCCAAACAAGAGACAGACAACGAGGAAAGAGCTGGACATGGTAGGTAACTGTGACTGCTGCTCACCTGAAGCACAGGTAACCAGAGACATGGAAACTTGGCTTTGACGAGGACAAGCTGAGGTTTAAATACTGCAGCACGGATGAGACGTGGCTGTGCAGGTGGGAGGGAGATGAACAGGTAACACACACACAAAAGGAGGAAGTAGGGAATGAGGAAACAGAGGAGAACAAAGGAAATAAGGCAGAGGTCTAGTTGACCAATCACAGGCAGTTTCCTGTATCGTAGTGTGGATACAGGTCACAACACACACCTCCAGCTTTTTAAAGGAGCTCATTCAAGATTCACATCATCTCACCACTTTCCCTCACATCAACCAACGAATGAAGTGGTGAAAATGCAGAACACACTGCCAGTAACAACGCAGACGCCTCCATCCATACGTCTGGTGCATGCTGGGAATCTTTCCCACAGACTGTAGCGCCATGGAGTGGAACAGGTCTATGTGAAGAGTGTTTAATGCCAACAGTGTGTTTTATTATTGTCTCTCTGTTTCTTTAAAGTCCTCGTGTTTGACCTTGTTTCCGTGTCTCTGGCTTATAAAGCTGTTGGTCTGACCTGATTCGCTTTCCCAGGCGGCGTGGACCCTGGAGGGCAGCGTTCTGCCAGCAGCCTGGCCGACGACAGGAACACTTCAGTTTGAGGATTATGGACTGCAGTATCGTAAAGGTCTGGACTGGGCCTTAAAGGATATTTCCATCAACATCCAGAACAGAGAGAAGGTCAGCATGAAACTTAATCATCCATCCTGAGGCAGCAGAAACAAGAGGAACAAACACAGAGTTAAACAACAAACATGAAAAGTTCAGAAGTTAAAACCTGAGCTGAGTCTGTTTTATGACTTCAGTTTCCTGATGAAATTTCTGAATTCAGGTGGGGATCGTTGGAAGAACGGGAGCTGGAAAATCTTCTCTTGCCTTGGGAATCTTCAGGATTCTGGAGGCGGCGAAAGGACAAATCTTTATTGACGGGATCGACATTTCCCAAATCGGCCTTCATGATCTCAGATCCAGGATCACCATCATCCCTCAGGTCAGTAGCAAAATCTCTATTCAGTGTTTACAGTTCGCAGTGAGTCCTTTACACAGACAGAAAACAGTAAGGAGCATGTCATCAAATCATACCAGGGGAAAAGGGGCTAACAGGATTAATAATAACACTAACAATAGCAAATGATAACAGTAATAACAGGACTAATAACAATAATAATTAATGAGAGTAATCATGGGGCAGTAGGTGGCCACAGATCCAGATCTAGATTCCACAGCTCTGAGAAAAGAGAGGAGAGAAAACACAGGACTACAGGAGAGAGAAGAAGCTGAGTCAGGAACAGGTGTTAATGGGATGTGAATGAGAACAGAAAGAGAGGGAAAGAGGTGCATCATGGGAAGTCCTTGGGGGATGGGAAGACTAGGGGATGGTTCGAGGAAAACCTGAACCAGAACTGACTCTAAGATTTATCAGAGGAAAGTTTTCAGCTGTTCTGAAACATGGAGAGGGGGTCTGCCTCCCAGACCCAGACTGGTAGATGGTTCCACAGCAGAGGAGCCTGAGACCTGAAGGATCTGAGTCCTGTTCTACTTTTGGAGACTCTAGGAACCACAGTCAGGCTGATTTCTGGGAGCACAGTGTTCTAGTGGGGTAACGGGGAACTATGATGGTGTGTGACCACTGAGGGCTTTGTAGTTGAGGAGCAGGATTTTAAATTCTGTTCTGACAGTGAGTTTTATTCTCGCTGACAGACAGACAAGCTGGCAGACAGGTGAGTGTGTTGGCCAGGTGTCCAGTTGAGTGGTAACTGTTTTGTGTTTCCAGGAACCAGTGTTGTTCTCTGGTTCTCTGAGGATGAACCTGGACCCCTTTGATACCTGTTCAGATGAAGATCTGTGGAAAGCCCTGGACCTGGTTCACCTCAGCAGCTTTGTATCAGCACTGCCACAAAAACTGAACCATCAATGCTGTGAGGGTGGAGAGAACCTCAGGTAGACCTACCTACTACACACCTGGACAACATTTACCTGATCGATAGCAGGGGGTGATGTGTCACACTAACAGCTCCTCTGAGCAGGTTTTGTTCTCCCGTCAGCGCACACCGACGTGGGAAACGCTGGGTTTCATAAATGACGGCACTGACACTGCGTCACATTTATAATAAAGTGCTGTAAAGGATCACCACAGTACACAGGATAGTGTCGACTGATCTGGGCTCATTTAGACTCCAAGTCTCTGTCTTCATGCATTTATGAACCAATGTCAACATGAACACGAGGCTAAATTCAGGTGAACACAGACTGAGCTTTATAGGATGTTCCCCATAAATTTGGAATAGTTTTGTTTTCAGACACATTCTTCTTTTTATTCCTATTTATACTCATCAGTAATCACATTGGAAGAGATTGATCAATAAAGTTTTGAGAAGATATTCACTTTATCTATCAAGAATAAATCACATTGTCACAATAATTTTCATGAGAAGAGGTCAAATATATTTTATAACAGAAACGTCTAAATACAGTGTCACACTTCGGATGAAAAGAACACGTCTGCACATTTCTACAGGTTTTCTCAGTCTTAGTTCACCAGATCAATGATTAGCTCCTTAGACCAGCTGGACCCTGGGCTGAGACAGGTGAGTTATCAGGAAGAGCTGATGTCACCGTGTGCACTGACAACTGTTAGGTACATTTTGGATAATATGTCGGAAAAATTAGAGGTCAGAGGTCATGAAGCTGTCATGTGTTTGCCTGCAGTCTTGGCCAGCGACAGCTGTTGTGTTTGGCCAGAGCTTTGCTCAGGAAGACCAGGATCCTGGTTCTGGATGAAGCCACAGCATCTGTTGACCTGAGGACAGACCAGCTGATCCAGTCCACCATTCGTACTCAGTTTGATGGCTGTACAGTCCTAACCATTGCTCATCGCCTCAACACCATAATGGATTACAACAGGTACCACCTCCACTCCCCGCGCTGGTTAGCGACAGTAGCATTGGAGAAGCAGTTACTTATTTTCTCTTAGTTTTGAGATGAGTGTTCAGACTTTAGACTCAGCGCGTATTGGTTTTATATTAAAGGCGGAGGAGTCCGATCAATGATCCAGATTAAACAGAGCCGTCCACAGTTACTGTTTCATATTAGATTGTTTACAGTTAGTCGTTGAGTGTAAAGTTCCTCTGTCTTCAGTTCATGTAACACCTGCAGCAGGTAACTTCAGCACTGTAAACATATCTGACACTTTTCATGGATGTAAAGTGAAGTGACCCTCTGTGCTTTTTAACATGTAAGACAGTTTATACATGAAACCCCTGTGTGTGTCAGTGTGTGTGTCAGTGTCAGTGTGTGTGTGTGTCAATGTGTGTGTCTGTGTGTCAATGTGTGTGTCTGTGTGTGTCAGTCCAATGAGACCAGAGAGGGGACGTCATTCAGTGATGTTTTTCTGTCCCAGGACGTCAGTTTAACTGAGGCATTGCTAGAGACAGAGCTGTGATTGGTCTCACTGGTCTGAGTCTTGCTGTCTCTCTGAGAGTTGTGTGACTCTTGTGTGTCACTCTGTCTCACGTCGTCTCTGTGTCCTCAGTGTAATTGTGATGGACCGAGGCTCCATTGCAGAAATGGACTCCCCCTCTCGGCTCGTCCAGCTGCAGGGTCACTTCTACCAGCTGTGTGCTGAGGCTGGTTTGGTTTGACATGAGACAACAGTGACCCTGGACAGGTGGAGAGATCACACCTTTCATTCACCTCCAAACTGTTATTGTTCAATGTTTTTGATAGAATGTGAACGTAAAATTTTACAATTTTGCAATGTTGTTTTGACAAGCAAAGAATCTGCAGATGTCAAAATTATTTATCACTAACTCAAGAAAATAAATGACAAATTTCACCAACACAGAAAAGATTTATTTTATTGCTGGATAGCTGTAATAATTCACTCCTCAAATCACAGGAATCATGCAAATTTCAAGAAAGGCGACTTATAAATGTTTTGCATAAGATAAGTTGTGATGTTGGCAAAGTGGATGTTTCATATGTGTAATTCATAATTATAATATAACGTTGGAGTGAATTCTCTGGCTGTATAAACTCAACCTTCATTAATAACTCTGCTGTTGTTCCTGTCAGCTGTGTAAAACACTGCAGAAACCTTGGGTGTGGCTTTTATCTGAGGCGTGAACTTCGTTTAAAAATTCAGGTGCTCATCAGTTCTTCTTTTACAACGTGGAACGTGTCTCTGGATATTAATGATAAAATATGGGAACGGAGAATTCATTAATTCATTTATAGCTGATTTTTTTTTTTACAGTACAGACCTTTATTTTCAGCAAATGGGGGTGAACCTGAACAGAAATGTTAATGTTCTGATTAAATATCCGAACTGGGAAGAAATATTATGTACCATGCAGTGATTGCTGCTGTCAGACAGGGTGGTTTCAGTATCTCTGATCTTTATTTACTTACATTAAAAAAAAAATCAATGGATGAAAATGTTATGAATGAAATTAAATGACCAAGTAGTATAATAATACTGTTTAGTAAAACTCTCTAAATCTGCTGCAGGAACAGTGATTTAGTTTGAGACATGATGAAACAAGGCAACATGCTGTGGCCATAGAGCCACTGAGGTGGGTCAGTACGATCATAATATAAAAAAGGAGAAAGTCTGGATTTAGGATGTGCGCGCTGCGTCATCGAGGTACGCGAGGACAGAAAACTACGTTTGTCAACCTGTGTCCTCACAAAGAAGTAAGACAAGAATGTGTGTGAGGCGTCACAGGTATTGTGTGGTGACATCTGCTGATGACGCACATCCTCTGACGACGCAGATTTCAGTTTAATATTTGTGCTTCAATATCAAAAGACTCTGACGCTTCAGATAAAAATCTGTCCACTGAATTTATTTAGCTGAAATTCAAGTTTCCTGCAGGAGGAGAAGCTCCTCTCCACCAGACCCTGTTCGTTTTCTTCATGATTTTTAATCTGGATCAGACTCCCTGAAATCACTTTTCAATCAGTTTATGTTACAAACTAATAGTAATTAATAGTTTTAACTTAAATTTTAACTAGATGTTGGCATGAGTGACCTCCTCACCAGATCTGTTCATTTTTTCATCCTTTTTGTTTTCCACCTTCCACTGACACGCAGATGTATCATCACTCTGCAGCTCTTCACCAGTCATTTTTATAATCAAAGAACTCATAACTTTATTACATTGTGTATTATTATAACCAATAATTTTCACTGTAACTGAATGGACACTCCCTCTGAACCAAACGGAGAAGACTGAGACAGTTTCAGCTGTTGGAATAATTATAATTTTCTCTGAATATTTACAGTCGGACCTCGGCGTAAGTGACTTCTTCACCAAACTCAGTTCATTTTTTTCATCATTTTTACTCTGAACCACACACACACAGTTTTTGTTCCGGTGACGTCACTCGGCCGCCGTTTCGCGCTGCCGCTCCTTGTGGATCACGAGTCCCTTGCTGATCAGGTCCGGGATCTCCACGGCGAGCCACGGTCCGAGTCCCAGCGCCATCAGGTGCGCCAAACCGAACCGCGGTGCGTTGCGGGCCCAGAGTGGCGCGAAGTGCTCGGTCAGGCAGATCTTCCCGCCGCGGTACATTTTGGCGGTCTTCCCGTCCAGCTCCGGGACCGCCACCTCGGGCGCAGTGTCCGGGTACGTCACTGGGATGTCGAACTCCAACCGGAACTCGTAGCGCAGCAGCTCATGGATAAACCAACACGTGCCGGTCCAACGCGTGCCGTCCGCGTTAGACTCCAGACGGAACCAGTCGTTGTCGGCCTCCTTATTCTGTTCCACGAACCGGATCAGCGCCTGGTACTCCTCCTTCAGCCGCTGCGGCCACAAAGTGCGGTCTCGTGGCCCCGCGTGCGTCTTCAACAGCGGGATCTGCGACACGGCCCTGCGCGTGGCCTCGTCAGCCATTTTGTGTTGAAAAGAAACTAAAAGTTTGATTAACGCTTTATTAAATCAAGACGAGTTCAGTCCGGGTCTCAGTTAGTCTGCAGTTCTGGTCTCAGCACTGACGTAGATTTCCGGTCTAAAGACGTACAGGAGATGCTCCGAGTCTCCGAGAACCACTTCCTGTACCAGATTTTCAAAACAAAACCTTCCAGACGTTATGATCTGCCGCAATTAATTATTTTTTTGTTCTTCGATCATCAATAAAATCGAATAAGATGCGGTAGTGTTTACAGGTTCATGAAGAATCCAATGAAAACACGTTCATTCATCTGACCTCACTTAAATTTAAATATGTTTACCAAAGACAAACTAAGTTTCGTGAAAACAATCCTGAAAGCTTTTCTTCACCGTCTCTGCAGTTCAATGAAAAGAAGAAGAAGAAGGTGTCATGTGCTCCGGTCCGGCAGGTGGCGGTAGTTGACCTGGACGCTTTTTCTGACCAGGCGAAGAAGAAGCATCACGAACACCCTGTCCGCCATTTGCTCTTTCAGTTTCTCGTACTCTGTTTCTATTGATGCTATTTCATCTTTAAATTAATCTAAGACGCGGTTTTCCTGCAGAGTAATTCCAGCACGAGGCAGGAGCACGTAACAGCGGCGGTGATGGCGGCCGACCGGCGTGACGACAAAGGTGAGGCGCGGGCAGGTCGCTTTGTTAGCCCAGTTAGATGTTAGCATTAGCATGTATGCTATATTTGTTCTGATGATATTTGGGTCTGTCCAACTTTGGATTAATAATCGATTAGTGTATTGCTACGTGGTGGCTATTAGCGCGTTAGGTAGTGACTGGTGACTAGGTAACGTTAGTTGGTGACCAGTAGCAGCTCGTGTGTCCTGTCCCTCATTCATCACGGCGTTTTTTAGCCGCTGTTGCTAACGTCTCCGTGCTGTGTGGAACTGCGACCCCACCGTGTGCTCAGAAATGTGTTGTTCTGCTGCTTCATGTAAAAACGCGCTTTATCAAATTTTACCAGACACAGTGTTTTACTGGTTCATGCAGTGTTTTGGTAATTGAACGGAGGGGGGGTGGGGGGTGTCAGTGTGTGTCCCTAAGTCAGTGTGTGTTGCTGTTGTTTCAGATGGAGAACTGAACGTTCTGGAAGATATTCTGACTGAAGCTCCAGATCAGGACGATGAGCTGTACAACCCCGAGACCGAACGAGACATCAGCGACAAGAAAGGTATTACTGATACTACTGACACCGCTCGTACTGTTACTGCTGAAACCACAATATCTGAAACATCTAAATCCTCCTTTCTGTCTGACAGGGACAAAGCGGAAGAGTGAGCGCTCTGACAGCCATGATCTGAAGAGGCTCCGTCCCTCATCAGGCCATACCCCCTCCAGGTCGTCCTCTTCCAGTAAGAGAGCCTTGGTCCCACCTCTTTCCTCCTCCTCTAAGAAGACAGTGTCCAGCCCCCGTGGACGACATGCCGCCACCGCCAACTACAGACACGAATACTATGAGGAGCGAAAGGGTCGGAGAGGGGCCCGAGAGGCGATCAGGAGCCGTGGAGGAGAGGACACACGACGCAGAGACTCTCAGAGAAGCCTGGAGGGGCTGAGCCAGGTACTCGCTACTACTAGTATTATTTTTATTAAGATAAGAGATAAGATAAGACTTTATTGATCCCCGGAGGGAAATTAAGTACTACAACTGCCAGTACTTTGGTGGCCACTACTACTACTTGCATTATACACCTTTTCTTGGCAACCAGTTTTCAGCCTATCATATTAATTTCCTTTTTGTCTTTAGAAGTTGCGTCGGGCAAGCCCCTCACCCCATGAGGAGGACAACCAATCGGAGGAGGAGGCTGCAGCAGAGTATGGCTCAGAGCAGGGGTCAGGAAGCTCCTCCCCTGCCGCCTCCCATGTAGACGAGGAGGAAGAGGAGGATCAGGAGGACGAGGAGGAGGAGGAGGGCATGGATGAGGAGGAGGAGGAGGAGGAAGATGAGGAGGAGGAAGGAGAGAAGGAGGAAGATGAGGAGGAGGAGGAATACGAGCGACGAGGCGGTGGCGAGGGCAACGACTACGACACTCGGAGTGAAGCTGGAGACTCACGCTCTGCCTCTTCCATCAGTTTCTCTGATGATGGCGAGTCAGCTCGATCAGGCTCCGCCTCTGACGCCTCAGGTAATCATGGCAACAATAAAACTTTTTTTATATTCCTAACAGAACCTTTCTGTTTTCTTCTGCTCTTGTCTTCATTGTCAAAAAGACAGCATGTATTTCCTGAAGGAAAAACTCATTTAGTTTAGTTTTTATCTTTTTTCTGCAGCTCAGTCTAATAAATATTAAGGTTAGCAAGTGTAGACATGAAGTAACAGTAATACAGATCGCATATTAAGTTATTCAGTGACAGAATCACATCAAGTAAAACAAAGGTTTCACAAGCTGAGTAACAACTGCTGCGTTCTCTGTTTGTTACTGTGCTTTTATCTTGAAAGGTTCAGAGAAGAAGCAGGAGAAGTTGCCATCGTCGGTCCGAGCCGTTCGCAAAGGGATGGAGAGTAAGGCAGCCATCTTCATTTTTCTTTAAGTGATGTTTTAGTGTGCATTGGTGAAAAGGTTTGAGCTCAGTAAGTAATGAGGTTTCCTGTAGAGTAATCTGATTACATCTTCTGTGATACCTTTTTATATTGTGAACTCTCACATGCACTGAACCCTACAGTCTAACCCCCGGACCTCCCGGACTTCCTTCCTTCTATCCACCTACTGTGAAATCTTGAATATTTAATACCACTGAAACACTGTGCAAT
>JBBMJY010000008.1:19760790-19771629 GCA_037833715.1 Toxotes lorentzi | reverse complement strand
CTTGAATATTTAATACCACTGAAACACTGTGCAATATCTGTATACTGTGCAATAACTAATAATGTGCAATAACCCACTCTACATATCAACTGTATATTAAACCCTATCTATTATTCTTAAACATGCACACAGCACCTCAGAACTGTGCACCTTACCCCCCCCTTTATATTTTTAAAATTCTCTTTTTATATATTTCTTTTTTTATATAGCCTTCATAAACTTATTTTTATCTTATTTTATTTTATTCTATTGTATGTTGTAAATGTTTTACATATTTGTTTGCACTGGAGGAGGCGTTGATTTCCTTCTCGTTGCACATGTAAAAAAAGATGTATAATGACAATAAAAGGCATTCTATTCTGTTCTATTTCAGATCCAACTAGTAAGCTGCGCTACATCCTGCGAGACGCTCGATTCTTCCTCATAAAGAGTAACAACCATGAAAACGTCTCTCTGGCTAAAGCAAAGGTATGCTAATGTCCATATGTTTTTATTTGTTATTGTTGTGGACATCAGTTTTTCTCCAACATGCAGCCTGAGCGCCATCTACATTGCAACTGAATAGAATAAAATGAAGGCAAGCTGGGCGTTCACATCAGTCCATCAGAGGCTGTTCACAAGTGCAGCAGCAGGCCTTCACCTCGGCTAACGAAAAGGCTTCGACTCAGCTCACCTCCAGAACATTGAAGCTGAATAAGTAAAAAAAAAAAAAAAAAAAGTGAACATATCCAAATAACACCTGCATTAGTTACTCAGGCACAGCATCAAATTGAATCAACTGAACAGAGTTACTGACATCTGCAGGAAATACAGAGTCTTATGCAGGCACTCTGCCTCCGTCAGGGTGGTGCCCCACAAGATCAGGATGTGAATAAAACCATTTTGCATGCAAAATAAAAATTTGTGCGTCATCACCCGTTAATGTCCGGACGTCAGACCTGATGAGTAGTTCGTTCATGCACATTTGTCAAAGCAAACAAACATCGGTCATTTCTCCAGTTAGAACAGCTTCATTTTGCCTGTACAACCGAATCAAAGTGGTTTCATTCAGATCCTGATCACATGGGGATCCAGCTTCACAGAGGTGCAAACCAAAGGACCAAACCAGTGCAGCTTAGTCCCACATGCTTATGTTGTCAAATTCAGTTTGAGTTTTCTGATCAGGTCGAAAGACTGAGTTTATTTTCTACTTTTCTACAGGTGCAACAAGGCGAACATGAATATCTGTTGTGGTTTTTATGTCATTTTCAGGTTGGTCCTGCAGTGATGTTCCTGGATGCACAACAGCATAGCTGCTGAAAAAATCCTCTGAGATACTGAATTTTCAAAGGATATGTTCAGTCTGCAGCCCCCCGTTAATGTCATATATTCTACTAACGATATATTAATTTTGTTTTAATGACGTTCAGGGTGTGTGGTCGACGCTGCCAGTGAACGAGAAGAAGCTGAATGCAGCTTTCCGCTCGGCTCGGAGTGTCGTCCTCGTCTTCTCTGTGAGGGAGAGCGGGAAATTTCAAGGTTAAAAAAACAATCGTTTATTGATTTTTTGTTGTGTTATATTATCAAATGTGTTAGTCCTTTTTCTTCTTAACTTATGTTATAGTTTTAAATTCGCCTCCTTTGTTTCGTCTGCGTCGACTGTAGGTTTTGCTCGTTTGGCATCAGAGTCCCATCATGGCGGATCTCCAATCCACTGGGTTCTTCCTGCTGGCATGAACGCCAAGATGCTGGGTGGAGTCTTTAAGATCGACTGGCTCTGCAGGTAAACAACTACAGTAAAATAAGTGGGCCCTCAATTTGTGCAGCCTCCTTTTTGTTCCATGGATCTGGATCCAGTTCACGGTGGCGAAACAGTCCCAGAGGAACCTGAGGTGTTCCCAGGTCTGACGATCTCTCCGGTGTGCTCTGATCCACCTGGGGGTCTCCTCCTCCACAGGGAGAGGAGAAGGATCTTGATCAGATATGGAACCACCTCAACTAACTGCTTTCTACATGAGGGAGTGGTGGTTCTCCTCCCGCCGTGTGCCAGTCCACGGGCCCTGTTGGTCAGGGTTCTCGAGCGATTCTTGAGTTTGGGCCCTCACCTGGGTTACAGTGTGGGTCACAGGTTTGTTTAAACACGCGGGTGTTATCATTTCACAGGAGGGAACTTCCTTTCACTAAGACGGCTCACCTGTCCAACCCCTGGAACGAACACAAGCCTGTGAAGATCGGACGCGACGGACAGGTCAGCTGACCGTTTCATTTCTCCAGGTTCTGTTTGAATCTTTGCTGTCGTGATGGTTTCAGTTAGGTCTAAACTTGTTCAATCTCTTTCAGGAGATCCAGCCAGACGTTGGCGCTCAGCTCTGTGCTTTGTTCCCATTGGATGAGAGTGTGGACGTCCACCAGGTGGCTCGGCGCGTTCGTCACAAACGTCGGACACCGTCAGAGCCGCGGCCTCGAGGCCGACCTCCACAGCGCGAACCGGGAAGGTTAGCCAATCTCCAAGCTCCTCCTCCCGCTTCCTGTTCTTCTTCTTCTCCTGCTGCGACCACGGCGCCACCTGCTGCCAGACGACGGAGACGGCCGCTACCTTTAGCCGGTGGCTAGCGTTGCTGGTTTTGTGGTGATTGTTGTGGTTTTTCCAGTCTGGAGTTTTCCACCGGAGTGACGCCTCGCTCTGCGTCTGTGGTTGAAGTCTTAAAGTCAGGCAGGAAATCCTGAGCGGAGCTCGTGAACCATTCAGGACACAAAGTTTAATTCTGAAATCTTTGTCTCATATTTTAGTTTAAGTCACACTTTAATTTTATTAATTTCTTCTTTTCTCAAGTTAATATATAATTTTAACATATTTTGTTTTTGTTTGATACTTATTTAAATCTTCCGAGCTGCTAGCCGAGATGTTAATTTTGTTGTTGCTGAATTTCTCCTTTGAAGCTCTTTTCTCTGCAGGAGTTTCGTACTTCGGGAGCTAAAAAAATCTAAATATTTGGCCTTTAGCTGGACTGTGGCTGACACTTGCAGAAAAAAAGCAGAAAGGACGAGCGTCACTGGCTGGACTGACGGAGGAGGGGGTGGGTGAGGGACGGGTGAGGGGCATAGAGAGATAAAGTGAGGGACTGTCTGGGCTTCCAGCGAACTGTTTCTGGTCTTTGAGAAGGTGGTGCAGGTTGGTCGAACAGGGGCGGGGCTTCTGGACTACATCCAATGAGAGGGTCTGAGGGGGCGGGGCTCAGTTAAGGTAAAATTACAGAAATGCACAAAGGAAAAGATGGACTCCTTAAAAAATCCTTTGGACTGGATAAATGGCCCCCCCCCAATGAAAGGACAGTTTTATTATGACCCCACCCGTACACACACACACACACACACACACACACTTATACACACACGCACACAGTGAATCAGGACTGAGAGCTGGTTGTTAACAGACTTTTGATATTTGTTGGTGTGTGTGTGTGTCGCTCTTCTGGACTGAATATAAAGTGTGTGAGTGGTGGAGAAGAGGATGAGGGGAGGAAAGAAAAAAGAGAGAATCCAGAACGGATGGAGCGACAGAAAGACGAGAAAAACTCCGTTGTTTCTGTTTAAGGACTGTTGCTGGTCTGGAGGGGGCGGGGCTGGGATGAGAGCGGGCGGGGCCTTGATTATTGATTGACAGGACTGCACCATCATCACCATCATCATCATCACCCCCCTCCACCCTGTCAAATAAGATGGTTGTTTAAAAAAAGCCTTTTAACATGGACTGATGAGGAGAAAAACTGTTTTTTATGATCAAAAGTGTTGTTGACACAAACAAACAGCCCCTCCCACATAAACAACACAAGCGGTATGTTGTTCCTTTCAGAGGTTTCTTCTTCTTTGTTTATTTTTTTTGACGATTGTGTGTGAAGCAGAATTTGTTAAAATGCTAGTTTTGTCCAGCAACCACTGAAACAGTCATTTACCAGTCAGAATCCAAACAGGCATCAGTTCACTGTTTACACCCAGAGGGCAGCACAGCCCCCCCACCCCCATCCTCAGAGCCTGATTGGTGTTTTAGATGAACGCAGATAAAATGTGTGCACACACCTGTCACCTGGACGATTCAGACACTACATCAGACGTCAGGTGGTTTTATTATTAGCAGAGATTTCAGAGTAAATCACTTTTGGAAAAACAAACTTCAGGACCGTTTTGGTGAAGCACTGACAGTTTTTCTGTTTGAAATCTGACCTGACTGAATTTTTTAGAGTGTGAATTAATGTGTATGTGAGTGTGTATTTGTGTGAATGTGTGTCTCTTACTTGTGGACTTGTTTACGTAGGCGTCGGCTTGAAGAGTACGACCTCCACGGCAGGAAGCGGCCACGGGCCGACGGTCCACCGGACTTCAGCCAGCGAGCAGGTCGTTGATTCGAAAAACTCAGTCTAAAGTTTATTTTTGAAATTTACACTAATGCGTCTCTGTTGTTGTGAAACTGACTGTGATCACACACTCATAACTTCAAACGTTTCTTTAAAAATCTGGTCCTTTCAATGAAAACGTTGTTTTAGGGGCAATTTTTTACATTTAAATTGAAGTTAACTTTAAGTTTATTTCTCTGGAATGTTTTTCAGTGGTTCATAGTTTTTTATTACTTGATGTTTTTACAGCGTCAGGTTGTTGCTGTTTTGAAATAATTTATTCTTTTGATCTTTTTTTGTGTGATTGGTTTTATCATTTTCTGGCTTCGGTTTTGTGTCGACTGTGATTCTGCACATTTTCCTTTGGAGGAATCATCTGATGCTCAGCTCAGATAAACTGTTGTTGATAAGATTTAACAGACGAATTTATTTTATTTTCAGGGTTCATCCAGGACCTTCGTAACCAGCCAGTGGACAGGTGAGTCTCACCTCATCAGTCACCTGAAACAGCAGGCGGAGCTACAGCAGCACTCATCTGTTTTATTTTACTGAAAATATGATTTAACATCAAATTTACTCACAGTTTAAAAACCTTACAAGAGGCTGAGCTCTGCTCTGTAAAAATGTTTCTCTGCCACAAAAGGAAATCTGTGAGAACTTTTTATTTTGAAATTGTTCATTTCAGTTGTTTACTCTGAGATTTAGAGAAATCGATACTGAATAAAACAAAGTTCCATTAACGTAAATGTAACGTGGACTAAAATAAGTGTCGACCGAACGTCTTCGCGTTAACCTGGAATCTGTTCTGTCTCGTTTGTTTCTGCTCTCAGACGTTTCTCCAGCGTCAGACGAGATGTTTTCCTCAATGGGGTGAGTCCATCACGTTAGCATGTTAGCCTCAGCGTGAGGCACGGTCGCCTGTGTTTACCTGTTTGTTTCCTGTTTCAGTCCTATAACGACTACATGAGGGATTATCACCACAGCGTCGGCCCCCCCGCTCCCTGGCAGACACTGGTATGACTCAATTATTGATCCCGTTTCACGATTGATCAGGTTATTGCCAGCAGACACTAATGATGTCATGTACGTGTCATCAGGCGGCGTACCCTGGTGTGGAGCAGCCGCCCCCCCATCACCCCCCCTACTACCACCACAGCCACCCCCCCCCGCCCCCTCACCAGGCGTACCACCACCACCACCACCCCCCCCTGCCGCCACATGAGGCTCCACCCCCCCGCTTCAGAGACAAGCAGAGAGCGCCGCAACACCGCGCCTTCACATCCAGCCCGGTCAGTTCTACTGTTTCTACTGAACTTGTTTCTGTCACTGTGCTGCAGCAGCAGCTGACGTTCTCCCTGCAGATCAATGAAGTCTGATCACATCTCTGATGTCTTCTCTCTTGTATTCCCCCCCCCCATCATGCAGCACGATTACGACATGCGTGTGGATGACTTCCTGCGGCGGACACAAGCGGTGGTGAGCAGCCGGCGTGAGCGTGAGCGTCAGCGTGAGCGGGAACGTGGCGGACCACGTCGTGAGAGAGAGAGAGAGAGAGCAAGGGACAGAGACAGAGAGAGAGAGAGGGACAAGGAGAGGGGGCGGTACCGCAGGTGATTGGATGATGTCACGTCCTGTCAGTCTCTAGTGTGGTTATTTTGATAGCGGTGGTTTTGGCTGGTTTCCTGTTTCTGTTGAAAATTATGAATACATAAAAGAGCTACGCGATGACATCATCACATTTTTAAAAAAAATCTAAAAAATAAAAATCTGGTGAGTTTTTGGTGATTTTGGTCGAAACTCTTATTTTGTGATCCTGTGACATCATCACAGCACAGGCACACGTCTGTCACATGGCTCTATCATACATATTTCTGCTGCACACGTTAAACACGTGAGAATAAAAAAAATCTAATCTCCGTAAACATCTGTTTTAATGTTTTTCTAAATTTTAGTCCAGCGGTTTTAATGTGAGGGTCGAGGCCCTCTGAGGGGTCGTCACAGAAATCTGAGGGGTCACACCAGGAAACGGTGACTTCGGTTTTAGTTTTAATCTTTTGCCAGTCATAGCTTGTTTTATTATGAAAGGTTGGACAGTGTTTCCTCTTTTGTTTTTATTGTCTTTTGGATTTTAAATGTTAAACTCATTGTTCTTCAGTTCATTTATTTATTTTTGTTTTCAGGTTTTTTAATAGTAACTGTGCTTTAAAAAATAAACAAAAGGAAATCACATCATTTTTTAATTTTGTTAATTTAATTCAGTTTCAGCTCATGATCGACTCGTGTCGAGGCGACGCTCAGCTTCCTGTTTGTCCTGATCAGTTTCACTTGGACTGCATTATTTACTGATCATCAGCAGGTTAAACGGATCTGTGCTCAGTCTCAGTGAGAACATCTGAGGGTAAAACAGTTTCCTCTTTGTGACTGGAGGAGGCGGAGCCTGTGCTGGTTTTTGTACAAAATAAAAGCCTAAAATGAAATTGGCTGAGTTTTCTTTTTTTTGTGTTTGGATGAAAATAAAGTTAACGAGAATGAAACTTGTGTAGACTCGAGGAATTTGTGCACATTCAGATTATGAAGTTTTTGAATTAATCAACACGTAAAATGTGATTTAGGTGATAAAGTGAATCTTTAATCGCTGAATAAAACTCTTCAGTCTTTCTTTTCTCTTCCTCCTCGTCTGCAGCGCCGCAGGAAACAGTGGACACCTGCCCAGCAGGGAGCGCACACAGTCATCATGATGAACAGCAGAGCTGTGGCGGAGTCCAGACTGTGATACTGGAACCAGTTCAGGTCATGTGACGCCAGCCGCAAGTGTTGCGCTCCTCCGTGTCGCATCACGAATTCCACCCAGAAGACGGCGGCGCTCAGCGGCGCCACCGGCTGGTCACGGTGCAGCGCTGACAGACGCTGCATGTTCGACCTGTAACTGAGCATCGCAAAAAACAGGAGGTCAAAGTGCTGTTTTACTGTTACTGTAAGAATACAGTCTGATTCAGCAGGAAGTCATGGCTTTTATTGTGAAAGGATAGAAAAATAATATACTTTTTAAAACAGTAAAATGAAATGTAAGAAGTATAACAAATTAAAATGGGAGATATTTAATTAATTCAAATATAAAACAAAATATTGAAGTTAAAAGTCTTAAAGTCCAGCTTCCTGTGACATCACCCTCACCCTGGCTGGTTGATAACTGCGTGCAGCGCCTCCATCAGCTCGTCGGCCGTCAGGCAGCTGAAGTCAAGGATGATGGCAACACCACGGCGGTTCAGCCGAGCGAGGTTATCGGGCTGATCGCCGAACAGCGGGATTCCGACCAGCGGCACGCCGTGATACACAGCCTCGTACAAACCGTTAGTGCCGCCGTGAGTCACAAACGCTCTGGTCCTCGGGTGACCTGACAGGAAGGAAACCCTGAGATTACGCAGTGATACAGCTCCAAAATATCTGATGTTAAGTTTTGTGCAAACATAAACACACAAATATTTCTGATCCGCTAAAGTCAGATCGTTGGTGTCTGGAACATTTTACAGTAAAAATTAACACGGAAACATCACTGACACAAAAAAAAACTTTGGCTTCTCTTTTTTTTTATTATTTTATCAAAGGAAAGAGTTTTTACCCAGCAGGTCGTTCTGAGGGATCCACTCATAAAGTTTTGTGTTCGCAGCCAAAGTTTTGGGAGTTTCGCCACTGTACCTCCAGATGACCTGAACAGACAGACAGCTTCAGATTCACTCGTATACGATCAGTCGCAATAAGAACTGTCCTTTAATTGGAAATACGACATAGGATTCAGGATTTTTCACATTTAAACTTTAAATACGTCAATGATTAAAACTCTGTGTAAAGAGGCACACGTATCCACGACCAGGTGAGAGTCGCTGGACTCTGAAAAAAGGCGGCAGACCTGGTGAAGACACAGGTCCAGAAAGTGGTGGAACACAGAGATTTCCTGACGTCCCTGAACTCTTTGTTTGAGTGGGTGGAGCTTCTAACCTTCTGCGGGATTCGTCCAAAAGCCGTGGCGATGACATCAGCACGTTCTGTTGTCAGGTTGGTTACCATGGAGCCGAAGGAAACCACCACCACACCGGCGTCGCCCGAACTCTGCACAAATGCCTCCATGTCCTCTGGCAGCTGATTGGCCGGTTTACAGTGCAGACCACCCACGTATTTGAAGTTGGGCGGGGTCGGTCGTGGCGTCTCGAGGTCCCAGAAAGTCCTCATGAGCCAGATGTCTGCCTTCCCCAGAGTCCCACAGACGCTGCTGGGAGTTCCTGTCCACACAGGAAACAGCACCATGAGTCTTTTAATTTGAAGGGACAGGTTAGTAAACTCCAACATCAAAATAAAAGTTTCTTTCAAGGGTTTTTTCAAAAAATATTTTCACTCACAACCTTTTGAACTTTGTGTCAGTTTAAAATCTTGTTTTCAAATTTATAAATTTTTCTGTTTCAAATATTTTAATTTGAGTTTAGCGTAAACATTTTGTCGCCTCTGGCTCTCCATACAGAACTAACGACTGAGGAAATCGATAACACTTATTTATTTATTTTTTTAACCAAAGACATTGTGAGAACCAACAGCTTGTTTGTTCCCCCCATGTCCACTGACCTTTGACCTCACTGTAGTACTTATCCAGCGTTAACCCCCAGAACATTTCAGACATTGCTGATGTGAAAACATACGTCATCACGTTGATTAGCCTCTCAAGAAACGTCATGTGGTCACTGTATGGCAGCGGAGTGGCAGGGACATATGACGGCGGCGCTGGCGCGTGGCCACAGTGTCGCTCCATGACGCTGCCGAACGAGAAGCGCAGTGAAATGATGAGTGGCAGGTTGAGCATGTCGGCCACCAGGTCACCGCACATCACCATCGGGTCGAGCAGGACGGCATCGAACGCGATGTCCCGCAGAGTTGCCATCAGCTGCTCATTCTTTAACATGGAGTCACACTGTCGCATCCCGAGGGCAAATATCCGTCGCATCCAATCAGACATCCTGAAAAAAGTCTGCAACGGAGAGGAAACATGCGACTTGTACATGGAGAAGTGAATAAACTCCTCCATGAGGCCATGAAACTCAGATCTGTCGAACGGAACCTGGAGAACGGAACAAACACAGATTGAAACTCAGCTGAAATCCACTGAAACACTGAAAACCAGTTCACTCAAATTTGAACTGCACATCACCTTGAAAACCAGGAAGTTGAATGTGGCGGCATCACGGCTGTTGTTGTAGCTGACAGATGGCGATGCATCCGATACTAAAACCGTGACAGAGTGGTTCCTCTTCACAAGCTCCTCCATGATGCTCTTCATGTTCAACCAATGGCTGTACTCGCCTGGAAACACCAGGACATGGCCCCCATAAGCGGGAGCGAGGGGATGGAGGAGGAACATGAGGACAGGCAGGAAAATCTGCATCCTGAGTAAAAAAAAAAGCGACAACGGTACTGTGATGGACGAAGTTTGATCTGGATTTGTTTTTGCTGTTTTTTTGCTGTCACAAGTCTGAAGACAAAGAAAATGGCACCAGGTTTACCTGCAGCGGCACAAAGTCCAAACTGATCAGAGGTCAGTTACAGATAAGAGCTGCACTCACTCATCACCCCTCATTAAAACTTACAACTGATCACGTTTCAGTGTTTTATCTGACAGACCGATTGGTTATTATTATTGATTGATAGACAGATTGACTGGTAGTCTGTTAAACATAAATAGTCTTTGCCACTTTTTTTATTTCGTATTGTTTCATTTGTGTGCTTTTACTTTGAAAAAAAAGAAACTTCCACCGGAAGGCACTCCTACTGGAAGTTCAGTCGGTGTAACGTACTTTAATTTGACAACGGTCAGATTCTTCTGGAAATACTGGCCAGATTCGGCATTTTCCTGCCGGTAAACCACCTAAAATGAGAGACAATAGGACTTAACAGAGACTAACGGAACCGTCGGGCTTGAAAAAGGTAAAAGGAGGCGTTAAATGTCCCAGTTTGTTCCGGTTTAACGGCTTCACACACAGTAAAGCCTGCTAACGGCAGCTAGCCGCACCTAGCTCGATCGGTTTCCTTTTATTTCCATCAAATCCAATTTATCCTCACTTCGATCCGCAACTTTCCCGCTTTCTCTAAGTTTCCCTTCGTGTTGCGTCACACAGCATCCCGCTGTGACGATATAAAACCGTCAGAGTCGGTAGTTAAAGTGCTGACAGTGAAATCCGCAGATTTACGCGAAAATTTCTGGGATCTTTCCAGCGGGAGTAGGTGACATCTCGCGAGAGGAAGCAAAAGCAGCTGCCAGCTTTCTGAAGATGTATTTTAATATGTTAATATCTTCTTCTTCTTTTTTTTTAATAACCTGAAACTTCACATGATTTGAGTTGATAATTAAGTTGTTAAAGTCTGAAAGAAACCAAATGTTTTTTGCAGAAATAGTTTGAGTCAGTTACATTTCCTGATACCATCCTGA
>JBBMJY010000008.1:19736296-19757403 GCA_037833715.1 Toxotes lorentzi | reverse complement strand
TCTCACCCCTGGCATGTGCAATTATGTGCAATTACTATAACACACACATGTATATATTATATTTTTCCTGTATTCTGTATATTTCTGTACATTCTGTATATAACTGTATACCATAACTAGAACTATTTATACTATTTATACTTTTCAGGCTAAAATAATAATAATTCTAGAAATATATAACCATATAAAAATATATACTTTTTATATTATATAATTTATGTATATATTTAGAGAGAGAGAGAGATTAATGTATGCATATGTTTATGTACATTATATTACAAAGCCATTGTCATATGCCATAGCCATAGAAATAATAATAATACCTTATTGTGTTTTCCTTTTCCTTACCTAACTTTTAAACTACTGGGATCTTCCGAGCTGGTGCAACGAAATCTCGTTCCTTGTACATACCTCGTAAAAACGAATGACAATAAAGTATCTGAATCTGAAAAAACAGATGAATATTTAACTCTCTAATTATATGAGTGTTTCCTCTCCTCTCTCCAGCTCCTCTTCCCAGAATGCCTTGCACCTCCTCCAGTCAGTTCAGAGTGTTCGGACGTATGACCAGTCAGAAGCCCTCTGTGTTTCATCCAGCCAATGGTGTTTCTCTCCCTTCACCCCTCCCTTCTCACTGTCCACCAACCAGAGTGCTCCCCGGCTCTGGCTGTGCTCGTCCTCTTCATTTAGCCCCGCCTCCATGCTCCGGCTGTCAGCGGTTACCTTGGAGATGGTGTCAGAGTCAGTGAGGGGCGGGGCATGCGGGAGCCCCCTGCGGCCCTTGAAAGACTGGACTGCCCCGCCCAGTCTGAGCAGCGACCATTGGTTATTAATGTTCATCAATAACATTTAGAAGATAGAGCCAGTTTTTAAATTTGCACAGACGATGTCATTTTACTTTTTAATGTTTGAATTTGTAGTTGAAGGTTTGTTTCATTTAGATTTGACAAACCTCAGAAAGAATAGAAAGTTTGTTTAGTTTGAAGTTTTTAATAGTTAAACTTGATGCTAATTTGGTTTCAAAATACTAAAAATATGGTTTCATTTAAGTTGTTCAAAGCTGAAATAAAGTAAAAATCAAATTATAGTTTTCTTAGATATTATGACACACTGTACTTGAATTGTGGGCATAATTTTTTTCCATTTTTCTCTTTGCAGTTATGTGCGAGCATCTGCACCAAGGTAATTTAAACAGTCATTGTTTCTGTTTTTTTTTTTTTTATTTCTTACAGTGCTTTAATACCAGCTTTAATTTGTGTTGCTAAATCATTAAAATCGTGAACCTGAGCTTTATCTTTTACATATTGTTGTAATTTTTGTGTCTGAACTAAACAGAGGACTTAAAAATCTCACCGTGACATAATCGCTGTGTTGCAGACCAACTTGTTCCACTCGGCGACAGAAGCAACGGGCCAATCACAGCTCCCGGGGCCTTCACCTACCTCGGCAACGGCCCCTGCCCCTTCCCCCGTGTCCAGCCAATGGACTGTCTGCACCATTCCCTTCCAGCCAATCGGCAGTCAGCTCTGAGTTTCTCAGCACAAACGGAGAGGTTGAATTTTTTAAAGGCTTTTTTTCTTTTTTTTTAATTCCAAACATTTCTTATATATTTGTTTTTCTTTTTTGTTACTAATTTTTATGTTAGTTTTACCCAGTTTGATTTATCTTCATTCATTGTCGTCCTGTTTTTTTTTCACATTTCTTAAAATGTCTTTCCAGTAATTCTAAATCATTGTTCCTGCTGCAGCTTCTTTCTTTTTTTCCTCTGCTTTATTTTTAATGTTTTTCTGTTCAGCACAGTAATCGAGTCTCACAGATTCGAATCCGCCGGGCGTCACCACGGGAAACGCCACTCACACCGATGGGACTGCCAAAGGTCAAAAGGTCAAGAGAGGAGGGAGGGAAGCAGACGAAATAAAAGAGAAAAACAAAATAGAAAAAAATGTTTTAAATATTAATGTTGAATGAAAAATGTTGTGCTTAATTTTTCAGGTTAAAGAAGAAAGAGTTCAGTTTAGAGGAGATTTACACCAACAAGAACTACAAATCCCCCACTGCCAACAGGTAAAAACTACAAATCCCACATGAATGGCAATAGCCAGAAACTGTATAAATCTGCTGCACAAACTGCACCTCCCAGCATGCCTTGCTGTCATTCTTCAGGAGTCTGGAGACAATCTTTGAGGAGCCGAGAGAGAAGGATGGAGCGCTGCTCCTGATAGGCCAGCAGAGGAGACGCAGGCTCCTCCTCTTCCCTGACTTCACTCAGCCCAGGAAGAGGAAGAGACCTCAAGGTATGCTCGGAAACACAGTTCACAGAAGGGCTAGTGCTGTAGTTGTGAAGAACAGAAATTTGTAAAAAAAAAAAAATCATTTGACTTTTGTCTGTTTTAGGGGTGGGGCTTCCTTTTGCCATGGGGCACAGGAAGCGGGCAGCGGCTCGTCGCCATTGCCATAGCAATGGCCCCTGTGATGATGACGTAGACCTGGATGTGATGTTGGTGGAGCGACTGAGCGCCCTCGAAGACTTCCTGACACGGCAGGGCCTTGATGTGTGAGCCATGACTCACTTTCTGTCAGCTGACTAAAAGCCAAATAAATATAAGCTGCTAGCACACCTGCTAACCACTGCGTTACTTGGTGACATCATCAACATCATTAAGTTGATCAAATGTAGCAGACTTTCTTTTCTTTTGCTGTGTACTTAATGGTTTGTTGTTTGTGATTTTTTTTACAGTGTAGGCTGTTTAAAATGTGAATTCTCTGGAATATTTTAATAGTTTTTTTTTTTTTACTGTGTGAATGATGTCAGGTGACCTGTTAAGAGGCCACGCCTCCTGCAGGGAACAGGTGGTTCTATTTTTATCTATTTATTTTTTATTTTTAGCAAAAACACACACTTCACTAATGCTGTGGACTCTACAGCACTCACACGGTACAGTGCAGCGCTGCAGAGTCACTGATGAATATTTTTAAAGTGTAATATATATTTCTGCTGAAAATGTTTCTATTTTTGGAACAAATAAAGTTTGTTTCCGCTACTGATGTTTGTGTCTTTATTACTGATAATGGAGATGTTTTACTTCTCAAACTGCTGATGCTCATGTGAAAATACCATAAAATATTAAACCCCATGTACCTACGCAAATATGTTTTTATTTTATAAGGGGGGGTAGTGCAGAATTTTTATTTTTATTTTCAATTTATTTTAGAAACATTTTTTTCTCAGTGTACTATGTTGCATTGTCTTCATTTTTAATTGGGAGTTTGTCTGTAACTAAAGAATTTCTCTACAGGGATTAATAAAGTTTTTCTGATTCTGAAAATATGTGAATGTTAACTGAACAGTCAGTCTCAGTATAATGGAGATTCTCAGTGCTTCTGCCTGGAAATGGAAATAAATGCTTTAAAACACACTATGATATGAGAACTACAGACTCTATTTTTAATGTTATTTTTTTCTGTCTCTTTTCAGCTGATAACATTCATATAAAAAATGAATTAATTATGTTAGACATTCGTTCATGTTCATTTATCCTTACATGAATATTCACTCAGGTCTTCTCATCACTTTTTTCTTCGGAGCTCCTGAACGTTTCTTATTTTTGCCCTCACCTTTACTTTGACACACGACGTCTTGACGTCACTTCCGCAAACAACATGGCGGCGGGTTTGTGGCGTGTGGGCTGCGGAGGAATTTGCAGGTTTTTAACTTCATTTTTCTTTTTCTCTAAAATATTAAATTGAACAGGTCGTCATAAATCAGTGACGTATTTCCTTTCTATCGCGTGGCCGAAACGTAACGGCGGTGTGACGTATTTGTCATGTTAGTGAGGATGGTAGTGAGGAGACAGTTTGACCTGGGATCCACCAGACTCTGTTCAAAGTTTACATTAATTTAATACTCGTGGTGGTTTGATGTAACGTCAGACACGTGAGAAGCGCGTGAGTAACATTAGCCAGGTGTGCCAGGTTTACCCGTTTTCATGGTGTGAACAGGTGAGTTTCACCTCTGTGTCGCTCTCAGAAAGATAAACGGGTCACGGATAACAGTGAATTACTCAACTGAACGTGTTCGTTAGCGGTCTGAGCAGAATGAAATCGCTCTGGTCACATTGAGACTGGATCTCACAGGCCAGGTCTGGTACCCATGCTGGGATTTGGGATGGCTGATGCCTTTTTTTTTTTTTTTTAATTTATCAATCAATCAATCAGACATTTTCTAAATCACATTCACTAATACTGATGAGCAGATATCAGCTGATTCATCAGACTGTTTCTCTTTATCTTCATCTAAAGATGTGAGTTTTATTCTTATATAAACACGTGTGATCATTCCAGTTCATGTATGTAGCATTTCGGGGATATTTAGATTTTAATGGTCACATTTTACTGTTGTTATTTTCCTGTGCTTTGCAGAGTTTTTCCTCTGAGCTGCCGCCAACACCGCAACCTGAGCACAGGTGAGTCTCTGCTCCTCCTCATCCTCACCTCCTCCTCTTTTCACCTCTCTTTAGGCGGTGGATGATTTGGTCAGGTCCACCTCATTTACATTTAATGTATGTGATGCAAACGCCTGATTATTCCTGATATGAACACACAGTTGCCGTAGTGACATCGTCAGGATCCGTCCTCTGGATGAGTTTCTCACACAAAGGAATCTACATACAAACATGCAATTTTCTGAATCAGAGCTCTGGTCCTGTGGGTTTTTCTAAATGAGGCCTGAGGTCTGATGTGGTTCTTAATGTTTGCGCAGGTGATTCAGGGTGTTTAGACCAGCTGTGATCTTTGGACCAATCAGCTCTCTCTCTTCAGGTCGTGGCTTCCTGCCCCGTCCCCGGCCCCTTCCCCTCCTCTTGGTTACAGGTGGTGGTTACCTTGGTTACCAGCACTACAGGGGGAGGGGCCAACCAGAGGATGGAGCTCCACCCCCTCTGGCCACACCCACACAGGTAGGAGACAATGACCCAGCTTGTCCCTCAGGTTGTTCCCAATCGGGGGAAATTACTCTCTGCATTTTACCCACACACACACACACAAAGGATGCACATGCACTAGAGACGCTGGAGCAGGGGGCTGCCTACTAGGGCGCCCAGGGAGCTGGGGTGGATCGGTGCCTTGCTCAAGGGCATCACAGTCATGGTCGCAAAGGGAGGGGGACCGCGTCTCCACCACCCATATCCTATTGTGCTTGGTCGAGGGATCAAATCGGCGACCCTCCGATCTCAGGCACCAAAGCCACACTCTTTACTTTCTGCAGCAAGTAAAGAGTGTGGCCCCTGTGATGCTGACGTAGACCTGGATGTACTGTGTTCCTCCTAAAACTTCTTTGTTTCCACCTCCTGCTCTTTTTTTCTCTCTTTGTTTTTCCTCGTTTCTTCTTTTATTCCTCCTCTTCTGTTTTTGCTTTTCTTCTCTTCTGCTCGATTTTTTACTGTTTTTTTTTCTTCTGCTTTTTACTCTCCTTCTCCTCCTCCTCGTGTCTTTTTCTCTTCATCCTCCTTATTTTAAAACAAGCTGGATGGGAGCTGGACCTCCTGCTCCTCATGTAATGAGCAGCTGGACACGTTCACATTATTTTCCTGATCTGCAGGTAACACACAGCTGGACAGTGTTGAAAACATATTGGCATCCGTCCTCATCTTTTACTCGTTCTCCCTGAAAATCAGCTGTTTGTTTCTTTGACCACAGTGAAAAGCTGCAACAGGTGACCCAAACAGGTGTGTTCAGGTACGCAGCCTGTGAAGACCATGGGCTCTGAAACGGTGTATCCATTTGCCCAGGAACAGAGATTTTGTCCTGCGCTAGACTAAGGACTCAGGACTGATCTGGACTGAATTGGACTGAGGACTGGATCTGGGCGGATGTTTGTCCAGTGGCATCACTGGACCTGCTGATGAAATCAGGTGAAATCAGTGTTTTTATCTGTGGTCTGAGGACAGACTGTGATCGGTTGACTGGGGGAAAGGTGACAGTGATGTCACTCTGACAGGTCACTCTGCCCACTGCACTGACGCCTCACTGCTTCACTCAGGCCCCGCCCCTCTCCTCAGTGTCCAACCTGGCTCCTGAGTGGTCCAGTCACTGAAGACATGGTGTAACTGGGTGGAACAGAGGGAGAAATAAACCATATATTGAATTTATTTCTTAGTTTATTTACTCATCAGTCTGTTTTTTCTTTGTTTATGTATCAGTGAAGCCAAGTTTGAATGAAAATCATTTTTATTTTCACACCTGGATCCTTAAATATTCTTAATAATTCATAATATCTACTCCATCCCTTCATCTTCTATACAGAGGTGGGGTTCTCCCTGGACATTCACAACTCGGGACAATATAGAGTAGCTACTTAACATAATGTGCATGTTTTATTTTGGGGTTTTTTGGGATTGTGGGAGGAAGTCGGAGTACCCAGAGAAAACCCACGCAGAGAAAAGTTAAATAATAAATATCATAAAACTATAATTAGTATAAATAGTTAAAAATGTAATGATCAATACTTATTTTATTAAGAATTGAGTTTTCACTACTTTTACTAATAATTATTTAGATGTTTTGATTCAGATTGTCTGTGCAGACTCAGACTCTAGATTCAGATTAAAATGTGAGTGAGTGTATGAGTGAGTGTGTGTATGTGTGTGAGTGAGTGAGTGAGTGTGTGAGTGAGTGAGTGTGTGAGTGAGTGTGTGTATGTGTGTGAGTGAGTGAGTGTGTATGTGAGTGTGTGTGTGAGTGTGTGTTTGTGAGTGAGTGTGTGTATGTGAGTGAGTGAGTGTGTGTGTGAGTGTGTATGAGTGTGTGTTTGTGAGTGTGTGTGTGTGTGTATGAGTGTGTGTATGAGTGAGTGTGTGTGTGAGTGTGTGTGTGTGTGTATGAGTGTGTGTATGAGTGAGTGAGTGTGAGTTTGTGTGTGTGAGTGTGTGTATGAGTGTGTGTGTGTGAGTGTGTGTTTGTGTGTGTGTGTGTGTGTGTGTATGAGTGTGTGTTTGTGAGTGTGTGTGTGTGTGTGTGTGTGTGTATGAGTGTGTGTATGAGTGAGTGTGTGTATGAGTGTGTGTTTGTGAGTGAGTGTGTGTGTTTGTGTGTGTGAGTGTGTGTTTGTGAGTGTGTGTGTGTGTGTGTGTATGAGTGAGTGTGTGTATGAGTGTGTTTGTGAGTGAGTGAGTGTGTGTTTGTGTGTGTGAGTGTGTGTATGAGTGTGTGTTTGTGAGTGTGTGTGTTTGTGTGTGTGAGTGTGTGTTTGTGTGTGTATGACTGAGTGTGTGTTTGTGAGTGTGTGTGTGAGTGTGTGTATGAGTGAGTGTGTGTGTGTATGAGTGTGTGTATGAGTGTGTGTTTGTGAGTGAGTGAGTGAGTGAGTGAGTGAGTGTTTGTGTGTGTGAGTGTGTGTATGAGTGAGCGTGTGTGAGTGTGTGTATGAGTGAGTGTGTATGAGTGAGTGTGTGTGAGTGTGTGTAGGGGGAGGCTCGGTATTAACACCTCCCTCTCTCTCCCTCCCTGTCACTTCTTCTTCTCTGCTCTCTGTGAACACACTGCTCCGTCTCTTCTTCTCTCCGTTACTCATCGTCGGAATATAAACGTGTTCAAATCGTCCGGATGTGTTGTCGGTCGTCTCTCTCTCCGGCGGCGGCGGAGGACCGTCGCTCATGGTGAGGTTCCTCTCTCGTCGTCGCGGCGCCCGCCGGGAGCGTGACCTGCTGCGGCATGTGAGGCCGCGGCGTCGCGCGACGGAGAGCGAGAGAGAAGGAGGAGGAGGAAGGGGGGTGAGGACGAGAGCGACAGCACGAATCAGGTGGGGGGGGGGGTCTTCAGAAAATGTAAAAAAAAAAAAAAAAAAAACTAAAGGGAAACTAAATTTTACAGAGAAGAAGAAGAAGAAGAGACGTTAGAGCGATAAAATGTGCGCGGGAAACACCTGAGGGCGAGAGACGCTGACACACAACACAGGGAGGGAGGGAGAGAGAGGGGGGGGGGTTCAGGTCAGACCAGATTACTCTGTGTGTGGTTTCCATGGCAACAAGTATCTTAGCAGGTCAGCTATCTCAGTTTTAGCCTAGCTTACCCTGTTTCCCGTTGATCCTGTGCTAACCTGCTAACCCAGGTAGCTGCTCACAGATTTATTCTGGTCCGTTTACGCTGCGTCTCTACGTCCGTGACCAGATTAACCCCTGAGCCCCCGCTGACCCCCCTGTACCTGACACTCAGCAACATGTTCTCTTGGCTCCGAGGAATAATGAGACATTTCTCACAATTTCCTGACATTTTATTGATCAGTCCATTATTATAGACAATAATGACCTGTGAGGTTTTTATGTCTGTTAATGGCTTCACACAGAGTTAGGGTTAGGTTTTTCAGAGAATCAGAGATTTGGGGTGTTAGTATGTCAGCATCAGTCTTAGCCTTCTTTAGCTAGCTTTACTTTAGCTCAGCTGTGTTAGCATCTATGTGCTGTGTTAGCGTCTGCTTCTCCTTCTCCTCCCACCCTCCACCGCCCCCGCCAGTCATTGTTCAGTGTTTCAAATATAAGAAGTCGATCATAAGCTGAAATTTACATTATCTCTCTCAAATGTGTGTGATGTTATAATTAGGAGTGCAGGACCAAATATTTCCAGCAGCGGGCCACAGTGCACCACAAACAGAAAATAAACCGTCATGTTGACCATGAAAACTTATTTATCTTTTTCTTTTCATTCATCTTCATTTATTTCTCCTCTTTCCTTCATCCCTCTTTTATTTACTCCACCACACCCCCACCCCACTGTTCCAAAATTACGTTAAAGTTCGTTAAATCTCGTTGTCATAATCAGGCTCCAGGTGCCTCGTTTGGCCCTTCGTCACCGTCTGAGCATGCTCAGTGGCGGTGTGTCCCGTCCCGTCCCTTGGCGCCACCAGCCAATTGCCTTCCTCTGCTATGTCCTGTCCGCCAGCACTCTGCGGCCACTGGCCAGTCGGGTAAGAGCGGCTGCTGAGTGGCTTCTGATTGGATGAAAGTAAACAGGGAGGGAGGGGAACAGCCATATATGTTCGTCCCTGTTTTGTCTTTTTTCTCTTTTTCTTTAGTTTCATATTTTCTCTTGTCTTTTGTTCTCTCCTCTTCTTTTCTCCTGTCTTAATTCTTCACCTTCTCTGTATTTAAAGCATGAAAGTGACTGTGTGCCTATATTAGGCACCTCATTTTTTAAAACTTTTTAAGTGTACTATCTTGCTCTTCTTTTGTATTATTTATTTCTTAGTTATTCTATTTGTTTTATTTTTTTATTTCTTATTTTATTCTTTAAACTTTTTAGTAAGCTTGACTCGGGGGGGATGGACAAGAATTCCAATGCACATGTACTGCAATGTCTCTGTGCAAATGGAAAATAAAACTCTATTCTATAACAAATATCTTTCTTCTCTGTATCAACGTCTCTTTACTGGCAAAGAATCTTTTCAGCCTCTGATTTTGGTTTTATGACACATTTCCTGTCTGGGTTAGTTTTCAGAATAAAAGCTTTAAAAAGCCTCTGTCCACCAGCTGTTGAGCAGCAAACAGCAGACAGACTCAGTCAGAGCAGCTGAACATGGTGCAGCATTTATGTTTCCCTTAGAGCTGGTAGAGAACAAACAGAGCTAAAAGAGAGGGAACACTGGACTGAGAGTCCTCAGGTGGACTCAGATGTTGTGTGGAAGGTGTGTTGCCATCAGATCACATGACCTTCTCATAAATATGGAACTTTCCATCGCTTCCTTCGCTCTGTACGAAACCATCAGGGCTCAGACTTTTTCATGAGCTCAAGCCGCCGGCCACATTACAGGAGGTCTCGAAAATTCACATCCTCTTCGTTTTTCTCTTCCTCCTTAATGACTTACTCTGTTTTCTCATTTCTTCTCCTCATCCTTCTTTCCTTACACTCCTCCTCCCTCGTTTATCCTCCTCTCAAACCTTCTGTCCTCTTTCTTTTTTTCTTTCACTTTGTACAAAAGGTGAATTTGTAACAGTAAAATAAATATTTCTCTTCCTCTTTAAACTCGGAAAGTAAATGTTAAACCTGTAGTTTCCTGTTTTCTCCTTCAGGTGGCGTTGTACCGCTCCTTCCCGACTCGCCTCCTCTCTCGGGCCTGGGGTCGTCTGAACGGGGTGGAGCTCCCCACCTGGCTCCGGAAGCCCGTCTACTCCCTCTACATCTGGACCTTCGGGGTCAACATGCAGGTCAGGATGAACTTTTATTATTTAATAACAGAAAAGCTGAGGAGTCGTCACAGATACAGACGGACAGTTCACTACAATGGTTCCTGCTCAATGTCTTCCACACTGTCCTCTGGGACAGGAGATCGTCCGCCAACAGATGTTTTATCAGGGGGGGCACCGTTCTCATGTCCGGTGTGTTTATTGCTGTCAACGGTTTTAGATGTTATTATATTTTTGAGATTTGTAACTGTCTCGTCTCTGTTTTGTCCAATAGGAGGCGGCGGTGGAGGACTTACATCATTACAGGAATCTGGGTGAATTTTTCCGTCGACGTCTCAAACCTACAGTCCGACCGCTGTGTTCCTCCTCCTGCCTGGTAACGCGCCTCCTCCTCTTCCTCCCTATTCTGATTTTTATTCCACACATCAGGCAGTGTTCAGTTCAAACACAATGCATGATGCGTATGCGAGATTTTTTGCAGTTCACAGTTAATTTGGGAGGTTATGTGGAGAGTGATACATCTAAGGTCCAGATCCTGAGAATTCATAATGACAATAACAATCAAAACACAAAGTAAAGACTCGGGTTTAACGAGGGTTAGGGGGTTTATCAGGTCGGTTTCCCTCACGTAGACGCAGAAAATCCCAGATTTGTTGTACCTGAGTGAAACCTGTCGTTTCGTCATCAGACGTCACCTGTGCTTCATTCTGGCAGATCTCTCCGGCTGATGGCAGAATCCTCCACTTTGGTCGGGTGAAGAACTCGGAGGTGGAGCAGGTGAAGGGGGTCACCTACAGTCTGGAGAACTTTCTGGGCCCACAGAAGCGGCTTGGCAGTGGTAAGACCACGCCCAATTCACCCCAGCCCATGTGACCTAATTTATCTATTAAAAACCTGTCGGATACAGACTCATGTTCACCAACCAAACTGAGGCTTATTTGAAAACATTCACTGATTCTGTAAATTTAAAAAAGAATTAAAATATTGGGCGGCACGGTGGTACAGTGGTTAGTCGCCTCGCAGCAAGAGGGTTCCAGGTTCGAACCCCGGTCTGGGCTCTTCTGTTTCTCCGGGTACTCCGGTTTCCTCCCACAATACACATTAGGTTAATTGGCTACTCTAAATTAGGTGTGAGTGTGTGTGTGTGTGTGTGTGTGTGTGTGTGTGTGTGGTTATCAGTCCTTGTGTGTCGGCCCTGTGATTGACTGGTGACCAGTCCAGGGTGTACCCCGCCTCTCACCCATAGTCAGCTGGGACAGGCTCCAGCTCCCTGAGACCCTGACGGATCAAGCGGTATAGAAAATGGATGGATGGATGGATTTAAATATGGTGATGGGCACACGAAGACCTGTTCAGGACTCAGTCTAGACTTGGGACTAAACTGTTGTGAGTTAGTATCTATAACTGCTGCCAGAGAGGAACTTTTGATAAAGTCCTGGATTAAGGGTCTGAATACTTTTGTAAATGAGAGATTTCAGTTTCAGATTTTTTTCAGAAATGTGATCAGATCAGATCAGATCAGAATGAATTCTGCTACACAATGTGTGTGACTCACCTGTTGTGATCTGGGACTCACCTGTGTTGACGTGGAACTTGTTGAGCTGCCATTCTGTCTCTGTCTCTCTCCTTAGACTCCTCCTCCTCCTTCAGAGACCTCCTCCTGTCCTCCCCTGACAGCGACCTGTTCCACGTCGTGGTCTACCTGGCTCCAGGTGACTATCACTGTTTCCATTCGCCCACCGACTGGAGGGTGGGTCTTCGACGTCACTTTCCAGGTGAGCGTCTGTTCATCTGTTCACTTGTTTGCTTTCTGTTGTCCGCCCGGCCTTCACCACTCTCTCTCTCCTCGTTAGGCTCGTTAATGTCGGTTAACCCGGGCGTGGCTCGTTGGGTCAAAGAGCTCTTCTGTCTTAACGAGCGTGTGGCGCTCATTGGCCAATGGCAGCACGGCTTCTTCTCATTAACGGCGGTCGGAGCCACGAACGTGGGGTCCATCAGGGTCTACTTTGACCAGGTGAGGACCAGGAAGGTTCTGGATCCTTTTTTTTTCTTTTTTTTTGATCCGGCAGCAGCTGAGCTCTTTGTCACGCAGCTTGTTTAACAGTTATTAGATATTAGGACATTTTGTTTTTCAGGGAATTTTGTAGAAAGTTTTAAAAAAATAACTGAATTGTTTTGTATTAAAAGAAACTTTTTCCTCGTCAGACTTGACGTTTGTATATATAATTATTGTTTTTGTTCAATAATTATATTTCATCATTAGCCTCAACGTTTTTATCACATAGCAGTTGTTGTGTTATATTTTTAAATATTTTCGGCAGATAATTCATTAAATTTTTAATTTGTTAATGTTTTATTAAAATTGTTTTTTAAACTTTATTTTCATAATCCATTAAAAACAATGTTAACAATGAAATATTTTATCATTTCATAAAACATTGGTTTCTTGTTGAGTTTCATTTTGATGTGTTGTCTGCAGTCAGCAGTGTTGTTGTGTTGATTACATTACAATTTCCTGTGGCTATTACTGTTTTCGTCCTCAGGAGCTTCAGACCAACGCTCCTCGCTACAGTAAAGGCTCCTTCCACGACCATAGTTACGTTGCCATCGGCGACCAGTTGTTGAAGGCGGCAGGTGAAGGGGGCGTGGCCTTACAGAGAGGGGAGGCGATGGGGGAGTTTAACCTCGGTTCCACCATCGTTCTCCTGTTTGAGGCTCCCAAAGACTTCAGCTTCAACCTGCAGCCGGGACAGCGAATCAGAGTGGGGGAGGGGCTTGGCAGCCTCTGATTGGCTGAGTGGACACAGGGCCAGAGGCCTGATGACAGGACAGAGTTTAAGATAATGTGGGTCATTTTCTACGTAAGAAAGACGCGGTGGAGGATGGGAAAAGGACGTGTTTGTTTTTATGACTCGTTCTCCCAGAATGCCTTGTGCCTCATGATGGGGAAGATGCTTTCTCTCTCCCTCTCTGCATTTCTATTCTGTCTCCGTCGCTCGTCCAAATCAAACCCCACTAAGAGAAGCTGCTTTAAAAACATTCAGACACAAAGTAAATTTTATATTTTTCATCAACTTTAAGTTGAAGTTTTCACACATTCAGATGCAGATTGATGCAAAGTGAAAAGTTCCACTGACAGTTCGAACGTTTGTTGTTCACCTGATTGGTGGAGACTCATCAGGATGCTTGTGATTGGTAAAAAAAAACCCAGTAATTATTAATTTCTCTCTTAATGTCATTTTCTCATGTTAAATATGTAATTATGAATAAAATTTTTCTTCTCATACTTTAGTTTTTATTCAAAATATAAATTAAAATTTAACATATTTACTGATGTGCTGAGATGATTATAACTCAAAGGGGCCATTAAAGGGGCCGCACAATGAGAATTGTTAACTTACCACTCACATATATAGATATATAATATAAAAATATTACATTATCACATTAAAATTAATACAATCTACAGTTTAAATTGAACAATTTATGTTTTTCACATTTTCTTCTTTGTTTTTAGTTTGAATAGTTTTATGTGATTAAATGATGAGACTCAGCTTTTCACTAACAGTTACGTCTTTATTATGTTTAAATACTGTGAAGTTTTTACATCAGTTAAAGCGGAGTCAGTTTACCAACATGAACAGAACTAAAGCAGAACATTCAGTCTTAGCCCCGCCCCTGGCAACACAACCAGCAGCACAACCAATAGGACAGTGGCGGGCAGCAGTTACCATAGCGATGGAAACGTGGCTCAGCCAAACCACCATGTGACCAGCCGTCGTCGGCGACCTCCTTCCCCAGCCACAGCTTCCCGTCCTGAGATGCGTCTCTCGCAGCCTCCCCCTCCCTGCGACCGGCACTCCAGTAGGATGAAGAGCAGGAGGAGGTGCAGGTCTGCTGGGCCTTTACTCCCAGGAAGGAGGCCAAGTCCAGGTCCAGACCTGCTGCTCCTCCTCTGGGCCGAGGCGTGTTCTGTCGACACTGAGGACACGGGATCCACACCTGGAGGGACGGTTTGTGCTTTCAGCCTGACCTTATAACAGATTACCTGCCCCTAAGACTCATGGGAGCTATAGCTGAGTTAAATGGAGATCACGTGAACTCGAACATGAAATAATTGTTGATAAAAAGATTTTGACCTTTTCAGATGAAAGAAAAACAGTTTTCTTTCACATTTTGAACTTTGGCTTTGGAAACACCAGGAGCAGTTTGGCTGCCTCATTAACTTACGTCTGAATCAACACCTGAAGTGCTTTCAGCACGTTTACCCGCAGTAAGCTGACGCTTCGGCTGCTTTCAGTCAGAATATCTCAGCTGGTGTTTTAACTTCAACTCGCTTCATCTTTCACTTCATGCAGTTAAAGTGTCATCGACTCATGTCACACAGCATCTTTTCATACGTGGACGCTTCCATGTTTCAGCTCCTTGTTCTGAAGCTGATGTTTGAGGAGTGTTTTGTACGACTGGACTGAGTCGCACTGAAACTCTGCGTAATGTTGGCTTTAGTCCGAGTCGCTGAGGACGGACGAGCGTAAACTAAACCCTTCCTTATTCTTTGCAGTCACGAACGTGTTTAAAGTTGCTGAGCGTCATAACGTTAGCCTGCATAAGTTAAACTCAGGTGAGTGCTGATGATGTCATCACTCACCTGTTCGTTGATGACCGTGTCCAACCTTTTCAGACATGCCTGGCAGAAGGCATGGCCGCAATGCAGTCGCCGGGGCAACCGCATCGCTAAGTCGTAGCTGCCGAAACACACGATGCACACCAGGTCCTGCCTCCTCGGCAATGACATTGGCTCCATGGCAACAGAGGGGAGAGGAGGGGGAGTAGGGGGACAGGGGTGACAGGTCACTTCCTCTTCCTCATCTTCTTCTTCTTTTTTTTTGTCATCAGACATTTTGTTCTGATTGGACAAAAAAGAGAAAAGTTTTTGTTTAGCATTTTTCATGGCTGGACCATGACTGAGCTGGACCAGACTGGGACCAGGGACCAGAGTCAGACTGGGTTAGTCCACTGAAAGAGGATCAGTGTCGCAGTTGTCTTACTCACATGTTGTGGGTTTGCTTCAGAATGTTCCTTTAAATCCTGATGGACGTATTGATCAGCACAGATATTTACAGCAACCAAACAAACAAATATCAAATATGTGCTGTAAACAACATATGAATGAAAACATGTTTGTTAATCCAAAAACAGTTCAAATCTCACCTGCTGCTCTGTGATTGGTCAGATTCTTCACATCATCACAGACTCACCTGGATTTTTTCTTCTTCCTGTTTGTTTTTCTTCACATTTTCTCGTCCTCCTTTCTGTTTATTGTTTACCCTCCTTGACGTCTTTCACTCTGCTTTATCTTCTGTTGTTTCTCATTCCTTCTTTCACTCTTTTATTTCCTGCTCTCTCGTTTTTCAGTTTTCCGTCCTTTCCTCGTCTTTTAATCGAGTTTTTTGTCTCCTCTCATCCTCCTTTGTTTTTCTTCTTCTCTCCTCCTCTTTTATTCCACTTGACTTTTCCCTCCTTTCCTTAGTCGTTCCTTCCTCTTGTTTTCCTTTCTTCTTCTTTTTTATCGTTTCCCTTCTCTTTATCAGCTCTGTCTTCTTCTTTCTTTCCTTTTCTGTCTCGTTGTTCTCTCTCTTTTCTTCTTCTCTGTTCCTTTGTTTTCGTCGTCTGCCTCAGAGAGAGTTACCTTCATCAATAATTCAGCCTCGCTCGCCCAACGCTCGAGTCCCTGAGTCAATTTATCATCAAACAGTTAATGAAACGAGTTTTTAATGTAAACTCGACAGTTTCACATGAGCCCAGAAACATTAGTCGTGTTACTGATCCTACAAAACCAAAAATATCTAATATAACATGAAACATTTCCTGTAAATAAAAATGTAGAAATGAGACACAATCAATAACTTATCAATAACTGCACAATGATACGTAACATATAAGTACGTATAAGATCAGTTTACATATATAACAAATATTCAGATCTAAACTTTGATCATATAAAATTTGAACAAGTTAAATGATCAATAATCTGAACTGTAATCTGATCGGCCAATAGAAAGTTGAGTTGTTCTCAGGTATCTATCGGCCACTGGTGTCAACCTATCAGGTTACAGCTCAGTGTGGACAGACTGAGGTTTCCATGGCAACAGAGAGAGACAGAAACTGTAGCCTGTATATAACGCATGTGTGTGTGTGTTTACATGTTCATTGTTGTTTTTTAACCCTGAGTTGCGTCTGCAGGCTCAGGAGTCTGCTTCATTTCAGCTTTCCTGTCTCAAGATCAAAGAGCGGGAGAGTGAAAGACGCCTCGAGTTTTTCCTGCAAACAAACACTTTGTAGTTCAGAGAGTAAAAGTCAGATAAATCAGATATGAACTGAATGAAGGATGTGAACCCAGATCAGTTTATGTTTAGAAAAGACTTCAGTCACTTTATCTGAGTTCGTCTTCACGCACTCTTTATTTGCCCTGGTCCATAAATCAAACAGAAAAACACAGACAACAATGATCTGATTCCACATTCAGACGTTTTTACACTTAGACTTCAAAAACTCCTTCATACTAAAATGTTCTGAGTCAGTGTCGTGAAAAAAAATCTAAATACTTTATGGAAAAGTTTTAACACTTTCTGAAAAAAAACAAACAAATCATAATCGTAATCATTTCATCTGACGAAGGAAAAACTGAGTAAAATTTAATCTATATAAAACAATTACAAAGAAAAAAGAAAGAAATCTTCTAAAAATGTCCAAAATCTCAAATCCATGTGTATAAAGGAGATTTTTCCATGTCTAACTTTCTACAGTTTCTTACACGTTATACAGGCATTCCTGTCAAAACATGAAACAATTCAACATTAAAAATTCGGAGTATTGATTTTGATGGAGCTTCGTCTGCTCACCTCGTGTTTCACTGTCAGAATCACATTAATGATGAAATTACATTAATAATTCATTTGTTTTATGAACTGTTACATCAGCAGCGGCCATTTTGTGTCTAATCTGCCTCAACATGAAAAAACATGTCTGATCTTTCTCTGGTTTTTAAACAGAGAGAAGGTTTGAAGAAAGAAAAATAAAATAAGGCATGAAAAATGGACAAACGCAGGAGGAAAACCTCTTTGATCATGAATATTAGAATAAACCTTGTTTCACAAACGTTCATGTTATTTTGCATCAACAAATATGATCCTTGTTAATATTATGATTCTGTTTGTCAGAAGAAAAAACACTTCGCCTTCTTCTCTGAGCTCCAGGAATATTTCAGTAAGTGAACCTTGAGCTGAATCTTGATGATTCATCTTCAAAACTTCATCTCAACCTCTGTTTTCTCAGTTTTTTTTTAACCTAAACAGGAAGTTGACCGTTTTTACTTTTCCATATTAAAATGACACAAAATGGCCACCACTGAGGAAACAACTTCCTCAAGTTCATGACCTTTCCTTTCTTCAACTACTCAGTTGTGTTCTTGTTTCCTTTCCTTCCTCCCTTTGACATTTCCTCAGGGGAAAGACACAAACATTGACCCGTAAAAAAATAATTCTGAGCCAATCAAAATCATCCTGGTGCGCTGACATCACATCCTGTCAACATGACATCACGTCCTGTCATGCTGATATCACTTCCTCCTCCTGCAGCGGTAGCAGCAGGCGCGACACCTGCCTCCCCCCTCCTCCTCTCCCCCTTTGTCCTCCTTCACCATGTATGGTGGCGGGGGGGCCGAGCTCGACACGCTGTACGGGTTCCCGTCATGACTGCTCAGAGCCACTGGGTTGGCTATCACCGTTGCAACATCATCAGAGGGGCGGAGCTTAGCCCGCGGGATGGTCACCTGACCATATGGATTGTCCAGGGAGACATTGATGTTTGATGACATGATGGCGTGTCACAAAAGAGCAGGGCTAAAACTGACCAATCAATCACTCCAGAGGTCAGGGTGAAAGAGCACTGTGGAGAACGGAGAAAAGAGAGAAAGATTAACTGGGAAAGGAGGAAGAGGAGGAGAAGAGAAGGTAGAGGACAAGAAGAGGAGAGGGAAGGAGAGGTGGGGGGAGGTGGAGGAGGAGGTAGAGCAGGTAAGGAAGTAGCGGACGACAGAAAAAGAAAGATGGAGGCAGAGAAGGAGAGGAGGAACAGAAGACACACTGCTGTCCACATACTTTTGCCGGCTTGTTTTGTTCGTTGTGTGATTTAAACTGAACTCAATTTCCCAGAATTCCTCAGGGTTCACACCTACACCTGAATTCTTCCTCCACAATGAAGAAGTTCCATTAGCACCAGCGGCTGCGACACAGAGTCCGTCAGCCTCTGGCTCCAAACACAACACAACCAAGCAGGTTTACCGTACGACTTTAGGACCGTACGACTTTAGGACCGTACGACTTTAGGACCGTACGACTTTAAGACCGTACGACTTTAAGACCGTACGACTTTAAGACTGTATGACTCTACAACTCTACGACTGTACGACTCTACAACTCTACGACCATATGACTCTACTACCGTACGACTTTAAGACTGTACGACTTTAGGGCCGTACAACTCTACGACCGTATGACTTTAAGACCGTACGACTTTAAGACCACAGGACTCTATGACCGTACTACTCTACAACTCTAAGACCGTACGACTCTAGTACCGTACAACTTTAAGACCGTACGAATTTAGGACCGTACGACTCTACAACCGTACGACTCTACGACCGTAAAACTTTACGACCATACAACTCTATGACCATATGACTCTACGACCATACGTCAAGAAAACAACCAAAGATTCTTAGCAGGAAATTCTGAAGTTTCTTTGCAGAAATATAAACTGAAACTGAAACCTCAGAAACCTTGCCTTTACACACAACGGAACCAAGCGTCTCCCCACCCGTCCTTAGAGCCGATTCAGATTCCTAAAACCATCTCAGGCCACACATGCCTGCTGATGTGAGACACAGTCACACGGTCACATGGTCACATGGTCACACAGTCACATGGTCACACTCTATCCTAGGGTCTAATAGTTGTTTTTGATGTTGAAAATGTTTTTCCAGTATCACTGGACAAATTTGTCTGAACTACTGTTACTAATAGTGTGTACTCTCACAGGAGCCATTTTCACACCTGCAGTACTTTTGTTGATACTTAGGTATACCGGGTACATTTTACTTATAATACTAATGTAATTTTTTTAACCCAGAAAGTTTTACTTGTAAGAGAACTGTCTCTTTGTACTTCTACTGAAGTAACATTTGGAACACAGCGCTTTAAGTTTTAGTATTTGCACACCGTGGTACTTGAAGTTTAACTGAAGTACTTCCTTCGGCGCTGCCTATCACGAGAATACTTCTGTTTGTGATACTTCATTTATCTGATGATACTTGTGTAATTTTAACTTGAAGTATTTGTGTTCCTACATTCAGGAAGAGCACAGTTTTGCTGCTGACTCACCTGTTTGGAGGCCACAGGTGTGTCTTCTTCTTCTTCTTCTTCTTCTTCTTCTTCTTCTTCTTCCTCAATCTGTCCTTTCTTTAAACACAAACTTCTTCCTCTGTTGTTTTATCCTTTCTTCTTCTCCTGAAATGAAATAAATTCACAAACTGAAAGAAAAGACACAAACAATAAAAATCTCTCTCTCTCTCTCTTTCACTGTGTGTGAGGCTCGCTCAACCGCCTCGCCCAAACCTGTTTTACCTGACGACACTCCCTCTCTCTCTCTCCCTGTTCATTCTTTATGGAGCTCGACCGCTCTCACCTCAAACCAGCCCCCCCTCAAAAAAACAATGGTGGTGGTGGGGGCCTTCTTTCTGTGTGTCACTTTACCTCTCTCCCTCCATTCATTCTCTATGGAGCTCGCTCTCTCTCTGTCTGTTTGTGATGATCTAATATTTCTGATGTTTCTCTGTTTTCTGCTGATTCATTTTCTTTGTCATTGTTTTCCTCTTTGGCAGCAGGTCTTCTTTTTATTTGTTTAATGGTCATTTTGTTTATCTGTTTATTATTATTCCAGTGTTGAATGAAATGAAGCATCTTTTCTTTCCTTCATCTTAATGCTGTTCTGTTCATCTTTACACTGAAAACAGTTTCATGACGGTAAACTCCACCTCTGCTTCAGTCAAACGTTCATTGTATCTCTGAGTTTATTGAATTTATTTGTCTTTGGCAAATACTGAACTGTGTGTGTGTGTGTGTGTGTGTGTGTGTGTGTGTGTGGAGGGGGCGGGGTTAGTAACCGGTCAAACAGAAACTGTTTTCTTTATGTCTCATTCCAACGCAAAGCCCCACCCACACATTGCTCCTATTGGCTGAATTTTACAGGTGACTAGTATTTTTCAGTTCTGTTGTATTTATACAGTCGTAACAGAAGTTATCTGGGGGGGTTAAAAGGATTAAAAGTTATAAGACAACAGTCGTATCAGTAACAGGGCTAATACAAACAATAACAATAGAAGAGCTAATGATGGTCAGAGTAACAACAGGACAAATAATAGTAATAATTAATGAGAGTAATCATGGGGCGGTAGGTGGCCCACAGATCCAGATCCAGGAGAGAAAACACAGGACTAGAGGAGAGAACTCTGTTTTTCTGGAGTTCACAAGTACGAACGTTGTTTTCTTCATGTGTCATAAAGCAAATAATAAACTATGACGACAATGGCTTTAATGTTTTCATAATGTCAGTGTGTAATAATTCAGGACAGAGTAGATATGTGAAGGCCTGGCTGCTGCTTGTCCGCTTTAAAAATGAGCACAGGTGAAAGTGAAGGAGACTCAGGTGAACGTCTGATCCATCCTGGTGCAGGGATCTGAAATCTCATTTACACTGATGTTGTTGTGTTGTTGTAATACAACAGTGAACAGCACTCTCTCATTTATTAGCCTTTATTCCATGTCATTAACTCTGTGTCCTCTCTCTCCTGTAGTCCTGTGCTTGTCTCTCTCTGGT
>JBBMJY010000008.1:19707017-19733415 GCA_037833715.1 Toxotes lorentzi | reverse complement strand
GAACTGTACCTGAATTCACCTGCAGGTGTCACCGTTTCTTCTCTCATCATATTCAGGACTTTATTCATGTTGCCTGTCATTAACACTCAGCTTTGGTCACATGAACGAGCTCAGAGCAGATAAACTGAAGCAGGTGAAAACCTGCTTCATGATCCAGGTGGATCCAGGACGGTCTGTGTTTGGCTCAGAGAAACCAGATAACGTAAACAAATCCTGGATATGTAGAACCTGCTCCGTAGTGCAGGCCTCAGGTCTCAGTCCCTCTGTCTCTGTGTCAGTCGTGGTCGCAGGTGATTCGTCAGACGGAGGCGTTGGGTCGAGTGATGAGGAGTCACGCCGACGACCTGAACTCTGGTCCTCTTCACCGCCTGGCCACGTTGATCCGAGACAAGCAGCAGGTGAAGAAGAGCTACCAGAGTCTTCATCAGCAGCTGGAGAGCCACAACCACAAGGTCTGCTGGGAAGTGCGTCTGTTGGGGGTGGGGGTGTGTACGTGTGGGATGTGACAGGTTTTAGTTTGTGAGTTTAATTGAATGCGTCTGAAGCTGTTGGAATAAAAACTCTGGAAGTTTTTCTCTCTTAGTTGTTTGTCCTGTTGTTGTTTGTTGTTGCTAGGTAACCAGGAGTGACCTGGAGAAGTTGAAGGCCACATATCGTCAGCTGAGCCGTGACGCAAACAATGCCAAAGAGAAATACAGAGAGGCTCTGGCTAAAGGTTTCTGCTGTTCACTCTTCATGTTTTAACATTTTATTCTTGAAACTTCAAAATATTTGAAGTTGTAAAATGTTAAATGATCAGAAAATATTTATTATTATTATTTTGTAATTTTGTCTTTTGGAATATTTTCAGCAGACAGGAAGTCAGCCATTTTGTGTTTGATGCTTGAGTTTCCTTCTTTAATGTACACGTTTGAGGTGCTGGGGACGATGTTCAAAAACTGACAGAACTTTGCATCAGAGGTGGTTTAACGTGAAACGTATGGGTCTCGGTCGGGGCGGAGTCAAAGCGTTTTGGTTTTTGTTGAAAGGTGTTTGTGTGTGGAGTAGAGCTGAATTTTAGTGTTTAATTTTAAACAGGAAGTTGTTGTGTGCACGTGGTCAAATCAGGGTAATAGTGCCACCAGCTGGCAACAGGAAGAAAGCCTTATACGACACATTGTTTTATTAACTTCAAAGGTTCGTGATCATTATGCATGTTGGATTGGACACAGGAAGTGAAACAAAATGTGCAATACGTCATGTCAACAGGAAGTCGTTACATTTAAGTTTCTCTGCTTTTTGATTATTGATTTTCTGTTGTGAAGTTTTACTGTTTTTAACTGAATGAAATCTCTGAGTCCTTCCTGTTCTGGTGTTTTTTAAAAGAATGTTTTAGAAACTTTTTCATACTTTTCAGCAAATTCCCAAACCTCGTCTGCAAAACTCTTACAAAAGATTTACCAACCTCCTCTGGGCCAATTACAGGCCGGGAGGCAGAGCGGGCCCGTGAGCGTTACGACAAAGCGACAGCGAAGCTCCACAACCTACATAACCAGTATGTGTTGGCGGTTTGCGGCGCTCGAACGCAGCAGGAAGAACACAGACTCTGCGCCGCGCCTGCACTGCTTGACGCCCTGCAGAGGATGCAGGAGGACATGACGCTCGCTCTGTGAGTCACATGACACTGACACGCTAGCTGACATGCTGTTTGACGCAGAGTGACAAGTTAGCTCTTTAACTTAATCTGAGATATATACGGACACGTGTATCAGACGTCCGTGTGATATATATCTTTGTGTATTACTGCAGTAAAAGTATTCTGGAGGAGTACTGTGAAATCAGCAGTCTGCTGACGGAGGAGATAGTTAAAGTTCATCAGGAGATCTCAGCAGCTGTTCAGCAGATCGACCCGTTGGCAGAGTACCAACACTTCATCGATGCCTACAGGTCAGAAAATCTCTGCGCCAGGCTGCGGTGACCGTGGCTGCTGCGGTGACCGTGGCTGCTGCGGTGACCGTGGCTGCTGCGGTGACCGTGGCTGCTGTGGTTTCTGTGGTGACCGTGGTTGCTGCTGTGTGTTATACATCAGTATCGATCTCAGTTCTGAAGTCGATACTCATTAGTTATACTTTAATTATATCACATATCTCTCGCTCTCTCATTCGTGGTCCCCATGAGAACAATGTCTCTTCCTCCTGGTTATGGTAACCATTTTCGTCTCTCTTTCAGGTCTCCGGAGACTCCGGAACCGAGCGTGGAGTTCGACACGTCTCTGTTGGAGGAGACGGACAACCTGCCGGCCAATGAGATCCTGTGGAACACGCTGACGGCCGACAGCCTGCAGGCCATGTGAGCTGCTACAAAATAGAATAGAATAGAGTTTTATTTGCCATTTGCACAGATACATTGCAGTACATGTGCATTGGAATTCTTGTCCATCCCCCCGAGTCAAGCTTACTAAAAAAGTTAGGAGAATAAATAAGAAATAAAGAAATAAAATAAATAGAATAACCGAGAAATAAATAATACAAAAGAAGAGCAAGATAGTACACTTAAAATACTGAGAAGTTTAAATTAGGTGCCTAATATAGGCACACAGTCACTTTCAGTATGTGATGTTGCACATGGTGAATATAGTGTCTACGCTGTAGCCGAGGCTCGATTAAGCTGTCCTCCCAGAACCCTCTTTTATATTTAAATACTGTTTTAGAAACTTTTCCAAAACTTCCAGGCCTGGTCTTAAAAACTCTTATGAAAGATTTATAAAAATCGTAAATCTGTTTTTTCTCTTGCATTTTTAAATTTCATGTTTGTGACAGATCAGATTTCTTCTCAACTTAAAAAAACTTTTTCCCCTCATGTCTCTGAAGTTTGTTTCCTCCCCTGAGATTCTTTCTTTTGTTTTTTTTATGTGTTTTCTTTTCAGGTTGTCATCGGCGACGGAGGAGCTGACGCTGACTCAGCAGAATCTGAGGACGAAGGAGGTGCTGGCCGACGACCTGGACTCCAAGATCCAGACGAGTCAGCAGAGTGCTGAGAGGAGGAGCGAGTGAGTCAGAGGAGGCGATGAGTCTGGATCTCTGTTTGGTTTCATGTCCTCTCTGTGTCCTGACTCTCTGTCTGTGTGTCTCGCCCTCAGCTGCGTCCTGCTGCTCAGTCAGAAACTCTCTCTACTCGAGCTTCGTCACGCCGTCCAATCGCTGCGTGGCTCAGAGGCCCGCCTCGCCTCCCAGAAGGCCCTGCTGGACGCCAAGATGGCTGCCGCCTCCACCTCGCCTCCCCCACCTCCACCTCCCCCTGCGCTGCCATACGAGGACGATGCCCGCTCCGTTGGATCCACGGTAAATATTCAGTTATTGATTAGATTGTGTGTACAGGAACTACAGCTCACTGGGGACTTTCAAAATAAAGGCTCCTTTTCCTTATTACTTGGTTCATAGGCTCTGAACCTTTGACGTTACAACAGCTGATGTGGTTTTTGGTACATTTTCCCTTACTCTCTGCTGCGTCTTCTGTTACTGCATGGATGTGTGTGTGTGTGTGTGTGTGTGCGCGCGCGCGCGTTTCCTGTGTGTTCAGGATAAAGCGAAGGAGAAGAGCTCTCGGTTCGACACTCTGCGACACTCTCTGGCTGGAATGATTCGATCTCCTAAAGCCATGCTGGGCTCCTCCACCTCGGTGAGGTTCATCTTCTGTCTGTTTGACTCTGGCACCGATCTGACTGGATAAACCTGTGTGTGTCAGGTTGTTGTATTGAGGCTGCAGCACATTGGGCTCCACGCTCTCCTTTCCACTGCTAGCCAATGACATCGCATGCTGATGTAGTCTTGATTTTTATGCTGAGCAGCAGAAGTTGTTGGGAGCTCTCGAGGTGGAGGAGGCTGGTGCATCTTTTTTAAGGACGATGAAAGTGCAGCAGGCTGAGAGAGACGTGATGGTCACGACGCACGAAAGCGACCAGGTGAACCTTTCGCTCACACTCTCAGTCTGAAGCACAGCTCCACCGGACACGCAGCTCGACAGGGAGTTGAAGGTCCTGGACAGCAGTGATGAACGCTGTTGAAGCAGAGGTGTGAAGGTCATGAGCTGACAGCGAGCAGAGTCTGAGCCCCGTTTTGGAGAAGCTGGTCTGTTTGTGATTCAACCTGTATATAGTGCTGGACGGTTTCCTGGGGAGGGAAGAATTTTCTTTTCTTGTTAGAAACCACACACAGTCACAGACCCGAACAGAGAAACCTCATTTTGTCCTCATTATGGGTCCCACTTCATCTGAGTCTTGGTTTTACTGCTTGTTCTTCTGACTTGTTCAGGTTTATTTCTTGTCAATAAAGATTATTGAATACAATTAAATAATTAAGTCCCCTCTCCCCCCCCTCAGCAGTTCTTTGATGTGATCCCTACGTCGGAGCGGCCCCTGGCAGAGCAGGAGTGGTATCACGGTGCCATCCCCCGCACTGAAGCTCAAGAGTTACTACGGCAACAGGGAGACTTCCTGGTGAGGGAGAGTCACGGTAAACCCGGCGAGTACGTCCTGTCTGTGTTTTCTGATGAACAGCGACGACACTTCATCATCCAGTATGCCGACGTACGTACAAAACGCCGCGCTCACTAACTACGTGTTTATACAGCACAGAGGGTTTTAACCTGTGGAGTCTGAGCCGGAGATCTGAGCCCAGTGTGTGAGGAGCCAGGACAGGGACCGAGGTCTGAGTGAAGCAGTACCACAGCTATTCCTTTGTTCTCAGCTGGAGTTTCAGCTCTCACCAATCACCCCCACCCCCCAAAAAACCCCACCCGACCTCCAGGTTAAGACCCGCTGTGCTGCAATATGTATTTATAAATAAATGAATAAAGAAACCAGTGTGCAGTCTTTACAGTCCCTAATAAAATGCCACTGTAAAAACTGACATGGAAACACCCCCCACCCCCACCTTCACCCCCTTCCTCCCTCTCTCTCTCTCTCTGGTAGAGTCAGTACCGTTTTGAAGGGACGGGTTTCTCCACCATCCCTCAGCTCATCGAACATCATTTCTCCACCAAACAAGTCATCACCAAGAAGTCTGGAGTGGTGCTGCTCAACCCTGTCGTCAAGGCAACCGTTCATATATACATCTAAACATACATGAACATGTTGCAGTCCGTTGGCGTGTTTGAGTGCAGTGATGTGGATGTGAAGTGAAAAGCTTTTTATTTGTCTGTGTTCAGGATAAGAAGTGGATCCTGAACCATGAGGACGTGGTTCTGGGGGACCTGCTGGGAAAGGTGACCTGCACCATACACTTCAGTCTTTATTCAGTTTTATTCAGTTTTCATTTTTAACCTCTCCCTGGCTCCCTATCCCATCATGCCCTGCTGTCTGCTGGTTACCAGGGTAACTTTGGCGAGGTGTTTAAAGGGACGCTGCAGCGCGATAAAACGGCAGTTGCTGTCAAAACGTGTAAAGAAGATTTACCTCCAGAGCTGAAGATCCGCTTCCTGTCTGAGGCCAGGTCTGACTTTACATTAATCATAAACACATGTAATTCTGCTTCTGCTGCAACAAACAGAGTCAGCAAGAGGAAGAAGGCAGGTCACGTTTATACAGGAACAAACAATAAAACATTAGTAATGTAGAAAATGTTTTTATCAACAGCAGGAGGAATTTACACCAGCTTCCCTTCAAACTGAACATCAGGCCGCGTCATGAGTTTCAAAAGCTTTGGCATTTAGTGTCACAAAGGTCTTCGGACGTCACCGACCACATCTGAAGTCACTGAGTCTGTTAAAATACAGCACCTGCAAATGGCTTCAGTCCACAGTGAATTCAAAATGGACGACTTCCTGTTAGATGTGTCCACTGAACTTCAGTCATCAAAGTCTGTTTGATTGTAGAGACCGTCCCACCTCAGAGGTGCTGGAGTCGCTTCAGTATCATTATTAAATATCACTGTTAAAAATGTACATTGTTCTCCAGAGGAACCCTGATATGGGACATTGAATTCTGCTTTCTGATTGGCTGCCTGGAAAATGTGTTGCTGTTCTGAGATTGGCTGGTGTCTCATGCTGCCTGTCTGTGATTGGCTGCAGGATATTGAAGCAGTACGACCACCCAAACATCGTAAAGCTGATTGGTGTTTGTACTCAACGGCAGCCGATCTACATCGTCATGGAGCTGGTTCCTGGTGGGTGGAGCTTCACATACCCTCTGTTGTTTTCTTACTGAAAATTATTGGTCAGTCTCTAACAGCTGTGTTTGTGTGACCCCTCACTGTGTCTGTCAGGTGGAGACTTCCTGTCCTTCCTGAGGAAGAAGAAGGACGAGTTGAAGACAAAGCAGCTTGTTCGCTTCGCTCTGGACGCTGCTGCCGGCATGGCGTACCTGGAGAGCAAAAACTGCATCCACAGGTAAGTCACACCTGTTCGTCTGCTTATCTGAGACCAGCTCTCCAAAATACAGTTACTATTAAAGGCAGGCTGTTATTTTGAAGGAGCTGCAGCTTCCAGAAAGAGTTGGTTGAACCGGTGGAGGTCAGTGAATCAGGATTAACCTGTCCCCACCTGTCTGTCCCCACCTGTCTGTCTCTTAGGGACCTGGCAGCCAGAAACTGTCTAGTGGGGGAAGGCAGCGTGTTGAAGATCAGTGATTTTGGGATGAGTCGTCAGGAGGACGACGGGGTTTATTCTTCATCTGGTCTCAAACAGATCCCCATCAAATGGACTGCACCTGAGGCCCTCAACTACGGTATCACCTTTCTCACACCTGGCACACATCTGTCTCACATGGCTATAAACGACAGGTGTTTACTCACGGTTACTCCCCCCCCCGTGTGATTGGTGTCTAACTTGGTGTCCTGATCTGTGATTGGCTGCTGCAGGTCGTTACAGCTCAGAGAGCGATGTGTGGAGTTACGGGATCCTACTGTGGGAAACCTTCAGCCTGGGGGTGTGTCCTTATCCCGGGATGACCAATCAGCAGGCCCGAGAGCAGGTGGAGAAAGGTAAACTGCTGCCGACAGAGGGATTTAGGATGGATGGATGGATGGATGGATAGATAGATAGATAGATAGAGGGATGTAGAAACAGAAGTTAGTTACATAGGTGACCCCCCCCACCCATCACCACCAACGAAGAATAAAATAAATCAAAAAATCCTAACACCTGAGGGAACAGGAGCATGTCTGAGTTTGAACTGTTGAGTTTGTCCAGTAACCATGGAAACACGACACTTCCCCCCTCCCCCTCTGGTTGCTAGGTTACAGGATGGCATGTCCTCAGCGTTGTCCTGAAGACGTGTACAAAGTGATGCAGCGCTGCTGGCAGTACAACCCCGAGGACCGACCCAAGTTCTCCGAGCTGCAGCGAGACCTCGCCGCCATCAAGAAGAAGTGATGAGACAGAAGAAGAGAAGAAGAAAGCTGAATCATCATCAACAAAGACGAGTCACTTTGTTTTCTTTTTTTTTTTACATTATGTGGGCGTGGTCAACACGTGGGCATGGCGAACCCGTGGAGGCGGTTCAGAGACACTGAGTCCAGCTGTGTGACGTAACGGTGTCGGCACAGACTGAGCATGTCTGTTACCAAAACACTACCGAAAATCAGTATGTTAGCAGTTAGCTGATAGCTGAACTCTCAATGAGCTACATTGTAAACAACCAAACACTGTCAGGAGGGATGTAGCAAAGCTAGCTGTGTTAGCATCTGAAACACATTAAAAGGTTAGAGAATCATTGCAGGAAAAAATCCCCCCCGACAGCTGTTTTAACACTGACATCAGCCGGCAACGGCTCATGTTTCACACTTAAACATGACTCCACTGTGCCAACAGGGTGACAATGAGCTTTAGGTTACACTGACAAATAACTGAAAATAGCCAAAATCTGCTAAAGCTAACGTTAGTGAAAAACTGTTGAAAACACCAAAATCTTTAAAAAGAGCTAAAACTTTGAGCAGAATAAGCTAAAAACCATACAGAGACTGAGCTGAGATTAAAGAGGACACACCTGAAGCCACACCCTCATCACTACTGTAACCGTGACAACAGAGCAACACTAAAAACAGTTCCACTGCTGAGCACCAATCAGCTGTCAGCATTAACTAAAACTCTGATTATTTTTATATCTTCATTATTTCTATTTTTTATTTATTACGTTTATTGATTTTAATTTTATTTCTTTTAAGTTTCTGCCAATCATCACACAGACCACGCCCACCCCAACTTTTTTCTTCTTTTTGTGTGGTTCCAGGAAATGGTTTTGACCAATCAGTGATTTCCAGATGAAAAAAAATAAGAAAGACGCCAAAAGGCAGAAGGACAAAGAAAAGTTTTAAAATAAAACGTCTTAAAATGGCTCTTAAAATCACCAGCACTTATTCAATGTTTCAAAAATCCAAAAAAACATATGAACATAGAAATGTGTGTGAAAAATCGAGAGTCCTGATTGGTTAACATCACTTCCTGGACCGTGTGAGGGCGGAGCCTAAATGTTAGTGATGTCAGAGCTACTGACTGTTACTGTAAATAAATCTAATTTGTTTTTACAGGTTTTTTCCTTCTTTTGTTAAAGTTTTTCCAGTTTTTCTGTTCGAACAGTAATCGTCTGATTTTATATTTGTTTACGCTCTTTATCAAAATATTATCGTAGCATTTATTATGAAAATAAAACAAATATGAACAACCAGCTGACGTTTGACACTTTTTAAAAACTGAATATTAAAAAAAACAACCATTTTAACATAACAGTTTCACTGAAACAATGTTTCTGTGAAAGCTCGTCCAGCTGAGCTCAGACTTCGCTGGTGTTTTACTGACGACCTGAAGGAAGAACAGTGTCGACTGTGAACTGGATTAACTCGGGCTCCTTAAAAGTACAGTTTTCAAAATGATTTCAAAACTTTGACACTGAAGTGACAGCTGAGTGGTTAGTTTTAATGCACAGAGCAGTGCAGTAGTCTGAGCTGGCTCAGACATTCCCTGCTCTCTCAGGCATTTCATGTCTGTCTGCTACTCTGTCCAATAACGGGAAAAAAAGTTGCGATTCTGGGTTCAAGTTGCTCAATCGCTGAAAATCAGATCTGTGATCAATAACGAGCGAAGTCTCCTTAGCTGGTTTATTTCTGTTTAATGGAGTGAGAATAATCACAAGCTCGTTTACATCATCACGCCCCCCTTCATCCAATGGTACAATCTGCATCACACTCATTCACGTTTGGAGTCGGTGGCGCCCCCTGCTGAGCAATGTCAAAATAGTCAGATGGTTCAACATTGTCATGAAACACATCCTGCACATTTTGTGATTGGTCCAACAGTTGTTGAGTCTGGTCTGAGCCACGTTCATCGGTCAGCGTGTCGTATTTATAACAAACTCGTTCGAGAGAATTCATCTTCAGATGTGGTTGGTGACGCTAAACTACAAAGCTTTGGAGTTTACACTGAATGACCTTGACGTGGTGTGACGTTGAGTTTTGCCCAAAACATGAAACAGGAAGTTGGTGTGGCTTGAAGCTGCATCATATTTCTCATGTTTAACTGTCACTGACAACAAGAAGTCAGCCTGCTGTGACAATCATCATCCAATTTAAATGCTGTGATCTGCATGTAATCCACAGCAGCATGATGTATAATTAGTTGGCGTTCTCTGGCGCCACATAGTGGACACATGAAGTGACACTGAACTCCTTCACGCAGTTTCTGCACAAAGGAGGTAACACGAAGGTGTTTATCTATTGCTAATATTATTTGTATTATTAATATCATTACTATTAATATTCATCTGTTTAACTGCACCTCTGAGGGCTTTGGATGTTCCACTCACGTCTCTCAGAGCTGGTGGCTCAAAGCTCCAGCTCTGCTTTAATTATATTCTTCATCTTATTGTGTAAAGTTTTCAGAATGACTTTTTATTTCTGCTTTTTCGGATTAAGACTTTTACCCTTTTTACAACCTTGGAAGGAAAAAAGTAAAAATTAATTCATATTTAACAAAACATTTTGGAATGAAAACTTAATCTGACAATTTATAAAAATTTGAGTTTAAAAAAGATTAAAACGTAAACAACAATAACGTTTAACGTTTTTCATTAACTTACATTTTTAAGTTTCACATTTTCAAGTGATGGTTCATAAACTCATGGTAAACTCAAACTGAAAACACTTCCTGTTCCACAGAAAGAGCTAAACGAAATGAAATTTGGTTTTCGTTCATTTTCAGGTTTTTATTTCTGGAGATTTTTAACGTGTTGTAAAACGTCCACTCACCAAAATGAGCTCAATGTTTTTACCTCAGAGGTAAAACAAACAGTTGAACATGATGATCATTTTTATTAAAACTGTAAACTTCCAAACAAAGTCGGCAGCGTGGCCGGTTTGGGGTGGGGCTTGTAGCCGATTCTCTCGTTGATGAGCTCCGCCCTCGACGCGGCTGTGGAGGAAGATGCTGAGGCCCCGCCCCCAATTATATCGACGCTGATTACAGAGGCCCCGCCCACACCGCCTCCTGACTCCGCCTCCTCTCGTTGACGCTTCCTGGCCTAGAAACAGGGACAGAGACATTTTCAGATCTGCTGACAGAAGTTTATTGATTTGATTCTGATCAACAGTATTGACAGATATCAGTGATTTAAACCTCGAGCTCCTTCTTGACGCTCTCGAACTCCTCAGTGTCGTCGATCTTCAGCTCCAGTCGAGTGGGTTTCCTCCTCAGCATCTTCTGTCTACATCCAACTTCAGAACAGACAAACTGTAACGAGCCAGAGACACAGAGACTTTAAATTCAGGATGATCCTGAGTCCACCTGCTGCACTGCAGCACTGTAGTATCAGCTTTTTTAGCTTGTAGATGAGCTCGGTCTGTCTCCTCTGATCAGATTCATTTGGTCTCAGAGCTGAAAACATTTGTTGCTAGTTGTTAGGATTAGACTCCTGAGGTGTGTTCTCAGGAGTCCGGACTTCTGAGCCCGAACTTAACATAGTCTGTGTTGAGAAACGCCAGGGGCTATGCTAACCAGCTAATGTTATGTTTAAAGGCTTAAAAACAGTGAACTGAACCGGAAGCAGATGAACGTTGCTCCCAGATGTTCACAGCTCGGTTTCAACAGCTGTGATAAAGTTATGTGACTTTACCTGACAGGTGTGCTGCTGCTTTCCTGGGTTTTCGCTCCTTTCTCTCCCTCCGTTAGTCCGCTGTTGCTGCTTCTTCTTTTGTTTTTTTTGCTTTTCTTCTTCTTCCTCGTTTTTAACTGCGGTTGGCAACAGCATAGCAGGTGCACTAACGCCACCTTCTGCTCCGGAGCAGAGATGACTCCCCGTGAGTCCGTCTGTTTAAAGAACCAGATCTTTATCAGTGAGGACCTCCTGAGCTCCGGTCCTCCTCAGACCTGACGCGCTCACGTGGACCGGACTCTACACCAGGATTTACCATTGAATGGACTAATACAAATGACCTGTGGAGGGCGGCGACACGTCTCTGATGGTCTGCCGGAAAAAAACAGAAGAAGAAGCAGCGGAAGAACACGTGTTTATATCCGGGTGACGGCACTGAACCACTACCTTCGTTGGTCTTCATCTGTAAGTTTGTAAAAATAAAAATATTCCAGTTTAAAGTTTATTAACGGAGCGCTTCACACCTGTCGGTCTCACGTGCCCTGTATCTGCTCAGGTGTGTGCGACGCAGTGGCGCGGGACGATTCGCTGTTTGAATGCTAATGCTAATGCTAACATTGTGTACCGCGTTTTATCGTTTTCTCGGTTTTAATTTTCCCTTTTGTCCTGTTCTTTTTTCACCGATATCAGTTTTAAAAGTCTTAATTTTAACTTTGTGAACCTGCAGAAACTATAAAGAGTCTCACCGCTGAGTTCTGTGTAGAAGAAATGTCCGACCTTTAAAATAAAGTGTTTTATTTCCCATCATGCACTCCATGTCAGTTCCCATCATGCAATAAGGACATAATAACGAACTTACTATGTCAAACAGTTTAGATGAGTCATTATTTTAATAGGTCCGGATCTTATCTTTAACACCACCACCCCCCCCGCCCCCCACCTCAAATAACTCTTCTTCTTTGTGTTATTTTTTGTCATGTAGTTTTCCCAGCAGCCTCTGGGGCCACAGCAGTCACAGCAGAAGAAGAACAAGTGAGTTAAAATGTCTGATGAGGATGATGTGGCTCCGGCCGTGAAGAAGAGCCGTGTTTTCTATGGAAGCCTGGAGGAGAAAGAGCGGGAACGTCTGAGCTCAGAGACGACAAGCAGCACAACAGGAAGTGATGCGTTGAAAACGGGGATTGAGGCGGGAAACATCAACATCTCGTCAGGTGGGTTATGCTTTGTAAACTACAGGTGTGTGTTAACATGAGAGCAAGACTCAGTTTCCCATTATGACGTGCAGGAGAGACTATGGAGATGGAGGAGCGGGTCAGTGAGCGGCAGCAGGAAGCGCTCGCTGAGTTTGAGCGGCGGCGGCGAGCACGACAGATCACCGTCTCTACTGATGACGCAGAGGTGAAAGCCGGCCTCCGGGCTCTTGGAGAACCAATCACATTGTTCGGAGAGGGACCAGCTGACCGCCGGGAGAGGTGGGGAAAAAAGAATAAGCTCCTTTTGGTTTAAACTTTATTTGAATGTTTCAGTGGACAAGTTTTAAATAATGACAGACGAAGTGTTTTGAGCTGCTCAACCAGCTGCGTCAGTTATTGTATGAGTGTATAGTAGAAGAAGCAGAGGCTGTGAACAGGAAGCAAACGAGTCGTTTACCAACCAACAAAAAACTCTGAAGAAGAAGAACCAGTCACTTTGACCATTTACGGAAAAACACAGCGAGGGCTTCACAAAAAACCTTCTCTTTCTTCTTTTAAATAATCAGTGTATGTCAGGACAAGAAATCTGCACATGAATTGATGATCGAAGTAACGATTGGTCGGTTTCAACCCAAAGTTTGAACTTAAATGCTTTGTATCATTAATGATTCGTGTCACGGCTCCGTGTTAAACTGAGGTCAGTCAGTTGACTCCTCCTTCACCAGTGTCTCTGTTGTGTTTGTTTGTGTCCAGACTGCGAAGTGTCCTGTCTGTGGTCGGTCCAGACGCTTTGAAGAAGTCCAGGAAAGACGAAGAGAGAGCCAAGAGGTCACAGGAAGAGGTCAGAGACACACACACGAAAAACACCACAAAAACATAAATGTACACATAGACAAACCTGTACAGAGAAATATACACAAAACACAGAAATACTCACAAAAATAAAACATGTTAAGTTGAATAAAGCTATAAAACTTTTTTCTGACCAATCACAGTGCCAGCAGACATGGTACCACGAAGGCTCCGCCTCCCTGAGGGACGCCCGGCTCTGGTTGGCCAGATACTCACTGCCACGGTGAGTCGGCAACAAACCGACCAGTCAGAGACAGAAGAGACCCAGAGGCTTTTCTCCGTCTGATCTGTTCTTTCATTCATAGGTTTATATAAACATGACATTAAACACCATCAGAGGTTCAGACACTTTAGATTCAAACCACATGCTCAGTTAAAATCGCTGATGTTTTCATGAGGACCAACTGGTCTCAGCAGCTAAAAGCCCGACTCCTGGGAGGAGCTTTCAGTCAGTGCCCATGGTCATCCTCTCAGTATTGTATGGAAGCTAAAGTTGGGCGTCAGTCAGTGTTTCCCTCATCAGTCTTCACCCAGTATTTCGTATGAAAAAGGAAAAACTGAAATATCTGAGGTCATTGTTCAGTAAAGCTGACCGTGTCACAGGTACAGGTTTTTACAGGTGAAGCTCAGTTGATGTCTCGGGAGTCTGGACTGAGTCCCTAAAACCTGGCTGGCTACTGCTAGCCGCATTAGCTTTGTAGCGCTGGAGGTGTAGAGAGGTAAATACTACACCGAACCGTGAGCCTTGTTTGTTCTGCTGTGCTGTGAAGACACCTTCAGGCTGCAGATAGGTTCATACAGTTTATTACTGTTACTAAGTTTTTAACATTTGAATTTTTCAAAAGGAGAAAGAGATTCAGTGGGGATCTGATTGGCTGTAACTCAAAGGCTCCTGCTGTGATTGGTCTATCAGGGCAATGAGGCGTCTGGAGGCGGCACGTGCCCAGAGGGATGTTGCTGAGGCAACCAGAACGATCCGGCAACAAGAGCTGCACAAGAGCCTGAGGGTGAGATGATTTGATTAAAGACACATCTGCAGAATGTCAGGTCGTCACACCACAGCTGTCAAATATCAGAAAACCTTTCAAAAAGAATGAAAACCCAGATGAGGTCTGGTTTAGTGTTAGAATGTGTGAAGGATTTAAAATCTGATCCTTTCTGTGGCGTGAAAGAGTCCGAGAATTTCTTTTCATTAGTGTTGTCGTCATCTTCTTCTCCAGAATCTGAATAACTTCTGCAGTCAGATCGGTGATGATCGACCAATCAGCTTCTGCCACTTCAGCCCTGACTCCAAAATGCTGGCCACCGCCTCCTGGTAACGTGCCCTGTCCACTGTTAGCATTAGCATTAGCACACATACAGCATGAGTGTGAGCAGTAGTGATTTCAGCCACAGAGTCTGTTAGAAGTTTTTAACTTGTGAATGACCCCCCCACCCCACAGGAGTGGTCTGTGTAAGCTGTGGTCCGTCCCCGACTGCAACCTGATTCGTACACTCAGAGGTGGGTGGAGCTTCAGACATTTCTGAATTCAGTTGAGTCGCGATATTGACGTCTGTGCTGCCTTGTATTTATTTATATTGACTCAGTTTCCATTATTTTGTCCACCTCCCTGACATCAATGAGGGGCTGAATCTGTGTGTGTGAGCATGTACACGCACACACACAGAACTAGAATAGTTCTATAATAACGTAAATCATAAAAATCGAATGATTTGTTTTAGGTGTGAGTTGATAAATGACGAACATCCTCAGCTTCACGTTTATGTTTATATCCATTTTATATTTTATACTCTTTCATGAATTAGTTGTAGATTTGATGTCATTGTCATTTCAGATTTTTACACCAAATTCAGTTTTATTTTCTTCAGATTCCAGAGATCCAACATTTGAAATGTGAAAATATGTGAATGTGCTGTAAAGCCTCTTTCTGTCCCTGCTCTCTGATTGGCTCAAGGACACAACACCAACGTGGGCGCCGTCGTCTTCCGCCCGCAGGCCGGAGTTTCTCTCGACCAATCGGATGTCAGCTTGGCCTCATGTGCTGCTGATGGCTCTGTGAAACTGTGGAACCTAGAGAGGTAGGAGACAAGGAGGAAAGGAGTAAAGGAAGGGAGGAGACAAGGAGAGGACATAGGAGCTTGTCAAGAGACGTGGATGTAGGAGACAAGGAACTGAATTCCCTGGTCCTCGTATGGTCATTCACTCTTGTGTGTCTCTGGTTGCCGTAGCGACGAGCCAGTGGCAGACATCGAGGGTCACGGTGAGCGGGTGTCCCGGGTGGCCTGGCATCCATCTGGAAGGTTCCTGGGAACGACCTGGTAAACTGGTGCCACAGTCAGAGTGTCCGTGTACTAATACACACATTGAGTATTTATACATGGTGAACGTTTGTGTCTGTGTGTAGTTATGACAACTCGTGGCGTCTGTGGGATCTGGAGGTTCAGGAAGAAATCCTCCATCAGGAAGGTCACAGCAAAGGAGTCCACGACCTCCACTTCCACCCGGACGGATCCCTGGCTGCTACTGGGTACAGTACACGCTGTACTACAATGTACTACACGCTAGGGGTGGTTAATCGGTCCAATTTCCCGATTAGATTCAGATTATGGGGGTCTCGATTCGATTACCAATCGATTATTGAGTTTCCATGACAACAGTAACCCAAAATACACCATAAACATATTGCACCATTTAAAAAAACCGGTCAGCTGCTGAATTACTCAGCTTCTCTTTTATTGAGAAACACCTCAGAGCACCTTCAGTATTGTGTAGTGTAGCTGTAACTTTTTTTAACTCGTTCTAGTTTTAGTCGTCCCCTCGTGGAGAGGACTTTGTATCACTATCTCATCTTACGTTACACGTTGCAATGAGATAGTTACAGTTACGATGTCCTAAAAACAACAGACATTAAGCAGTTTCTTTGGCGTTTCGCCGCCTACAAAGAAACGCCAACTGGAGCCAGAACCGAAGAAAAGACTTTTCAGAAAAGTGGCTCTAAGATGCGCCGTGGCTTGAAGCTAACAATGAGTGCACTGAAATGTGGTGCAACATTTGCCGCTCGCATCCACATCTAGCAGACAAAACATGTGTGTTTTATGGGGTGCGTACCAAACACCATCTCTTTTCTTCGTCACGCTAGCATAGTTAGCTCGCTCGCTGTTTCTGTTACAGAGTGTTTTATTATGACTGTTAGTCAACAGCTCCTCCTTGTGGTTAAGTCCTGTATGACAGCCAGTAACTGGAGGAGTCACTGCAGGGTATTACAATTAAAAAAAAATCGATCTTTGGAAATTTAATAATCAACTCATAATCGTCCATAATATAATCGCTATTAATCAATAATCGATTTTTTTCACCACCCCTACTACACGCCGTATTAAGCTTCAGTTTTGTTACACAGTACATTTCACTTAATCATTGATTAATTCAACTGAAATAGATATCTTGTCTCTCTGTGTCCCCGCCCCCTGTCTGTGGACGAATCATCTCTCTCTGGCTGTTGTCGAATCAGAGGGCTGGATGCCTTCGGCAGAGTGTGGGACCTTCGAACAGGGCGCTGCGTTGTCTTCCTGGAGGGACACCTGAAGGAGATCTACAGCCTGCATTTCTCCCCCAATGGGTCAGCCAATCAGAGACGAGCAGAGTGGAAGAATAAAGATTCAATAATAAATTCGATCAGATTTTAAAAAAATCTGAATGTGTTTCAAATATTTATTTTTGTTTCTCTGTTCTCTCAGGTATCACCTGGCAACAGGAAGTGGTGATAACACTTGTAAGGTTTGGGAGCTGAGAAACAGGAAGTGTCTGTACACGGTCCCCGCCCACCAGAACCTGCTTTCTGCTGTCCGCTTCCAACGTAAACACACACACACGTGTATCATTTTTGTTTAATTTCTAATCAGTTTTATTTTTTGTTTTTGGTTTTTTGATAGTTTTTAGTTAAATTGAGTAAAATATAACTTTTGTGGGGTTTTTTTATTGTTGCAATTTTATTGTATTTTTTTTTCTTTTTGCTTTGTTAGTTTTGTCGTCCTAACCCTTTTCCTTTTTCCTCATTTTGTAATATTGTCTGTTTCCTGTTGTGTCTTTGACCTCACTTCCTGTTTGGCTGTAGCCACAGACGGCCACTTCCTGTTGACTGGAGCATACGACAGCACAGCAAAGGTTTGGAGTCACCCCGGCTGGACGCCGCTGAAGACACTCGCCGGGCACGAGGGGAAGGTCTGAACACTGCTCTCTGATTGGTCCATTCGGACGCTGCTGATTGGTGGAGACAGCCAGAGTACCTTAACATGTCGCACCATTTTTCTTTTCAGGTGATGGGCGTCGACGTGTCACCTGACGGGAAGCTGATCGCAACCAGCTCCTATGACCGAACCTTCAAACTGTGGCTTTCTGAGTGATGTCATCGGTGATGTCATTAGTGATGTTTCACCACTGTTTTAGTTTTGTAATAAAGTTGAAGTTTTTGGATTCTGTCTCTGAGGTTGTTTTATTTCATGTGTGTTGACAGTTTTACGGAACATGTTAATATCATGTCACAGGGCGGAGCCTTCCCCCCCCCCAAAGACTCTGTGGTGACAAGGGAAAGAAGATCTGAACAAGGCGACACTGACAATTGTTTATTAACATACAAAACGTGTGTGTGTCACAGCAGCGCACTCTTGGTGTATGACAGCAGACACAGTGATTGGTTAAATGATGCCTGGAGCTCCGCCCACCCTTTCTCCATCCGGGTGGACAGGCGGAGCAGCGCTGCCAAGGCAGCGGGGTCCTGTGACAATAAGTTCAGGTGGAGCTGAAAAACAAAAACAATAATGAGAAACAGGAATAGAAATTTTCACAATAAAAGACTGAAAAATGCTGGCGTTAAATAATCTGTGCTGTGTTCTGATTGGCTGACCTTCAGGAAAAGTGCCAGGTAAGCGTGAGCTAACTCAAAGTCCCGCCCACTGGCCAACATGCTGTCAATCATATGAATGAAGGCAAGCAGGAGGCTGCTGGCTCCACCCCCCTCTGATGTCAGACAGGTGAGCTCAACGGACACCGCCGCTGGCCCATGATCCTTCAGGAGACGCACCGGTAGGTCATCTGCCAGAGACAGATTCTGAAGTTAATGATTTAATATTGGAATTAATTTAATTAATGACCAGTTTTGTAATAATTTTATAAATTTAAAAAGATTCTATAAAACCTTTCGTACAAACTGTTTTTATCTGAGTTTGATAATTAAAACATGAAATTACATTTATACATAGATACTAAACATTCAGAAAAACCTGTAGATTTTATCAATATTTCATCATTTAAATGAATCTATAGTTTATAATAATTTCCACACAGAGAATAAAATAATGTGTAAACATAAGAAATAATTTCAAATTTAAAAGGAAAAGAATTCACCTAAAAACTGAAAAAATGAAATGAAACAGATTCCAACTCACATGATCCAGATTCCAGAGCTGATTCCAGAGCAGAAGTGAACTCTGATCTCTGAGATAACAAGCCCCAACTCAGTACCTTCGACTGAAACAACGTGAAGAAGAAGAGCATGACGACAGCGCCACATGAGCTCAGACGCTCTGTGCCCAGAAGGAAACAGGATGCTGCAAATAATTCATGACAGAAGAAGACAGAAGGAGGTTCATCAGGTGTACCTGTGTTTCCTGTTTGGTTGCCGTGGGCAACATGAATCGAGGCGTAAGACCAGGAGCCGTCGGCAGGAAGAATGGCGCTGCAGCCGGAGCCACAGGGGGCGCTACAGGTTTATTCTTCTTCTACAAAGACAGAAACGACACATTTCATGTTTTCTTACTTGTGTCTGTGGATCTGTCGCTGAGACGCACGAAACTTTCTGCAGAAACAACAGATGGAACATCTGATTTTCTATGGAAAATACTTAAACTTGCTGTGCTTTACTAAAACCTGTATCAGCTAAACGTTAGCTAGGAGACGAGTCAGCTCATCGGAATCCAGAGGAGACGTGGACAGAAATTAACACAGAAAAACAAAAATAAACGTAAAAGTAAGAATAGAAATCAAAACACGATACTACACGAGAGCAAATCAAAGGCATCAATAAACATACAGCAGCTGAGCCGAAGCTAAAGCTCCAGTGTTCAAGACTCTATTTTACCATGTCATTTTTAAACACACACACGTATATATATATATATATATATATATATATATATACACACACACACACACACATTTTTATTAATTTCAAAACAAATAAAACCAATAATGATATAAACAGTGATGTCGGCACCTTAAACTCCTGTGAAGTGTGAAATTATTATTGAATATTTCATTTAAACTGTCATGCAACACCTTGATCTCGTCCAGGTAAAGCAGACTTTTCCATCGAGACTCTGGCAGCAGCGACAGTGTCACAAGCTCCGCCCCCAACTGGTCAGCTGACTCATACACATCATCCACCTGCTCTGATGTCACTTCCTGTTCAGATTCAGCAGCTGTGACCCCCGGCAGCGTCTCTGCCGCTGGCTGGTAGTCAACCGGTAGGGGGCGGAGCCCCACAGGCCCACACAGGCTCTTATTGGTCCTGAAAGATGAGATTACAAAGGTCAAAGGTCAGGACGGGACAATGTAATTGGCTGAATGTCAGACATATATAACCCTAAGAGATGATTGATTCAGACCAGAGGTAAACACCCAGACTGTCAACATGAGCCGTTGCCAGGAAGTCTCCTGTCGGTGACATGGACACGGCCACTGGTGCCATGGCAACCAGGAAACAGTCAACAAGGCTGAAGAGAGAAGAAGAAGATTAACTACAGATTTAATTATGTAATAAAGTTATTGAAAATTTCCACCAAAGTTAAATCTGAGAGTGTCTGAAAGGAGACAAACTGAAACTTAAATTTAAAGCTTTAAGTTGTGACTCTATTTCACTTTGAGTGAAGTAAGAAAAAGTCCAGAGGACGAAACATTTCGAAAAATAAACGTGAAGACAAGCACAAAAATCCACAGGAAGCTGAACAGGTCAAGTTCCTGTAATTAACAGTGGACTGTTCCACTCTTACCAGCCAGACGGGAGATCCCAGGTACGAATGGTGCAGTCCATCGCTATGGTAACCAGCCATCGGCCATCAGGGCTGAACGTCTGAGGAGACATAGTATTATCATCACTAATATCATCTCTAATATTAGCAATAATATGCTAAAGAAAGGATTAGCTCCTACGAGGAGTTTGTTTGCATCATTAGCAGGTTGTTAGCCAAATTTTTTTGTTGGACCCACCATGTCATTTATGTTGCCGTGGTGACCCCCAAATTTCCTGACCACCCGTCTGGTTTCTATGTCAACCACCAGTATTGTGAAGTCATCCAGTGCTAATGCTAGCATCCCGCTAACATCACAGAAAGAAGAGAAACTTGGTTAGCTACCTATGCTAACTGTCAGATACCTGTCTCTGTGAGCCATCATGCCAAATGTTTGCTACCTGTCTCTGTGTAGCGTCATGCTAGCTGGTGCAGCATTTAGCTTCAGCTGTTCTTCCTGTTTCTTGGTCTTGAAGCGCCAGAACTTGAGCAGCCAATCAGAGCCAGCAGTTAGGGTCAGCTGGTTCAGGGCATCTGTGGCGACGCCTCGCACAGCACCACTGTGAGCTGGAGCAGCGGGAGCAAGGGGGGTGAGTGATACAGAAAATACAGAATGGACCGATCACAGACAAGGAACAGGTGAGTGCACCTTTCTCATCGTCACCATAGCAACCGCGGTGCAAGCCAGACTGCAGGTTATAGACGTCAACACCTCCACACGACGAACCAATCACAGCGAAGTTACCACAGGAAGTGATGTCAACAACCTGGGCACAGAGACAGGAAGTGAGTTAAGAATCAGAGATCAGAGCTGAACTCGGTGTGGCTCCTCGGTCAGGGTGTCGTCCCCAACCTCACTGATCCCACCTGTGGATGAACTGAGTGTGTTTGTGTCGAAATATGAACCAATGAATCCAGAGTGAAGAAAATTTTCATTTAAAGTTAGTTGGTGGTGTCAGTATCATGATGATAATGACGACGACGCGTCAGGTCACGTCAGGTCAGATCCTGACCTGACCTGGCGAAGCCAACAGTGGGCTGAGAAATGATGCTTCTTAAAACAAAAACAAAATCAAGGGACATTTCAGAAACGGAAACAGTGAAACATCCATCTCCACTTCCTTTAGAAGTCAGTTTGCTAGCATTAGCATTAGCAAGGACCCCGGAGAGGACAGCGCCGACACCAAAGAGGACGAGGACAGTGACGTGGTGAGGATGGTCGGCAACGCCTCATCAGTACAACAAGTTAGCGGGAACTCATCAGAGACCTGGACGATGGCACGTGGCGTCCTGTGACGCACAGACTGTCCGCCACAGACTCAAACCTTCGACTAAAACCACAACAGTACGTTTAGTTTCCACGTAACGACTGAAGCCATGTTATTACATGTTATCAGGCCAACGTGAAGCAAAGAGAAACACGGGTGTGACGACGACGTTACCGTGGCAATGGCGTCCCTCCGAGGGGAGGGAGGTTGAAGATGGTGAGCTCCCATGGTGCACCTCTGGTAGTTCCACGTTGTGGCTGCTAGGCGACCACGATGGCACGCGACAATGCCGTCCCAGTCTGACTGACGGGCAGCAACTGTCAATCAACAGAGAGGGAACACGTCCATCAGCTGCTCTTAAATTGGACATTTCTTTTATGGAGTTCTGTGTGGGTGATGTTTGTGTCAGGATGCCCACCAGAGGAGAACGCAGTGATGGCAGGAAGACGAAGCTCTTCATAGGAGAGTCCCTTCTTCTTCCTCTGCTCCTTCTTCTTGTTGATGGACCCTGTATCGCCCACACACACACACACACACACACAGAGGAGAAATCATCAAGATTTTATCAGGCCACAGGGTCCAACATGAGACCTCATCATGGCGGAGAGCTGCTCACAATTCAGCTCAGAAAAAAAATCCAACAATCAAATTAAAATTATTCAAAAAAAAAAAAGAGACTGAGACTGAATGAGAAATGATCATTCAAAACACACTCACCCCATTTTACAAAACTAATTCTCATTGGTTGTTACCATGGATACCAAATCAAACAACAAACTGACCAGTCATATATGGCATTGGTTAAAATTACAAATTTTTTAATAGAGTCTGGTTGGAGGACTGAACTGACCATGACCCAGGTTCTTGTTGAAGCGTTCATGGACAGTGGAGAAAGACTGCAATGTCCTGTCCTGACCTGCAGGGGGCAGAAGAACACAGCTTTTCATTTTTCAACATAATGCACAATGTTTTAAAAATACAAGTTTATTTAGATCCTATAAATTTATTCACATACACAGGAAAAACATTTTTAAACTCCTGAACAAAGATTAAATCAAACTGACACTTTGATTCATAACTACATAATGCATGTTAATAATAATGTATTTTATTTAAAGGTCACCTTACAACATAAAAACAGACACAGTATTAAATAACAACAATAAAAGACCATTCAATGAACTATACAGAGGGAGTCGGCTAATCTGAACAGATGGTTTGAGTTTGGATTTGAAATGTGGGAGTAAATTTTTTATTATTAAAAAATTGTAAAAGACATTAAATAAAATTGTCAACATAAGTTCAAATAAATGAAATACATTCTATGCAAATGATGAAGTTGTTTGTTTACCTGCACTGAGGATGTTTTTTCCGTCGTTGCCGTGATGACGGATGGTGGTGGGCGGCGCACTGTGACCTTGACGACTCCGCAGAAGTCTGGCTCCACCCCCCTCCTGGTCAAATATCCACACCTGAAAAAAAATGAAGGTCGGGTCGAGTCACCCGAAAAATGGAATGATCAAATCTAAGTAAAACAAAATCTATACATGATCAAACATGCACACACACACAGTTATATACAGGTGATTTATTCTATAATGATCATCTGCTTTAATGTTTTAATTCATTTTAATTCCAGGCGTTTAAAAAACACTCTCACTCCTTGATGTTTGTTTGCTTGTTTGTTTTACTTTGATGGCATTGTCAGCTCCATTGGTGACCAATAGCGGCTCTCCGTGCAGGAAGGTTGCCGCAGCGATGGCTGTACTGTGGGCGTGTCTCTGCTGAGCAACAAGCTGACGCCGCTCCAGATCCCAAAATGCAATGTGGCCCTGAGGGCTGCCGGACGCCACAATGGGAGGACCATCTGATAGAGAGACAGTATATAGAATTCAATAACACTGGAATATAACACTAGTATACTCCCTCTTACTCACAGTGAAGTGAATGTTTTATGCTGACGACCTTGTTCTATTTTCTTCTGGTGAACAAGGATGGAGGGGTTAGATTTAAGTCCTGTCAGACCTGGGCCCTGACAGGAACTATGAAGAAAACCAGCATCATGGTCCGGACATCAGGAAAACAAAAATCATCAATAATCAAGTCTCCATCAATAATCAAATCACTGATCACAGTGTGAGCTCCACCTGCCCTGGTTTAACCATAACAGCATCAGAAAGGTTCAACAGGGCAGTGACTGCACTAAAAGAAAAACTCTTTAACGTCCAAATTTCAATGAAAATCTGGCCTTAAATATCTGATCGTGTTCTCCTGCAGCTCCACTCAGGCCTCACAGCTCTAAACACCAGAAACATCCTACAGAGTCTCTACATGCTGGATTCTGCAATCCAGCTCCCTCCACACCCTCCCTTCCAAAAACCTCCAAACCTGAGAGCCTGAACCTGAACCCACATGTGTTTCTGATGATGGTGGCTCAGCTGGATCTCAGCTGGATCTCACGTCACACTGTAAAAGGGGTCAAAGGTCAATCAAATAAAGGCAATGGGAGGCAGAGAGAATGAGAAACTACCACCTGTACCTGTTCTGAAGGCAAGTGAGCTGACTGGTCCCCAGTCCTGTGTGAAGTTCATCAGCGTCTCGTCCAATCGGATGTTGTGAATGATGATGCGGCCTGTTGCTGTGCCAACGCCAACCACATCCACTGCAGGACTCTGGGAGATCAGGTTTTATTATTTAACAAAGAACAAAGTAATCACAAATAATGTTCTTTCAAAATAAAAGCACCTCATAAATAAGATCAAAGCCTATAAACATTTGGTTCAGGTGAAGTGATTTATGTGAGTGGGAATAAAATTCTTTTGTCCATTAACATATTTTGATTTTACTTTATATAAAAATATAATAAAAATAAAATGTTGGAATTCTTTAATTAAAAAAAGAAAAACTCTAAAATAACTGGAAACTGACAAAAGTAATAAATAATAAAAATTTAATGAACATCGAGAAATGAAAATCAGACACTGCTGTTAAACTGATTCAACAGAATAATAAAAAAAAAAAAACAGACTAATGAAACCAGCTTGAACAAATTAGTTGTTATCCAGAGAAAAGTCTGAAAATAATGAGCACAGTGACATGTTCAACTGACTTGCAGTCAGTTCATCAGCCTGTGTTATAGAAATGTGATCATTTTTCTAAACTCAGTCCTGACCGAGTCCGACTCCTGACGGAGACTCACCTGCTGCAGAACGGTGACTCCTGCTGACCAGCCGGGAAACGTGAACAACAACTTACTGAGGAGAGAAAAGTTTTGTTCCGTCAGGATTTAAAAAAAGAAAACAACAAAAACACCTTCACCTTCACCTTCACCTTCACCTGTGTATGTGTGCGTTTGACGTTTGTTGGTTTAATTTGAAATTTGATGAGGCAGAAGCAGAAGCAGAGTCTGTCTCAGGAAAGACTCAGGAAGTAAAAGCCCCTCTCACCTTGTCTTGAAGTTCCAGAGTTGCAGTGCACCCTGGGAGCTTCCCAGCAGCACCTTGTTCAGGTAAGTGCTCGGGTGAATCATGGCTGACACGTGGAAGGTGTTGGGGTCGAAATTCAACTGCAGGTAGACATCTGAGTGGCAAAGAGAACAAGGCATAATGGGTAACAGGACAGGTGAAAAAAAGACACTGAGTGTGTATGAAGCCCCGCCCCCTCCTGCTCACCCCCCCCCTGGACATCCCACACAATGACATCACCACCGCTGTCAGCAGAGATCAGGTGATCACCCAGCGGAAGCAGCAGACGCACTTCCTGTCTGTGACCATGGTAATGCCTCACCACCTGTATGGAAGGCAAACAGTGACAAAACATGCATCATTCTAAACATTTTTTATTTACATATTTTTAAATCTTATTTTATTTTACGATTTTTTAAAATTTAAACTTTTATTTTATATTTTCTCTGATTAAATACATTGAACAATAACAGCAAGTTTAATTTAAAAAAAATAATATAAATAACAATAATAAAAATTAGTTGTTTGTAAACTACATTTCTGATTTTTGAACCAAAAAATAAAGATACAGATTTAAAAATTATATATATATTTTGGAAAACAGAAAGACTTTTGGTTTTTATGCTTATGTTAAAATTTTACTTGAACTTGAGTTCAACTGGTTTCAAAATTTTAACAAAATTATTTAAAAAATATGAAAATATTATATATTATTATATATGAAAATATAAAAGTCCTTAAAAGCTACATTTAGAAAAATTAAATAAACTAACAAATGAAAATACATTTGTAAACTGAAGATTAAAACTTTCATAAAACCAAAAGTGTGAAGAGAAGAACTGCTTTTCATGTTTTAAATAAAGTTTTTATACCTCTTTGTTCCGGGCGAAGGCGCTGATGACACGCCCCGCAGCAGCGAACACCAACATTCTGTCGGCTGCCACACAGGTGATGTCATCCAATAGGCTGTTACCTAGACAACCACATCACATTACATCACAGCACAACAACCATTCAGAAAGCAGAACTGCAAATTCACTTAAAAATAATCAAAATACTCACTGACAGCAACGATCCCCAGCCTCTTCACCTGAAATCAATTAATACATCAATCAATACAGCAATACACTGATCAGCTGACTCTTTAATGTGATCACATCACAAAGTCGTTAAAGAGCACAGACGCACACAATAACAAAAACAACAATAATAACAACGAAGTGGAAGAGGTTGATTGTCACAAATGAACAATGCTAATAATTTATGTTCATATTTTAATATTTATGTACTCTGCCGTCTAACTTTGGACTACTATGAAGCTAACTTCATGGTAAGTATAAGTATCACTTACTTCTCCTCGTCCACTTCATACTAAAGAACCAGTTTACTAGTGATGAGAGCCGGTTCTTATGGCTCGGCCCACTAAAAACAGCCGGCTCTTTATGACCAAAACAATGTAAAATTATGTGTCAAATGAATTACTACTGTACAAAACACGCA
>JBBMJY010000008.1:19653516-19695246 GCA_037833715.1 Toxotes lorentzi | reverse complement strand
TATATGTAAAGTGAATTTCTCTTTCTCTCTCTCTCTCTCTCTCGACCTCTGACCTCCTGGTGAGTTGATGAGCAGCCCGGTGAACAGCAGCTCCACGTTGTTGTAGCCAAAGTAAAAAGTCATCACCTGGGCAACAGTATTAGAATAGAGTAGAATAGAATAGACTTTAATGTCATTACACAGTCATGTGCAATGAAATTAAGGTGCTCTGACCAACAGTGTGCAATAAAACTGAAATTAGGTAAAAAGAAATTCACAAAATAGAACAGAATAAATACACAGTTGTAAAAATAGAAGAAATTCTAAATGTTTAAGTCTGAAGTATAAACACGGTGCAGTATAAAGAGTGAAGGTGCATTTAACTTGAGCTTATTGCACTGTGGAGGTAATATCGCACAGCATGTTAGCTCCATACTGACATGTTAGCATAACAACACCAATATGCTGTTGTTATGTTAGCATGATGTAGTATGTAGTGGCGATACACCCCGCCCCTCACCATTCCTCCATGTCCTCCATGGCTTCCATCATTCCCTCCTCCTCCATGGTCATGTCCGCCAGTGGTGGGGGGGGGCATGGTGTCATGATGGTGGTGGGAGTGGTCCATCTCCATGGTGCTGTGGTTCATGTGGTCCATGGCTCCTCAGAGACAAAAACAATTGAAAAGATTTTCAAAACTCCTGTTGGGATCAGCCCCCATAATGCTTTGGGAGATGTAGACAGGAAGTATGTTGCAGCAACAGATGAGTTTTAGAATCTACTGGTCCTGTATCTTGGCAGGAGATGTCTGCCACTCATCTGTTTCCCAACGTTCACCGAGAGATTTCAGAGCTTTAACCATCGGCACAGGTTCAACCATTGAATCCTTCCACAGACGAGGAACCTCATGGAGCTGAAGCGACGTCATGAGGATGAAGGAGAACACGTCAGACGATGGTTCTGGTCGAGTTACGGTTTATTTCAGAGCTCACGTTAAGATTCTGTTCATTAGTTTCAAGCCTGACGTAAACCCCTTATTCTGCCCCAGGACCCTCAGATCTGACCACCAGAAGTTTTGCTTCACCCCCGCTGAAAATACACAATTATTATTATTACAAACTGGTCGAGAGACATTAAGAAAACTCTCTTACCTTCGTTGCACCTCTTCATTCACAGTGATACTGACTCGTCCAGAGAGAGACACAGACTGAACATTGATGACATCACAACAGAGCTGTAACCGTGGTAACAGCCTGACTTCATTGAGCAGATGCCCCTCTGTAATCTGATTGGCTACCTGGCCCCGAGGCTAGAGGAGGCAGAAAGAGCCAATCAGAGGTTCTGTCTCCCATCAGCCAATTAGACCACAACACTGTTAACCATAACATGAAGGTTAACTGTCGCCGCCGGCAACACTTACATCCTGTTCTCCGTTTGGACGAGTCAGCATCACTTTGAGTTAACAATGTTAAAGTGACACTGTGTCTCTCACCAGTGCTTGTGTGAAACGGGGGTCTCGTGTACGAAGGATTGCGCAGCTTTCATACTGAAAGATGGCGTATGTCCAGATGTATGGATCCGTGTGTACACTATTTGTACACGTACGCGTGGCGTTCGCTTGCGTGGCGTTCGCTTGCGTGGCGTTCGCTTGCGTGGCGTAGCCTGCGCAGCTTTCCGTGATACATCCCGACTGACTTGGAATTGAGCGCAGCTGCACGTGCCACTCGGACCGCCTTGTCTCCTCCCATTAATAACTATGCTAATGAGTATAAATACGTCACAGCAAACAACGTAAACCGGCTGTCAGTCAGTCGTCATCCTGGACCAGCAGGTGGGCGTGATCCCTGAACACTCCCTTCCCACCAACTCTTCTGTTGGCAAATCTTCTCGTGCCAAAGCTGCCATTGTTGCACAATTTCACACGGCTTCATGCTGCCATTTATAGAACACGCATGTAATTAATCTACACCTTGTTGACTTTGGAAATTATCTCACGTAACTTGTTAATTAATATGATCATTAATTTACACAGTGTTTTCATCTCAGTGAGAATGAGAGTGCATTTCATGTGTGCGATGGATGCTCTCGCTGATGTGTGTTAACATCTTCACGTGACATAAACAGACAAAACTTATCAGTTTACTTTGGATTTAGGTTGTCAATTGTTTTAATGCATGATTTTCCTTCACTGTGTGAACAGATTAAAGACTAAAACACTGAGGATCAGGTCTGGATCTGACTCATTCAAAACTCTTTTTAACATTCAGGTTTTAGCAGAAATAAAACAGGAGCCATGACTCAGCTGCGGCTTAGTGTCCTGAGCTCTGACTGGCCAATCTCAGAAGAAGTTCATTTAAAAACGTACCTGGAGCTGGACAAGAGAGAGCGAGGGGTGATCGAGCACAGAAGAGACTGTCGGGAGGGGAGGGAGAGAGAGAGCAGAGGGTCTTTATCAGCCAATAAAAACAGATAACAGGACCAGCTTCAGCCAATCGCACATCGGCATGATTCTCAGACAGCCAATCAGCTGTGAGGAGGCTTTCTGATAGCCAATGAGAAGCTGTGGATGGATAGTAACTGAACTTGTTAACACTGGTTTTATTTTCCTAACGTCCTCCAGGTGACACCGCACCTGTTCTGGTGTTATCAGTGACAAAGGTCGTCAGCGTTCTCACACACAGCGATCACAGATCTTCCATCTCATCCAGCAACGTCTGCAGATTTTTATAATGATTGTTCTTTAATTTATTCTGTGACAGACAAAAAAACCAAAGTTCATATTCTCACCAGAGGAGTAAGGCTGAGACCAACCCCTCTTTATTCCAACATGTTCGAACGCTTGGTTTTGTCTGAGCAACAGTCAGAAATATTCAGGTTTCAAAAGCTGGATCCAGCAGTTTTGGTCACTTTTCCTTAAAAATGTTTCAGCAGTTGAACAAATATTCAAACTGTTGGTGACAAACTTGCTGATGACAATGATCATTTGTCATTGTGTGTCATTCATTCAAAGTAAAACCTGGTTCTGTTGAAATCAGCTCTTTAAACGAACACATGACCGTGTGGCCAGTCATTTGAATAGAATAGAGTTTTATTTGCCATTTGCGCAGATACACTGCAGTGCATTGGAATTCTTGTGTACCCCCCAGTCAATAAAAAAACAAAACAAATAGAATAACCAAGAAATAAATAACACAAAAGAAGAGCAAGATAGTAAACTTAAAATACTGAGAAGTTTAAATTAGGTGGCTAATATAGGCACACAGTCACTTTCAGTATGTGATGTTTCACATGATGATTGTAAAAGGCATGCTGCACATGGTGATAACCGATGTTATCTCACATGCATGTAACGAACAGTAAATCTGTGACAGAGTAAAGGTCAACCACAAAGGTCAAAATGACTAACGACTCAACATCATGACTCAAGATAAAGTTAAGCCTGGTACTGAACCGGTGATTTTCACAGTCCAGATAAATGATCGGTATTAAAGATGGCGGCTGTGACAGTGCTGCACACACAGGTCTCTCTGAGATCTGCTGATTGTGATGTTTCTGTAAATAACTGACAACATGCAGGAGTTGACCTTTGACCCGGATACAGACACACAGCTCAGTCACATGACGAGTTTTAGTTCAACTACAATATTACTTTTCTATAATCGTTTAAAAGTCTGGACTTTACCGAGCTATCACACCTTAATTAGCCTCTTAGGGATACGGCTAAAATCAAACTATGTGGCTGAGATATGTTTGGAGCAGAAAGGCAGAATCTCCTCTCCAGCTGTTAACATCTGGGATGGATTGATCATGCCTGTGGAACAGGGATGGATTCATTTAAAGACCAGGACATTCAGGAAGCAAACATCAGACCTTCTGTGAAAAGCTGAGGATGAAAAAAGGATGGTTTCTACAACCGGACAATGATCCTGAGCACACCTTTAAATCCACAGTGGACCACCACAGGCCCCCACAGGCCCCCCGACCTAAACGTCATGGAAAATCTTTGGGCAGATCTGAAAAGAGCAGCAGGAGGAAAGGAAGAACAAGAACTGCAAGTCTCTGCTAGAAAAAACGTTGAACGCTGTGATATTTTCCAAAGGCGGCGTCACTCAGACCTGAACCCAAACTTCTGCTTCACGCCCTGCTCCGTTTGTTGTTTTGAAACTGTAAAAGATGAACAGACTCCAGAGACTCAGCCCAGCGACTCCACAGAGCAAGGTTAAGGCTCAAGCGAGAGTGACAGGTGAGAGGTCAGAGGTCAGAGGTACTCCACCGTCCTGAGGAAGCTTTAAAAGAGACGGAGGAGAAGCTGATCGTCTCTGTCTGTCATATAACTCCAGTTTACTGGGGTTATATGACAGTTTTCACTTTTACTGCTGATTGGACCTGCAAATTATTTTCATTATTGATTAACTGCTGATTATTGATCAGTTAAACCAACTGACTGTTTAAAACCAAGCTTCTAATAAAGTGAGTCTATGGACACTGGCTGTGGACAGAACATTAGAAAGAGACTGAGTGGGGGACATGCTCACTGCAGTCTGATCACGTGCTTCATCATGTAGTTATATCAACTGATCAACTGATCAATGGATTAATGGTTTGATTCCTCTGGATCTCAATGACTTTCAGACAAAAGTTCTTAGTCAGTTAGGAATTTAATTTAGATCAATACAGTGTGAACCTTATTCACAGCCTCTTTAATGAGTTAAATGTTCAATAAACAACTTAAATTGCCCCCCGGGGACAAATAAAGTTTTCTGAATCTGAATCTGAATCAACAACGCCGACAGTCACGTGACAGGTGGCACAGCTGCAAGAATCAATCCACTAATCGATCAGTCTGAATAATGGACACCTGGAAATGGCTGTGTGAGGGTTCAGACCTGGTTTTAGGCTCAGACATTCAGTTTGGATGGTTAAGGTGAGGAGCCAACGAGTGTCCTCACAAAGACAGAACTACAAACGTGTGTGTGTGTGTGAGATGTTATTCCACCTGTCCTCTCTAACCTGACCCCGCTGTTTGATTCTGATCTGATCTGAGGACAGCCTTTGTTTTTGTCGGCAGCCTTTGTTTTTCTGTCTCACACTGTCTTCGTTGTTCTCGACCGGTTCTCCTCCTCTGACGTTCTTCTTTTAATCTCCGGAGTTATTCAAATCACCAGGAAAACGAAGACAGAAAAACAGATCAGTTGTCATGATGTGAACTCACGCAGCCAGACTCCGCCGGAAAACCTGTCTTGGACTGGCAGCGCACGACCAACCCGGTAAACCACTATCAATCACTGTTCTCAAAATCCCTTTCCAAACAGATCCTCTTTTAAATCTCATCAGCTTCTTCCAGTGCAGCAGGCGGAGACGGCGACGGAGATGAACGCAAATCAGGTCATAAAAGGTGAGGGTTTACCAGTATGAAGACTCTGCAAGTGGATGAAATATAAGCCGAATTTACTAAGAGACCCGTCCTGTTCTTAATCTGCCACAGTTCCGAATCTCACACGTGCGTGTTTTGAGCCATGTGCAGGAAGACTTTAGATTGTAAAATTTTTCTAACGGGTTTCGGTTTCTGGTGCTAGTCGTGTGCTAGTGTGTAGCAGCAGAGGTCACTGACACAGTTGCACACACACAAAACTCACCTGCAAATGTTTCGGGAATTCTTCTTCTACTTCTTTTCCTCTGTTTTGGCTCCGAAGCATGAGACTAAAAAGTCACAAGACAATAAAACAGAGGAAGAAAAGAAACAAGAAGAAGAGGAGACAGAAAAGAGTCACTCGTTCTCTTCACCGTCTACGTCTAGTGCCCAGCTACTTCCGTGAGCTGCGTCATGACGTCTGCACGCAGGCATTCATGAGGAGCTTCGAAGTTTGGGCCAATCAGGAGTCGAGTCTTAAGGCGATAGGCGGAGCCTTGTCGAGGCCACGTAAGCGCGGATTGTAGGTAAGAGCCACATGATCAGAGTCATATGAGACTGATGTGGGATCCGTTAATGTTTCACTGCCTCGTTTCTTTAATGTGTGTCTCCAGGAAGAACTCAGATCCATTAGCTCAGTAAAAGTACAAATTCCTTCCTTCCATTTTCTGAAACTTATCTGGGTTCGGGTCGTGGTGCCAGGCGGCTGAGCAGGGCAGCACAGACGTCCCTCTCCCCCGTGATGTTTTCCAGGTCCTTATGAGACAAATGTATTTATCTTCCAGACTCAGTGACTGTCTTCAGCCAGTTCAGAAGGCTGCACACAGTCCAGTGCAAGCTAGAGTTGGTTTTTAGGACCTTCCTTTAACAGAGGCCGACAATGGACGTCCACAGATGTCCAGATGTGCTGCTGTGTCCGTCTCATCTGGACATTACAAGAAGCCCGAGATCTTTAAATACTGAAAACCACCTCATCCACGTCACCACAGCCCAGAACCCAGCTCCTTCTCACACTTATGTTTTTAATTTGGTCATTTTATTTTATTTTTTGACTTAGTAACCACGGTAACGGGAATCTGTCAACTGTCAAATCACTCAGCGACTCATGGAACCTCCTGAACACCCATTCTGGGTAGATTTAAGAGCAGAAACCATGGCAACAACACTGTCGCTTCACACTGTGTTAGCTGTGTCCTCAGGCTTGGTGCCCTCTGCTCGCCTTCAGGTATTTTCTACGTCACTTAAAAATCACAGAGTAGCCTCAAAGTTTCAGCCAATCAACAGTCAGTTTAATATTTTCATCATCACTTCACAAACATCAACAGGAAGCTACACAATCACACAGGAAACAACAAAAGACATTGGAAAAAATTGGACAAGAGTTTCACAATGGCCTTTCCACCTCCTCCAGCCAATCAGGTTAGAGAGCAGACAGTTCAGAGAAAAACAGCCAATCAGCATCATCAAATCTGATGTCCTTTAGTTTTATTTGATTTTAAAGCCTCACCTGATTGGCTGATTAAAGAAAGACTTTAATTTTGTTAGATTCAGTAAAGATTTAAACAAAAACAAAACAAAACTTAACTCTGATATACATAAATATTCTGTAAACATCAGCACAGTAACACCAAAATGTATTTACGTTTTCATCTTCGTATGGAGCAGGAAAACATGACAAACATGAACTTTTCACCTTCAAAGTAAGTGTTGATATTTTTCTTGTGTTTAGAAGAATTTTGTTTGTCTGAAAAACCAAAACATTAAACTAAAAAGGTCTAAGCTCTGATCAAAGCTAAGATGTTGCTAACATCCATGTTGCCTCTGTTTACTCCGCCCCCTGTGGTCTCAACTCCGCCCTGATGTCTCGTGTCCCGCCCTCTCAGCCAGCCACGCGATAGTTAGCGTGAAATTCTGGCTGGATGTCACAGACGCGTCGCAGCAGCTCGCCAAGCACCGCCTCCCGGTTACCACGGTAACTGGCCTGGATACGACCCATCCGCTCCGCCGTGTCGCGGTCCACCTCCACTGCGCTGTTACCATGGGAACCGAGGGCCTGGGGGGGGGCACAGAAAACAGTTTAATATACAGATAAATGAACTTTATATGAAAATTGATTTAAAAAATGACGTTGTCACAAGATGTTAAAGAATCAGAAAGAATGAAGAATGAACTAAGATTAAATATTAAATGATAAAGAACAAAGGATTTTATCATTGATTTGATACATATTGGGAAAAATATAAATTAATAATAAAATAGACCATTAAATGAACTCAGATGAAATCAATCAAGCATTTAGAGCAAAATGAGGTAAAATGTCAAGGAAATACAAAGCGAATTTTCCTAATTTATTAAAAGTATCTGAAATAAAATATTTCAAAACAGATTTTAATAAAGAGAAAATCTTCATTAAAACATTGTTAAGACTCAAAACAACAATTAATGATGAAAAGTGAATCTAAGAAGAGTCCGTACAGCGGCCTCTTTGGTCTTGAACTCCTTTTCTCGCTGCAGTCGATACTGTTCGATCTCGGCCTGCGCCTCTTCCTTCGCCTGCTTCAGACGACGGTTCTTACCTGAGGAGGGTGAGAGAGAAACACCATCATACACACCTTGAGCACTGTGAGGACAGAACAGAGGCTGAGCCTGTGTCAGTCTGAGCCTGAGTAACTGCTCAGACAGGACTGAGACCTGTGAACCAACATTTTCGGACCTTAGACGTTCGTCTCTGATGATTTCTTTTTGTTCTTATAATGATCAGGATGAACGGTCCATCTGAATTATATTTGTTTGTGTTTCACACACACCTGTGTGTGTGTGTGTGTGCATCTATCTGTGTGAGGACCGGTTTGAGTTACAGACCTGACAGAGTGAGGACGTGTTGTCTGGTCCTCACACCTTCACAGGATTGTCTGAGGGTTTAGGTCAGGGTGAGTGTCCTCACAAAGATAGAAGTACAAACGTTTGTGTGTGTGTAGTAATCAGTGTGTACTAAAGGATCTGATTCAATCATCTGTCCTCTCTCTCTATGATCCTCATTCATTCTTTATGACTCTTTATCACATGATGTGATCACATGATGTCTGACTCATACAAACCATCACTGTGAGAAACACCCATTTATTTTTAGGACCAATATAAAGCTCAGTTAATGGTTAACATTCAAATATGTTTATGAATGAATCTACACAATGAGCTGCATCAGAGATTACATCAGCATGAGGTTTGGATTATTTTCCACCTGTATAATGAATAAATGTGTTTCTGCTACTACAACAACTAAAGTGACGAAGTGATGATGACAGCGTTTGGTCCTTCCGGCCTGTTTGTATGTCTATAATCTACATGTATCAGGCGACAGGCAGCAGTGAAAAGAGCTGCCTGTGAGCCGAACTGAAAACAGGAAGTCAGTGGCCCTGAAACCGTCTTCGGTCTGATCCGGATTTGGGTCCATGTTAAAGACGGAGCAGAGAATGTGAGTACTCTCTGAGTTTCCTGTTCACTTCAGGGGGAACCTGACACACTTCCACCCACCAGCCTTTCTACGGGTTCTACCTCCTTATCCTGCGTGTTGGTGTGTTTCTCTTGGTTTCCTCTCTTTTCTCTCACACGCATCACTCACGGTCACACCGGGATTTTCACCGTTAACGGCCGCTGTAAGCTGCTAACGGGCCGCTGCGGGCTCGAAGGCCGTTTGTCCTACTCACGTTTGCGGGCTTCTGCCACCTTCTCGGCCGCTCTCTTCTCGGCCTGCAGCAGCTGCTGGATTCCCTGGGACTGACTCGCCATGATGGGGGAGAGAAGCTGCGGACAGCGGGGCTGAAACGGAGCAGAAACCGGAGAACTGCACCGAGCCGAAGGTCGACGGAGGATCTGCGTCTTCCTGTGGCCGCAGTCAGCTGATGTCACGTCACACTGCGGACCAGTCACGTGATTTGGTCACGAGGAGGGGCGGGTGTGCTTTGGGAGGGGGCTCTTTGTTTAAATTTGTTTTATTTTGCTTTATTTTGAAAATAATGAAACCGCTCGAACAAAAAATAAAAGACCCTTGTTCTCTGTGGACGTCCGGAACAGGCCGGAAACAGCCTCTGACTCTCCTCACTCAACCGCTTCTCTAACCGGAAGTGACGTCTCCAAAGCACTGAATCAGCTGAACTAGACCGGAAGCAAAACAAACAGCGGGGAGCAGGCGCAGAGGCAGCCTGAGCTCGCGCTGCGGAGGGACAGTTTTTTTTCCAATATAGTGAAACGTTTATTTATTATTATTATTTTATTTTGTTTTCCCGGGAAACTGAAGTCACACAGTTACGTCACTGGACAGGTGAACAACAGCGCGAGACACAGAGAAACAGGAGAGCTGCTCGTGTCTGCTCAACGCGGAAGTCCAGGAGCGAAGGTCAGAGTTCAGCTTCACATCCTAAAAAGTTTGAAGAATTTTTTCTCCGCAGCGGTTTGACCTGCAGGAATCATCCACACCTACACCATCACCCATACCGTCATCCACACCTACACCGTCATCCACACCTACACCGTCACCCATACCGTTACAGCTTCTGAGGCTGAGCCTTCAGATTCACCTGAGAACCACAGCTTCAGTGAGACTTTCATTTCTATGTTTATGTTTAGTTATAATTCAGAAGGAGAGGAGGTGAAGTCAGAATCAGACTTCATCAGGTGCTTAACAGAGTTGTGAGGCTTCTGTTCCAGTATTGATCAGTGATCACTCGTCTGAAGTTTGAGGAGTTCAAACAAACCTGAAGAGTTTTTTATTATCTCAGTTTGTTTCTTCCACAGGTGAGTGATCGAGTCTGAAGCTGACACAAAGTCGCTCTGTCGTTAAATCTTTGTCGTCATGGTAATGAAGAGGAGTCGAGTGCTGACGTTGCTGGTGGGTGGAGGCTTCTGCGTGGTGGTGATGTCGCTGTACCGCATGCTAGAGCTGATGCAAGGGGCGGAGCTACAGCACCCCGGGGGCACACCGGCTGGACAGGTGGATGAAGTGAGTCACAGGAGTTCAGAAGGGCTCCGGGCTGTTTGTTGTTGTTCAGTTTCTCATCATTTTTAAACATCCTTGCAGGATTTGTCCCACCTCCAGCAGAAGATTGACAGGCTGGAGCGTCTTCTTAGCGACAACAACCGCCTGGTTGCTATGCTGCGGGACTCTCTGGTCCACCGCAAAGCATCCTGGGAAACAGGAGCCAACGTGAGCTCAGACTCCGCCCACAGCCAGGCTGACATGGTGCCTGGCTGCCGATTGGCCGAAGTGATGAAGGACGGAACTGATGGCGTGCAGGTTAGCTTAGCATGCTGTTTCTCATTGTTGTTTCTCATTTGTTTGTGTCTGTGAGTCCATCGTAACCCCCGCATCTTCGTCTGTTAGCTGCTAGATGTATACGACCTCCTGCCCTTTGATAACCCCGACGGCGGCGCCTGGAAACAGGGTTTTGAGATCCGTTACCATGGAAACGAATGGGACGAGCAGCCACTGGAGCTTTTTCTGGTTCCACATTCACACAATGACCCTGGTCAGAAACTACACTACAACAAGAGTTTGGATCAACAAGATAATGACATGGATTTAAGTAAAGCATTTAAAGTGTGTGTGTGTGTGTGTTGCAGGTTGGTTGAAGACCTTTGACAGTTACTATCAGGACCAGACCAAACACATCCTCAACAACATGTTGGTCAAACTGAGCGAGGACCACAGGTGAACTCAGCCTCATCTCGTTTCTGTTTGGGGATTTTAAAGGACCAGTCTGCTCAGTCCATCTCTAAACACCTTCCCTCCTCTGTCTGTGGCTCTCAGCTCTGAGCTCATTGGTTCCTACTGAGGATGTAAATCTTCACGTATTCATTTTCATTTTAAAAAGGCTCAGTCATTTCAAACAAACAGGATGCAGAGACTTTGTTTGGGACTATTTTCTAAACACAACACGTGTTGGTGAGAGACGGGAAAAAATTGTAATAATATGAAAATGAAGCAGCTGAAATAACAGCCTTGTGTTTCCTGTTCATCAGGAGGAAGATGATTTGGGCAGAAATCAGTTATTTCTCTAAATGGTGGAACGACATCGACGAGCAGAAGAGAGAGATGGTCAAACGGTAACTTTCTCGTATTTTCTTGGTTCCTGCAAAACAAATTTCCAGAAACACTTTAAAAAAACAGAACTGGAAAAAAATCTTGGAAGAAAACACACAGGACAGAAAGAGAAAGACAAGAATGAAAAAACAAATGGAACAAGATTTTCTTTCTATTTTAACATTTTTTTTCTATTTTCTATTTTTTATCCTATTTTATTTTATTCTTCTCATCTGCAAACACAAAAACAGCCCATTTAGTCCACGATCGTTTTCTACGAGCTGTGACACAAAGATAAGATGAAGACAGTGATGCTAAAAACACCACAAGAAAATCTGGAATAAAAAAACAAACTTGTTATTTATAAAATGTTTTCTTGTTTTTTTCACCTTCATTTTTCTTGTCTGAAGACACTTTTTATTTTCAGTTGGTCAAAGCTCGTGATCATTTATTCACTGGTTCATTTATTCACTGGTTCATTTATTTTCTTTTAGCTCTTTCTTAATGTTCTAATGTTCTTATTTCACTGAATGTTTGTAGTTTTGATCATTTTCCCTCATTAGAGTTTTTCTTTTCTGTCTTCCTGTTCGTCTCAGCCTGGTGGGGGCGGGGCAGCTGGAGCTGGTGACGGGCGGCTGGGTGATGGCAGACGAAGCGAACTCTCATTATTTTGCTCTGTTGGATCAGCTGATCGAGGGACACCAGTGGATACAGAAGCACCTGGGTTCGTGTTTTATGATGACGCTTCATTTCACTTCGACTTCACACTTCTTTTATTTTACACTTTGTTTTCTGAGCAGGCGTGAAGCCAAGCAGCGGTTGGGCGGTGGATCCGTTCGGCCACTCCCCCTCTATGACCTACCTGCTGAAGGGGGCGGGGCTTAATAACATGGTCATCCAACGAGTTCACTATGCCGTTAAGAAACACTTCGCCCAGCAACAGACACTTGAGTTTCTGTGGCGACAGAACTGGGGTGAGTGTGGGCGACAGAGAACATAAAGGTTTGAATGGTTTTAAGGAGTTTTCAGTGATAACACCATTAATAATAATAACAACTGAACGAGGTCTGATTGGTTTTTCACAAAAACCAAACAAGTTAAAAATAACACTGTACTAACTGACAGCACTCAGGATCCTCCACTAACCACAGGACCAGGTCCTGGCTCACTGCTGCAGGTGGGACAGGTGAGGGAGAATCCAGAGGCAGTAACCCCAAATGGGCCAATCACAGAACCCCTATTTCATCACCAATACACACACAATCTTAATTCAATCCAAATGATTTAGTGTAGAAAGAATCATGTTCACTTTGAACTGTCACAATAAAATCAGATAAAATTTACAAAACTAAATACGAGCCAAGAAAGTTGGACTGAAACCACGAAACTGCTACTTTAACTCCGCCTGCTTCCTGTGTCAGACTCCTCCCCCAGCAGTGACATCACATGTCACATGATGCCATTCTACAGCTACGACATACCGCACACGTGTGGTCCAAACCCAGCGGTCTGTTGTCAATTTGACTTCCACCGCCTGCCCGGGGGGCGGGTCTTCTGTCCGTGGAGGATACCGCCACAGCCAATCACAGAGCAGAACATCCGGGAGCGGTAGGCAGGGGGCGGGGCCAGTTATAACAACAATAACACAATTAGCCACAGTCTCACAGAGTGTGTAGTTTATCCTTAAAACTGCTCATTTTTGAATGGAGTTCTTTTTCTTTGAATGTTGAGACCAGTACTCTGTAGACCAGCAGACTAAATCACAGGGTCTGACAGAGTTGGGAGTTTCAGTATGCAGGTTTCTGACCAGCATCTGCAGTGAACTCAACACGCTGGCTTGTAGATCTGGAGGTCTCTGCTCTTTGTGTGACCCTGAAACTGGTCTCTCTCCTCTCAGAGCTCTCCTCTTACTGGATCAGTACCGTCAGAAGTCTCGACTCTTTCGTTCTCCGGTTCTTCTCGTTCCTCTTGGTGATGACTTTCGATACGTGGAGTCGAGCGAGTGGGACGCTCAGTTCATTAACTACCAGAAACTGTTTGACTACTTTGACCAGCACCCGGAGCTCCACATCAAGGTGAGCGCCTGGTACACCTGGGAGGGGGCGGGGCACCAGGGGAGGCCTGAGGAATCTGCATTTATTAGTCTGTCAAACTGAAAGCAGCATCAGACAGAGGAGGTTACTCTGATGAAGAACATGTGAACACACATGTGAAGAGTATGACATGTATGTGATGTGTGGTAGGTGCAGGTCCAGGTAGTAACATCACACTAAGAAGGAGAAAGTTTGTGGAGCAGAATGAGCATGAGCTGCTGTCTCTTTAAAAAGTGTTTCACCTGGTTCACACCTTCAGGCGCCGCCTGTTCGAGTGCTGTTTCCTGTTGATGCTGTTTTTCTTCATCATTGTTGTGGTCGTTGCAGTTAATCGGTCTCAGTCTGATTATGTAAATTCACGAGTTCTTCTTCTTCTCCTTCGTGTTTCCAGGCTCGTTTCGGGACTCTATCGGATTACTTCCAGGCTCTTCATCGCCGCCTGAACGTGGCGGGAACGACTCTGCCGACACTGCGCGGCGACTTATTCACCTACGCCGACCGTGACGATCATTATTGGAGCGGGTACTTCACCTCCAGACCGTTTTACAAACGCCTGGACCGAACGCTGGAGGCCACGCTCAGGTACATCTTCCTGTTTATTGTGTGTGATTCAGGTTCGTCATCAGAACGATGGTTTTAATTTGTGAAGCTTTTTTCTTTCTCTCATTTCTTTGGACCATAAAGTTACTTCCTGTTTATTCTGATCCACCAAACTGAGCTGTCTCAAACCAAAGGAATTTTCTTTTTTTCCTTTCACGACCAAACTGAGACACAGGACACGTTTCTGTGTTTGAAGTTTGTGTATTCAGTGAGTTTGTTTGGAGTTGTTCTGTATTACAGTTCTTTCTTCGTACTTTTTTTACATTAATATATTTTGTCATATTTTTATTCAAACTGTATTGACTCAATTTTTTATTTCTACATTTGAAATTCATCTTTAAATCTCTTTCTCACAGAGCCACAGAAATCCTCTTCAGCCTGACGCTGGCTGACATGCGTCGTTTCCGTGGCGACAGTCATCTGGTCGCAGGTTTTCCTTCACAGGAACACTTCAAGCGTCTCACGGCCGGAAGGCGGAGCCTGGCTCTTTTCCAGCACCATGATGCCGTCACCGGGACCGCCCGTGACCCTGTGGTGGTTGACTACGGCACCAGGTGGCTACTTGCTGTTAGCACACTCGCATTTTAGCCTGTTAGCATGTTGCTGTGATCAGGAATGAACATTAGTTTGACAGTACACAGTTTGTACGATATGTTAACATGTTAGCTTAAATCAAGGTTTAAAGAATAAAGATTAGCACCTGGAACTGCTGAGTCTTTAGCATTAGCATGTTTTTGTCTCATTTATTTCTCCATGCTCTCTGTTGAAGGACGGCATCGTCACCGGCAACGGTAAAAGGTACCGTCTCGTTTAGTGTGAGCAGTTAGCGATTAGCCTTAGCCTCCTATCATACTCTTTCATTTAGCATTAGCATCTAACATTAATTTCCCATCACTCACATTTGTGCTGTTGACGTTTCAGACTTCAGTACTCACATAAAATCAGGATTTGTTAGTGTAGAAATAGATCAAAGGATTTGCTGTTTGAAAAAATAAAAAAATGCTGAAAATCAAAGAAAAGAAAAATGAAGGAAGCATGAAAACCGAGTAGAAACAAGCTGAACGTCTGAACTGAAATAAGTTTGTTTTACAGGTTGTTTCACTCCATCCTGAACCTGCGTCAGGTGCTACAGAGCTCCGCCCACTGGCTGCTCCTATTGGACAAGAGCCAGTACCACCACGACCAGTCAAAACCGTTCCTGCAAATGGTGACCTCTGACCCCATCCTCTGTTTTACCCTGTTTGGACACTTCCAGTGTTGTGGTGTGGAGGTGGTTACTGAAATATAGAGATACAGAGAACCTGACCTGAGCTGTGCTGTTTCCTCAGGACGACGTGATCTCAGCTCAGGACGCTCTGCCTCAGAAGACGTCGCTCGTGCTAAGTGATGAGCCCAGGTAAGGGGCGGGGCTTACAGTCAATATAACTTCATTTCTTTTTTTTTTTTTTTAGATTCAACTTTATTGTCATTACACATGTACAAGGACAGGGTAACGAAATGCATGGTGGGCGAAATTTCTGTTTATTTATTAATAATAAGGAGAAGAAAACATTTATTTTGTTCATCAGTTCCATGAAAATTTTCCGTCCCCAGTTCTTCAGCAGGAAACGCTGACGTTCACATTCTGCAACAAACAGAATCTTTAGTTTTTGTAAATGAATCTTTTTGAATCGTTTGTGTTTCAGGTCTCTGATCGTCTTTAATCCGACGGAGCAGCTCCAAACGTCCGTCATCAGCATCGTCGTCGACTCTCCGGACGCTCGTGTTGTTGATGCAGAAACAGGTCGACCAATGGCTGTGCAGATCTCTGCAGTGTGGGCGGAGCCAACCCGAGCGTCCACAGAAGCATTCCAGGTGGAGAACACATCAGTTATTAGTTCATTTAATATCAACGATGTGTTTTAGTCTTGGTTTCACTTTACGTTGTGTGTTGTCCCTGCAGCTCTCCTTCGTGGCTGAACTTCCTCCTCTGTCACTCATCGTGTATCATGTGACCAAAGCATCAGCTGGCTCCACCCACCGGGCACGGTACACCTTTCATCGTCGTGGAAACCAGCCAACTGTCCACACCAAACACTTCCAGGTCTCCCAGCCCCAAGGACCTGAGACTGACGCCCCCCTGTCGCTTAGCAACAGACACGTCCAAATATGGAGCTCCTCGGAGACCGGCCTGCTACAGGTCAGAATTTCAAGTTAAAAGTCCGTCCAGAAAGTTTGTAACTGTCCAAAAATTACAAATATAAATAAATAATTTGTTTATAAAACGTGTAGATACCCTTTGATTCCCATATTGTGCACGTAAATATGTACGTGAGTATTTATACATATATATATATTATATGTCTTTTATTTTGAAATGAAGAGGCTCCGTCTACAGTCCGGTCTGGCCCGTCAGGTCCAAGTCCAGTTTCTGTGGTATGGAACCAGAACCGGAGTGAACCAGGACAAGAGCGGAGCCTACTTATTCCTGCCAGGGGAGGAGGGGGCCCAGGTAAGACAAGGACCAGGACCAGGACTCAGACCAAGACCACAAAGCAGTCAGAGCAGGATTAAATGTCTCTCTCTCTTTTCTGTGATTCATTGTGAATGTCTCTCACCCCCCTGCAGCTCTACTCATCGTCAGAGGCCCCCCTGGTTCGAGTCTCCAGAGGTCCCATCTTCTCTGACATCACTTCCTGTTTCCGACACTTCACTCACACAGTGCGACTCTACCACCTGGACGGTAAAGAGACTTTAACGGCTGATTGACCTTTTGTACAGTCATACAGGAAGTCGTGGGCTGTTTTGCGATGCCCTGGGTTTTGCCTCTCAGGCTGATTGTATCTGCACCATGAGCCCTTCAGACCGAGGAAGCTCAATGCCTCCTGTCTCTCTCTGCCCCAGGGCATGCTGGGAGATCCCTGGAGATTTCCAACATGGTGGACGTCAGGTCAGAGGTCAACCGTGAGCTCGTCATGCGGCTCGTCACCGATGTTGCCAATGGCAACCGTTTCTACTCTGACCTCAACGGTTTCCAGGTTTCTACTGTTTTATCTGGTCACTGTGCTGACCAATCAGATTGTTCCATTACTGGTATTGTTTAGCGATAGTGTATTGATTATTGATTGGTTATAGATGCAGCAGAGGCGGACCCTGGCAAAGCTCCCCCTGCAGGCGAACTTTTACCCGATGAGCTCGTCGTCGTTCCTTCAGGACTCGGCGTCTCGTCTGTCGCTGCTGTCGGCTCAGAGTCAGGCCGTTGCTTCGCTCAGACCAGGTGAGACTTTCACATCAAATATTTTCTTTTTGTTTTGTTGCCCTGTGAACAATTTTCTGCCAATTAATCAACTTCTATGTTGACCTCTGACCTTTGACCTCTTCAGGTGAGCTGGAGGTGGTGCTGGACCGGAGGCTGCAGCAGGATGATAACCGCGGCCTCGGTCAGGGCGTCACCGACAACAAGCTGACAGGGAGTCTCTTCCACCTGCTGCTGGAGGACAGGAGGGGCGTGGCCCAGGTGAGGGGGCAGGGTCGGTGTGAGGGGGCGTGGCCCAGGTGAGGGAAGTTAATTATGAATGTGTGGAAACATCAGGAAAACAGAGTTTTTATATTGTTCTATATTTTATTTGAATCCCAGCTGTTACAGGACGCACACGGTTTCACATGTAACAAAACAAACACTGAGCCGAGAACACGGATCACATGACACGTCACAAACACGTCTGTGATCCTGACTCGTATCAACACGTGATCGGTAAAGACCCTCCTGTGTTTACCTCACTGCTCTGAGATCTGAGGGAACCAGTTCTCCCAGTTCAATAAAACATGAGAATAAAACAAAGAATTGATTTTTGTCTTTATTTTTTTCTGACAGGAAGTGGGAGGAGCTTCGGTTGAAAACCTGTCACTGCTCGCCCACCTGACCTCGCTCTCCCTCTGCCACCCGCCAATGACCATGGTCGCCCCCAGCGACAGCCAGCTGCCGAAGCTCCGCCCCTTCCGTCCGCTCCGCTCGTCGCTGCCGTGCGACGTTCACCTGCTGAACCTGAGGACGCTGGAGGACGCACAGGTGAGGACTACACCTGGAAAAAACGAAATGACCTGAAAAAATTTTTTTAGCTGTGGGAATTTGCAGAGAGTGATGCATTCTGGGATGTCTGTGGCTGTGTGTTGCTAAGCTAGTTTCAGTTTTCAGTCTCTTTATAATTCAGACACAAGAAATGATTCAGAAATTTTTTTTCAATGAATGTCGCAGCTAAAATCTAAACCTTCTGCTTGTACTAAACAGGAAGCAGAAAGCCCGTCACAGGAAGTGGCTCTCCTCCTCCACAGGAAGGGCTTTGACTGCAGCTCCGCCCCTGAGCCCCTGCCTCCGTGCACGTGGAGCACGGACGAGGAGGTGCATGCAGCACACACACACACACACACACTTTGTGAGATGTTTGGTGTGTGTCGGTCTGGAGTGGGGGGGTCGAGCTTCCTACCGTCACCTGACAGCAAAAGTTCAAACGAGCAGCAGAGAAAAATAAAAATAAAACTTTTTTGCTCAGTCACAGACAACGTGAGAAAAACTGAACCTGTGTTGTTTTTAATTTTTTCCATTTGTTCATGTTTTATTGTCACATTTGAAAATTTTTACAGTAAAATTCTGATGTTTCTCATTTTTGGTGCTGATTCGGTTTCACGTCTTGTTTCTGTTTCCAGGTGAATCTGGACGATCTTTTCTCTCCTCTCCAGTTTCGTTCGGTCCGTCAGTCGGGCCTCACGCTGCTGCATGAAGACGACAAACCAGAGTCCGCCCGGCAACAGCAGCTGCCACACATTGCTCGCCTGCGGCCAATGGAAATTAACGCTTACCGCGTGGAGATTGACTAAAAGATGAGGAACAAAATCTGATGTGGAACAAAGATGCTCAAACTTAAACACGAGTCGTCGGGTAGAAACGACATCAGACGGAAATAATTTACACTAAAAGCAAACAAAGCAAATGAAAGGTTAAAATTTAAAAATGAAAATAAAGAAAGGAGCGTGAGGAATGAGAGCTGTTACTCCGGCTGTTAAAGATAAAAACACGGCGTCCGTGCTGGAAAATAAATAAATAATAAGAGAGAGACGATTACATTTACAAATGAAAATCATCCGAGTTTTATATTTTTCCATTGTTTGTCTTCCAAAGAGAGAAGTTAAGAGGTCAAAGGTCAAAGACAAAAAAGACATTTATTTTAAAAATGAAGAAAAATAAGAGAAAACACTGAAGTTTAACCTGTTTCAACAGGCGATGCTGCTACGGCAACAGAAAGGGACCAATAGGAGGTCGGTGTTCGATGAATGTTTTTAAATGTGTTTCCATGGCGACTGTCAATCACTGCTGTTTTTCAATCCAATGTAGTTTTTCAGTTTTATCCGTGAATGTGGAACTCTGGGTAAACGGGTCCGAGTGATTGATTTAGTTTGATTGATTACTGATATTTTATTGATTGTTGATGACGTTATTACACTGGAGGTTTTTGTTCAGTGAGATTTTCTGCTCATTTATTCAGGAATGTTTCTAAAATGCACAAATTTACTTGTTTAGATTTTAAAATTTCTTCTTTGCTGTGAAACTTTGTGGAAATTCTGCTTATTTTTTAATTTAGAAATGTTCTATATTTTCCTGAATATTTAAAACATAAAATTCTATAGAAATATTTTCACTTTCATACATTTTGTTAAAAAACAGAAATGTTTTACTTTTCTAATTGATTTTGGGGAAATTTGTGGTTTTTATTGAAAAATAAATTATTGTTTAATTTTCACTGGTTGTGACACTTTTACCACATGATGATCAAACAGCATCAGACATCAACATCAACATCGGTTCAGTTTGGTTTAGTTTAGTTCGGTTCAGGTCAGACCTGTTGAGTGTGAGACACTGATCCACGTGAAGCCGTGTGGTTTCATGTCTGTGACACTACAAAAATAAAAGGCTGAAACTTTGTTGACCTTCACCATGAGAACACTGATCACAGATCAGATTCAGTGGTCAGGACTCTGACAGTCACAGTGTGAGAGTCCAGCACATCGTTCAGGTCTCAGGTCTCTTAATCAGGTGGCCTCACTGAGATTAAAGGGCAGCGTCACACTTTTTAATCAGTCTGAAACAGTCAGGTCCACGTGAGCACTGAAACAGGTCTTTCCTGTTCTCACAGTTCCTCTCACAGTTTCCTGTTCATCCAGTTCCTGATTGTCCTGGACTCTGTGGGGCAGGGCGCGCAAGATGTCGCTGTAGGCGGACGTGTTTTTGTACAGCTGAGGACGGGCATAGAGAAACTAAACTTTTGCAAAACACAGGTAAATGATATCCTGATGAACTCTTGTATATTTTAAATCAGGAACAGATTGTCACTGGCCAAGATTTAAAGTTTTAAAACTGCTAGCAGATCTTCATCTATACTGCTAGCTAAGATGTCTACACACGACCTGCTTGCTGTTGTGGAGGGCATGGAGTTAGGGGTTAGGGGGGTTAGGGGTTAGGGGGGGTTAGGGGTTAGGGGTTAGGGGAGTTAGGGGTTAGGGGGGTTAGGGGTTAGGGGGGTTAGGGGTTAGGGGTTAGGGGGGGTTAGGGGTTAGGGAAAGAAACATGAATCCACGGCCGATCATCATAACTGATAGAGATCTTACACAGAAACACGCTAAACAAAATGGCTTTGTGAAGAGTCATGGATACCTCGAGGAGGATCTCACCGCCAGTGGCAAAGCAGCAAGAAGCGTCTATGGCCAGAAGTGGAGGAGAACTTAAATTATAGATTTGTTGATTATAGATCTGTTGATTGTAGATCTGTTGATTGTAGATCTGTTGATTATAGATCTGTTGATTGTAGATCTGAACATGAAGAGATGTTGATTGTAGATCTGAACATGAAGAGATGTTGATTGTAGATCAGTTTATTATAGATCTGTTGATTGTAGATCAGTTTATTATAGATCTGTTGATTGTAGATCAGTTTATTATAGATCTGTTGATTGTAGATCTGAACATGCAGAGATGATGTCTCTCATCATGTGTTTTTTTCCCTCCACACAGTCACTGATCAGAGCTGAGATCTGAACATCAGCAGACCGTGAAACTGAAGTTTGATTTACAGTCAAAACTCAAACCTCCAGCAGATTCAGTTTGAGAGAAACGTCCTGAAAATGGATCTGCAGCCTAAAAGAAGACGGAGCAGAGAACTGCCTCCCAATCTGAGTGAGTTAATGAACACACTGAATCAACAAGCAAGTTCATTCATCAACCAGTTTGACATCAGTCAACCCAGGATGAGAGAGATTTTTGGAGAGTTTGAGAAGATCATTGATGATGTAACAAAGATGCAGCAGAGCAAAGACAGAATGAGAAGAGGAGGAGCTGCTTTTGCAGCTGTCGGGATCATTGGAGCTGTATTCACTGGAGGGTTGAGCTTAGCAGCAGCTGTTGGAGGTGGTGCTGCTGCTGTTGCTTATGCAAATGTAACAAAAATGATGGTAGAGAATGGAAGTGCAAAGGTCGTAGAAGAGCTGGGAAAAGAATTCATGAGGATTGTTGAACCCATGAAGAAAAATCTGGAGGAAATAAAGACGGCGTGTAAAGAGTTGGAGGAAAAATCAGCTGAAGTTCAGGCTGAAAAGACTCTGACAGACACAGAGGAGTTGGACAAACTCCTGAAACGAGTGTCTGAGCTGCACAGACAGAGTGAAGCAGCTTTGGAGATAGTTACAGCAGGGTTTCAAACAATAAGTGGTCTGTTGGTGCTCATTGTGGCTGTCTTCAGAATCACTGCAACCCCTGAGCAGGACGAAAAGTTAAGAGAGTCCATCATCCAGTCAGGTGATCAGATTCAGGTGGTCACTGAGCAGTTTGATCAGATGAAGGAGAGTCTGACAGTTTTTACATCATAGTAAAAAGTAAGAAGGAAACAAACTGCAGCTTCACTCAGACCATGAAACCTGTGAGTCCTGACAGGTTAAACCCACTGGTTTCATTTACTCATGTTTCTCAGGTTTAATAATCACTTCATTGTTTAAATGTTTCAAATCATTTTGTTGTTTGGATGTTTTTCCTTTAAAACCTGTGTCAACAGAACAAACAACACCTGACTTGTTGCTTGTTCATTGTTGGATTTTCTGTTTAACTGCTCAGCGTGTAAAATACAGTCATGTGAAAACATTAGGACATCCATGTTTTTTTTACATGGATATTTAATATCAGTTTTAACGATACTGAGTTTCTTCTGAGGGATAAATTAGGACACTTACAATGGCTAAAATCTCACATCAGGTGCACATGATCAGAACATCGTTAGCATTCTGACGGAGGCTTGCCCTGTTTAAACCTCAGACATTCAGTTTAGTGTTCTCCTGGCTGTTGAAGTGAGACTGAACACCATGGTGAGATCGAAAGAACTGTCTGAGGCCTTCAGAAAGAAGATTGTAGCAGCTTATGAGTCTGGGAAGGGATTTTAAAATCAGCCATTCCACTGTCCAGAAAATAATCTTCAAGTGGAGGACATTTAAAACAACTCCATCACAGAATCCACCATGAATTCTACCGTGTATCAGAGGGTGCTTGAGGAACATGTGAGACCATCTGTAAAAAAATTAAAGCTGAAGTGAAATTGGACCCTGCAACATGACAATGACCCAAAATATACCAGTAAATCCACCAAGGACTGGCTGAAAACTAAGAAATGGAGAGTCCTGGAGTGGCTGTATATGTACACACAGTTCATGTTTATTTGTAAATAAAAATACACAATTCAGGTATTATCATTGTTCTGTTGTTGTTATTTTAATTTTCTGCTTCATATATAAAACTTGAAAACTTCAATAAAAGCTGTGTGTGAGAGAGAGAGAGAGAGAGAGAGAGACTATCACTGTAAGATCAGTGTTATTGGACTGTTCAGTGGACACGGCCTCTGGAGGAAGGTGGAACTGTTAGAGGTCTGACTGGTCTGGAGTCAGGGATCCTGATCCTGATCCACAGACACAGGCCGGATGAACTCTTCCTGGTTTCACTGTGACTGGTTTGATCTGTTTGTTTATTTGTTTTTATGATTTGTTTGTTTTGCCTTGTGTGAAAATGAATGTTTGATTTCACCGCGACATGAAATCCGGAGAGGGGCGGTGTTGCAGAGTCAAGGATGTCAGCTGCCGTGAAACTCAATGAAGAAGAAGACAGAGCCAATAACAGCGCAGCAGGAAGTGACGTCTAGCTGGTCCGCCCGCAGTCACCTGTCCGGAGTCTGCAAGCGTATTCATGACTGCGCAGGTGAGTTTCCTGAAGCTTCGGTAAGTGAACAGCTCTGAGACAAACCTGTCGTTTCTGTAACGTTGTTCTCAGGATGTTACGGTGTTTGGAGCAGCAACACGCCAGACTCCACTGACATTTCCTGTCAATTTAACGGCGCCTGGATGAACGGGACACGCCGTCCAGCTAAATCAAATAAATGTTTAAAGGTTAAAAGGCATGTGTATTGATGAGTAAAGTGAACGCCGAATTACAGATGAACCAAGTTTTGACAGATTAAATTATTATTTATTGCTTTCAAGAGAAAAATGTAATTTAGGTGAGATATATTTCAATTTGACTTTTTGCAGATGGAGATCTGCTGGGATTCAGCAGATCTGCCTGAGGGCAGAAACGCATTAAACGCTGCAAATCCCTCGTGAGAAGCACGAGGAGGAAGCTCATGTTCAGACAGACAAAAAAAAAAAAAAAAAAAAAAAAACAGAGTCCTGGACCGTGGACTCAGACCAGACCAACAAAACCCACCTGGAGATCCAGTAGCTCTCAGACAGCCTCACTAACCCCTGTTAACAGTTACGTGATGATCAATAACTGATCAATAACAGCCTGTATTGAAATAATTCTCTGATGTTGTCCTTATTGTTTGCTGATCAGTTTCTGAGGTGAAACACCTGGAACAGGACTCAGGTCCCAGTCTGGAGCTGCACCTGCTCAGTGTCAATCCTGAGCTCTACCTTCCTTTGAAATACTGGACTGAACTGGACTTTGCTTTTTGTTCAGTATCTGGGGACAAACCTGCGTTTATGATGTCATCTCCATGATTCAGACACGTTGGACTCTGTCTGATCCAAACTTTGATTTGTTTGTATCTGAATCTTCAAAACAAACAAAAACACTAAAAACCATGTTTTATAAAACGACCTGCAGGACAAATCAAAGATGGCCGACGGTTTTCAAAGTAAAGTCCCTCCGTGTTATAAACGGAGTGGTTTTCATTTGTTACTAAGATTCAAATTATTGCTGCTGTTCTTTGTTTCCATATCAGGTATCAAATATCAGGTATATAAAAATAAAAGCACGACAGGAAGTAGTGGTCTTTTATTTTGACTATATTTTCTTCTTCAGGTGTTTGTGTTTTACTTCGCGAAGAGCGTGGAGCTGACCGGAGTGAGGCAGGAGGAGATTGTTGCCGTGCCAACACCAATCAGCAGCCGGGACCTTTGGAGGCTGTTGCTGGAGCGACACCCAAGGTACAAAAGACCTGAGCAACTGAAAACACGCTCGGACGTCCAAACACCCAGAGCCTTAATTCATCACGTGTCTCAGAGACGGAAGATCCGTCCAACTGTCCAAACTGTCAGAGTGACGTGTTCTGTCCGTCTGAGGTGTCCTCTGCACTGAAGCATGCGTCTCTGTGTCAGACTGATGAAATACAGGCTCATATCCAGCTGATTATTGTTTGGACCTGTTTTAAATCATGGGACGGGCTTTGAGGGACATGTGACGTCAGTAAGAAACTCTCTCATTTAGGTTTTCTCTCATTTATTCACAACAACGTGATGCTGTCAACACGCTGACGACTCAGAACCAATCTATAGAGAAACATGGTCTTTATTCCTGCTAGCATAACGTGTGTGTGTGTGTGTGTGTGTGTGTGTGTGTGTGTGTGTGTGTGTGTGTGTAGACTGTCCATCCTGCAGGATCAGGTGGTGCTGGCAGTGCGTCAGCAGTACGTTGCTATCGGTGACCAGGTGGTGACCCTGGGAGACGGGGACGAGGTGGCCGTGGTGCCGCCGCTCAGCGGAGGGTAAAACACGAGAGACGGTGAGTGGTCACTTTTAACCAATCACAGATCAGTACAGGTGTGCGTGACAGTGAAGTCACGGAGCTTCATCAGGCTTCAGATTTACAACATGAAACAAACATGTTTACAGCTGAGTCACAGGCTGCAGCAGCCAATCAGATCCTCCGAAATATCCCATACGAGCTCGGCTTTATTTTGAGGTTCGAACATTTTCAGTAGTCCACCTCTAAAGCAGTTTTCTGTTCTGAGTTATGGAGACGTGATCTGATTTCTCCAATCAACCTTTTTTTGATGAGTTCTTTGAGTGAATCTAAAACTCAGAGACAAACAAACCAAACCCATTAAGATCTGATGTTTTTCTCTACAGCATAGTTAGTTTAAGTTTAATCCTTTATTAGTCCCTCAAGTTGGGGGAATTTATTCTCTGCATTTTACGCACTCCAAGAATAAAACGATAAACGACCATAAAACGAATCCGAGTTATGTCCTGACAGAACTTCGTCTCTGTAATGATGAAACTTTGTTCTGATGATTTTTCCTCTGATCTTTGTGCTTCACATGTTTTTGAACTTCGCTTTGGCCTCGTGTCATGCTTTTATTTTTCAGACATGTCAGTGTCAGAGGAGCGGAGCGACGTCCTTAAGCTGAGCCGTGACCCGCTCTCTGTACAGGAAGTGGTCGATGCTGTCAGCAGCACTTCCTGTGGAGCTGTTTCAGTATTTCTAGGTTAATATTTCATTTGAATTGTTTATTTGCAACATCAGAAAATGTTCAGTTTGTTTGCAGATTTCAGACTTTTCTCTTCAGTGTGAAACGTTCAGTCAGTTTTGAGCGGAGGAAACATTCGGGGAGTAGAGTCATAACGTTCTGTGAAAAACTGCTTCAGAGGCAAACATCAGAAGATTTGGTGGAAAACTCGTATTATTTTGGAGAGAAGAGTCTTTAAAGTCTGAAGACTGAGAGAAGCACAGGATCACCGGTTTGACTCCAGTGTCCGGGTGTAAGGTGCCTCAGGTGAAGCTCTACCTGCTCTCAGCAGGAAATGCCCTCACTCTGAGTGAAACAGCAGAAGCAGCGTAATTATGACATTATTAAGTGTGTGTGCGCGCGCGCACAGGTACGACCCGTGAGGACGAGTTGAACGGCAGGAAGGTGATTGGTCTGGAGTACGAGGCGTATGAGCTAATGGTCCAATCAGAGTTCACCAAACTGTGTGCTGACATCAGAGAGCGCTGGCCAACCGTGACGCACATCTGTGTCCACCACAGGCTGGGGTGAGGCGCTAATTGCTAATGCTAACAATTTGATGCACATTTCTTCAGATGTAATTTTAAAAAAAGGCATGCAGTGGCGGTGGGGGGATAAACTCACCTGTGAATTTCTTCCCTGAGGTGGGTGAAGGTGGGCGAGGCCAGTGTTGCCATGGCAATCTCGTCGCCTCATCGCCATGACAGTCAGCAGGCGATCCAACACTGCATCGACCGGCTGAAGGCCAACGTCCCCATCTGGAAGAAGGTACCGACCCACAGAAGCACTGACGCCATCCTGATGGTCGATGTTTATCATGTTTGATTATTGATCATGTGACTCTGATCAACAGGAAGTTTACGACACACAAGAGGCGAGCTGGAAGGAGAACTCAGAGTGTCCCTGGTCCGGACACAATAAAGATCAGAGAGAAAACTGGAAATAAATGTTAAACATGTTGATGTGAGCTGGTGGAAATAAAGTGTAGACTGAGGTTATTGATTATTGATGATAATAATAACAATCGGTGTGGTCGGTCAATAACTGGGCTGCAGTTTCAGTCTGAAACAGCTCCAGAAAACAAAGGAGGTGTCCTGACTGTCTGAGAATCATCTATCTCAGGACTGGATCAGACGGGTCACCTGTCAGCCTGTCACTGTGGAGACTGTGTTCACTCATTCATCCATGCTCGTCTTTCACTTCCTCAGTTTTTGTCTCTGTGGAAAAAGTCTGACGTTATGAAATCTAGTTTATCTCAGTGCACTAGAAACTGAGATGAATAATAGTGTTTGTCTGACTCACCTGTGTGGGCGGAGCCTGCCAGGTAACCAGGGCATTGAATGGAGATACAACTGTAAAACATTATCTTTACTCATGTTGTGTGATATTCTCTTTCATATTAAGTTACAATTGAAGTCTCCAATTTAATGTTTAACAATAATGATAATGATAATAATAGTTAAATTCTACATCCACTTATACAAATGGAAACACACTAACTTTGCAAAAATCTGCATCGTCATTAAATAAAAGCAGAGAGAATAAAATGTTCAATATACAGTAACATGAGACAAACAACAAAAACAAAACTGTGGACGTGGAATAATAAAATAACAAAACTGGCCTGAAGTTGAATGATCTTTGTCCCTTCGATTGTCCATCTGTAGTATGTTTTTTCTGTTATTCTAACAAAAAAACAATTTAAAAAAAATAAATGCCTTTATTTTGAAGTTGGCAGGAAGTAGTGTTCTCTCCGTTGCTACCGTCCTGCCCCCCCCCCCCCCGGTTGGTCAGCTGACCGTCGGTGGGTCTGCTGACTGTCAAACCCCTGAAACTCGCACCGTGACCCGGACACCAGCATCACCAGGCCGAGCCCGGTCTCTGTGTCACCGTTACCTGAGCCCCTGGCCCGGATTGGCCTCTGCCGTGTTCCGCCGTCAGCCGGATCGTTGGCCTAAACCAAGACGAGCTCATCGCACAGAGTCGGACCCTCTCATTCCGCTCCTCCGATTGATCTCGCTCCGAGGCCGGTTAGCTGGTCGACTATACCGCGAGCCTCAGTGACCCCTCAGCCGGCCCCCCGCCCGGCAGCCCGCGCGAACAGCCATGGCCCTGCTGGACCTCGCCATGCAGGGACTCGCCGTGTTCGGCTTCATCCTGTTCTTCGTGCTGTGGCTCATGCACTTCATGTCCATCATTTACGTGTAAGTGAACGGCACCGCGAGGCTAACGGCTAGGCTAACAGCTAGCAGAGTGACGCCTCTGTTTTCTGCCTTTATTTCAGTGATTAATCCAGACCTATTTGTCACTTTCGCGATGAAACATAAAAAATCAAGCAAGCGGAGATTCTCGGCGGGTTTCTGAACGCGTGACAGCCGATAAATCCCCTGTGTCCGTACGGTTAGCCGTTGGGCGTTTTCCTGGTAAACCGCTAGCCGGTTAGCTCTGCTAGTTAATTCCGCTTGTTCGGGGTCCGCGCTGCTTCTGGGACACAAATTAATAAAAGTCTAATTATTTTAAAGTGAACCAGCTGGGACAGTTTACAACGAAACCAAACGAGTTTGTTTACGTTATTTACGTTATTTTACAGGAATAACTCGGTTTGTTAGAGTTAGCCTTTATCTGTACCAAACCCTTAGCAACTTTACCGGTGAGTGTTTCAGATTAAACTAGAAACCTTTATGTTTGTTGTAATGAAGAGACACTAATTGTTACAAACCGTTTTTTTCTGTAGTGTTTAACTTCATTTCAGAATCAGAATAATCTTTATGATGTAGATCTGACTGGATAGAGAATCTGACTATGGAGACACATATTATGTTTAGTAAAGTGCAAATTGTCCTATTATTTGTGTTTATTATGAAGGCAGCTGCAAAGCCACTGGTTTTCTGACAGAGTTTGGTGCTGTGTTCCTGTTCAGGGCCAACAGCAGTTTTTCCAGTAGCTCTTTCCCAATAATTTCCGTAGGTGTGACTCTAAAATCTGTTGAAGGGAACTTTTCAAAATCAGATTTTAAGATCTTTAATTACACTCAGCTGAACCTGCTTCATGTTTTTAATAACTGCAAATATGACCTGTAAATTCCTTGAAGGTTCCTGAAAGGTTATTGAATTTGGGATCATGCTGATCAGTTCTTTGTAGTCTGTCTGTTCATCTGCCTTTTCCCTCATTTATCCAAATACTCTCAGTTTCCAGTTTTCCAATCATCACTGTTTAACCTGCATCATCGTCAGTAGGGACCTGTTACCTCTGATGACCGACTGGAAGTCTGCTTTGGATTTACTCATTTTCAGTGGTGTCACAAGCAGCTGATGAATAAACTGCAGCTGGACCTCATGACCATGATTAACAGCTGGAGGAGAAAAGGCCTTGAGTTTGGTGTGATGGTGAAAAATGATCAAAGACTGTGGTTTGATCGAAGGAGACATTCATGAAAGAAATGTGGTAAAATCTGTGGTGGTCGGTCCAAACTGAGGCCCACTGAAAAATCTCAGTCAGAAGTTTAAGATCAAACTCTCCGAATGTGCCAGCATATCAGTGAGACTGGTGCAGGTGCATGATGGGAGCTGATGAGCTGACGCCATCTGAGACCTCTGTGCAGGATTGTTGTCACTGCTGGGTCTCTAGGTGCTGTTAAACACAACAGTGTGTTTCACCTGCAGCAAAGAGCTCAGTGCAACTGATCTGCTGCCGAGTTACACCAGGACGATTTTCATTTTGATAAATGTTGAGTCACTGTCTGTTTCCAAACAAGGGAACACAGAGGTGACTGAGCTGATGAAAGTAATGAAATATGTCTGTATTTTTTGGAGCTGGGCATCTGTGGTGACATACTGAACATTTCCTGCTGATGCAGCTTCATATAAATGCTTTTAACTGGTGAAACACCAGCTGACTTTCAGTATGAAGGAGTCACAGGAAGTGCTCTGAGGTTAGCACTGCTAACCATCGTTCATTAAGGAGTGTGGGCGTTTTAGACAGCGGATCAGTTTGAAGAGAGTCAGGAGCTCTGCTGTTCACAGACTCAGGCCGTGTGATGGACAAAGGCTAATTACTGCCTGACTTCTTAATTAAAACCACCCTGTTTTGTGAATAATGAAAAAACTGAGGCATTAAAGGGACAGATACTGCATGTCACCATGAACCGTCTGCTATCAAGGTGGAATCATGTGACCGACTTTAAATGGTCGTCATTATTTTAAAGTTGAGACCAGTTTTCCTCTGGGTGAGGCACACACACACACTCACACACACCTCCTGTACTCTTGGGCTGGCGGACAAAAGTTCAATCCTGAGGAAAACTGGTGTGAATGTTAAAATAATGACGAACATCTACAGTTCAAATAATCTTCAGACACTACATGTCACCTTTGAAGGAAGTTGCTGGTGAGCTGATGGCTTCTGACCTTTGACCTTTGTCTCTCTGTCTTTTAGCCGTCTCCATCTCCACAAGAAACGGTCGGAGGTCAAACAGTCCTTTGTGCAGCTGGCAGGAGTTTCTCTGCTAAAGCCGCTAAAGGGCGTCGACCCAAACCTGATCTCCAACCTGGAGACGTTTTTTACTCTGGATTACCCTAAGGTGACTCTTCACTGCCCCCCCGGACAACTTTCTAACTGCCCCTGGTTTCCATCTGACTCCACATAAACTTGACTGCCCCATTAACATCCTCCTGCCTCCAACGATCATTTAACTTATCCTACCTGCCCAGCTTACTACTGTTTTACTGCCCCTCACTACAGCTCCTGTTTTCTGCTGCCTGGTTAACTCTTACTTGGCCTAACTACCTTCTGACCTCCCCGACGACCTCCCAACTACCACCTAAGTAAACATGGTCTGTTTTTGGGGAGGAATTTGTGGGGTTATGTAATTTGAATGTTTGTTTTGCAGTATGAGATCCTGCTGTGCGTTCAGGATCAGGACGATCCAGCTGTTGACGTCTGTAAGAAGTTGTTGGGCAAATATCCCAACGTAGACGCTCGATTATTCATCGGTGAGAAACGATTTGTCTTTCGTGTTTACTGTTTTCCATATTCAGTTTATTCACCATTTATTCTGTTATGTGCTCTTGTATGAACTCACTTCATCTAATTTGCTTTTAGTAGCTTTTAGTATCGTTAGCAGCTAACATTAGTGTGTGTTGCTCTTTGGTTCTCAGGGGGGAAGAAAGTTGGAATCAACCCCAAGATCAACAACCTGATGCCAGGCTACGAAGGAGCCAAATACGGCCTGGTCTGGATCTGTGACAGTGGCATCAGAGGTCAGAACCACCTCTGCTTACGTTTTTTTTGGTTTTGACAATCAACTGTTCATGATCAGTGCTAATGCTAACTGTGTGTGTGTGTGTGTGTGTGTCTGCGGCAGTGAAACCTGACACGCTGACAGATTTGACCAATCAGATGACAGAGAAGGTAGGATTGGTCCATGGGTTGCCGTATGTTGCCGACCGGCAAGGCTTCGCTGCCACACTGGAACAGGTACGGCTAACAAGCTAACACCATGCTCACTCAGCTGATGGTTTCCAGCTGCTCTAAAAACATTTAGCGACCAGATACCCAGTGCTGACGTTGTGGTTAACTATGTTTAGAAATGCTATTTAGCATTTCTGTGTAAGTTCTCTTTCATAGGTCATAGGTCATAGGTCATAGTTATGCTATGGGTTGATTTGATGGCAGCTGGATTTCTTATTTTCCACTAGCCTCTGAAGCTAATATGACAAACATTTTCTAGTCATTCCATATTTTTAACAAGCTTTTCATAGCTGTTAGTGATAACATTGCTATTGCATGTTCTTCTTTTTTGAAGCTCAATACTAAAGGTTTGATGCTAACACTTAATTACTGGTAATTATAAACTTTCAACAATTTCCCTCTGAGGGATGAATAAAGTATATGTGGCCATCCATCCAGATAGAACTATCTATCTGACTATCTATCTATCTTGCTTCTCCATCTCAGCTAATGTGATGGCAGTAAATGGTTTTTGCGACTTCATTGATGCTAACAGAAGCTAACCTGTCTCCAGGTTTATTTTGGGACGTCTCACCCTCGTTCCTACATCTCGGCTAATGTGACGGGGATAAAGTGCGTGACGGGGATGTCGTGTCTGATGAGGAAGGACGTGTTGGATCAGGCCGGCGGATTGATCGCCTTCGCTCAGTACATCGCCGAAGATTACTTCATGGCTAAAGCCATTGCTGACAGGTTAGCATGTTAGCATTAGCACCTGGCTGATGTTTTTGTGTGCACAACTGTTCACCTGATGATTTATTTTCTTTCCTGCTTCTGTTACTTCAGAGGCTGGAAGTTCTCCATGGCAACACAGGTGGCGATGCAGAATTCGGGATCGTACTCCATTGGCCAGTTTCAGTCCCGCATGATCAGGTGACCTCAGATCTCTTCATCTGATTGGCTGTTACATTAGTCATATTCTTCAAACATATCACAGACCTGAGCTGAGACCAGTGAAACTTTCTGTCAGTCAGTTAATGTTGCTGCTGTGTATCAGCCTCTTACCGCAGGTTTATTTCATTAACTGGACTTTAAATACACTTGACTCCAGACATATTAAATGAGCTGATGTTAATAATGTTTTGTTAATATTTTCAGGTGGACGAAGTTGAGGATCAACATGCTTCCCGGCACCGTGTTGGAGCCCGTGTCTGAGTGCTTCCTGGCCAGCCTCATCATCGGCTGGGCTGCTCATCATGCGTTCAGGTACACAGCCAATCATAGAGCGGGTTATGATGTAGCTGTTGCTGGGCGGAGTTCTCAGAAGTTTACTTCAGAATAAACAGCGAAGGGAAGTGAATCTGTGAGAAAACGACCTGTGTGTGTTTTTAGGTGGGACATAATGGTGTTCTTCATGTGTCACTGTCTGGCCTGGTTTATATCCGACTACATCCAGCTCACCGGAGTCCAGGTACCTCCCTTCATCCAGATCATGTGCTTTTGATTTGACAGGATCGAGATTTCAAGATATTTTTTCTTTTTTAGTACAAAAATATTAACTGACACGTTTTTGTAGACTTTTATTTTGAAAGGTTATTGTTAAGCTAAATTAGAGTTATTATGTTAAAATTTTATTTTATAAACATACTGTAAATTTTGGGTTAAAAAAAAAAGCAATAAAAAATGAAAATTTATGACAAAAAACAAGATAATGTAAAAACGCCAATATATAAAATAACATTAAAGAATTTATTCAATGAAAGAAATAAAACCAATGAAACCAAAAATAGACTGTCACTCATCGGTTATTGATTGATGACATCATCCCACAGGGCGGCTCTCTGTGCTTCTCGAAGCTGGACTTCGCCGTGGCCTGGTTCATCCGAGAGTCGATGGCGGTGCAGATCTTCCTGTCGGCTCTGTGGGACCCGACCATCAGCTGGAGGACCGGACGTTACCGGCTGCGTTGCGGCGGCACCGCCGAAGAGATCCTCGACGTCTAGTTACCACGGTAACTGGCTGTGCCCTCGTCCTTCTCCTCGTCTCCACGATCAGACGAGGACGATGAAGGAGAGAAAGAGACTGATGTTTATTTGTTTTTGTTTTTTATGAGAAAAACTGAAGCGTGTGTGTTTGTGTGTTTTTAACTATTTATGTTCCTTTTGGTGCTAAAACGAAATGATGCCAGAACAAGCCAATGAGAGCGCAGGAAGGAAGGACGAAAGGAAAGGTGACGCATCACACTGAATCTGATCTTTGATTGGACCAGAAGAACAGAGAAATGGAGAGGAAAAAAAACAGCCAATGAGGAGAGAGGAGTTCGAATTCTTTCTCCTCATTGGCTGAATTTTGTGTTTTTTCTTTGTCGGCTTCTCCTGTTTGGTTTTCAGGAACCAGGGACCAGATTTAGTTTTTGGATCCACATCAGTCCTTGTTCTCAGGGTGGGACTTTGTGGTGGTTCACTTCTGTTGTGGTGGAGTATCACGGCTTCTGCTCGCGGTGCCTAAAGAGACTTGCTTTGGTTGAAGAGGTGAATTTTCTGCTCATCGAGTCAGATTCCAGGAAAACGAGTGTTCGGTCTGTTCTTGTGTTTCACTCTGTGCAGTTTAAAGGTTTAAAAACAGACAGGTGTCACTGCGATCAGCCAATGAGAAGAGAGAGTGAATTTCTTATAAATGATCTGATGTTTGACTGAAAAACAAAAGTAACGCTGCTTCACTCACTAAAGATAAAAAGAAAAGACGCGATCGTGAAACTGGCTTCGTCATAAGAGACATTTGTGTAATTGAACAAATGCCTCATGACGAGAGTTAATGTGATCAAGAATCAAAAAATCAGGTGTTTATTTAGTTATTAAAGAAAATCTCAATTACAAGAACTTTATTCAATTATTTGGGAAAAAATGTCATAATTCTGGAATATTTATTTTGTAATTATGAAACATCTCATAATTAAGAAAACTATCTTGTGATTGGACATTTTTTCTTGTATTTGTTACAAGTAAATGAGTAATTATGAGTTATGTAATCAGTAGATTAAACATCCTAATTACAAAAAGTCTCAGTATTTTTTTTCTTTAGTGAAGATGCTTCTGTCACACGAGACGTCGAAGTGACGCAGAAAAGAAGCAGTTACAATGAGATCAGAGAATCTTTGTTGATTAGTGAATCCAATTTGTTTTTGGGGCTAAAACTTTTACTGTTCCCCGACATAAAAGACTTCAACACGATCCAGCACTGAATGAATTCCAGTATTTTGTGATGTTTAATGGTCACAACGTTTCACGATTCACAAAAAAAACATCGGACCAAAACAAAAAAAATTCACATTTCTGAACTTTCTTTTGTTTTGAAGAGTCTCACACTGTGTGTGTGAGAGTGTGTGTGTGTGTGTGTGAGAGAGAGTGTGTGTGAGAGTGTGTGTGAGAGGTGAGAGTGTGGACGATTTTGGGTGTTTTCTAGACCCACATTGCTTTACTGTTAGCCGTTAGCTGTTATCTGTTAGCGTAACCACAGGCGGTTTGGTTGATGACATCAGAGTCGGACGAACCCCTGATGCTGTCGTCCAATGAGATCAGTAGGATTCTTATTTGTTTATAGTTTTTTTTTGTAATGTTGCATTTAGCTGCTGTCTGCAGCTGAGAATTGTCAACACAGGAGCGATAAAATAAAGTTTTATCCTTTGAAAGATGAACGGTCTTGTAGGATGTGTTTTGTTGTGGAGCTTTGCTGGGAGGACGGACAGGAGACGGGCCACCGGTTATCAGATCATTTATTTATTCAATGATTCATGCTACAACTTTCAGAATAAATAAAACTTCAACAATGTTTTTTGTTTCTGAATTGAACGCAGACAAAAGCCCCGCCCACCACCACCCCATGCACTGTTAAAAATATTAAAAATAGTCTATATGATAATGACAATAACAGTCCCACCTGCTCCCACAATGCACCACAAGTACTTTACATTTGTTAGAATGAAAACTTCAGGTATAAAACTGTTTGATGCTGAAGCAGCGAGTGCTGAGCAGCTTCAGGTTCACACCAACTGAAACCTCTGCAATAACTAAAGGAAACAAAACTTTAAACCGGTTTCGATGTTTGTGAAACAAACATACTTCAAACTGTTCCTCAAAAATGTTTTCAATCATTAATCAATACTTCGTTTTCATGTCATCATGTTACAAGCATGTAACTGCAAAGTAACTGCAGCTTAAACGTTTGCAACAAAGTTCTGTAACACACGATAAACGGATTTAACATTTGTTAAATGTTACATTTCCTACTACACAGGAGTACACAGAGTCAAATACAAGTGTGCATGTCTGAGAGTATTTATAACACACGTGCTCCACAAAATGAAAAACTCAGGGTGTGGTTTGGTGGAGTGGGCGGGGCTATATGAGAAGTTGTAAAGGTAGATTAGTGTTTACTCATTTAAACCCTAAAAGGAGATATGATGTCACAGTTCTGAAAAAAATTTGCATATTAAAAAAATCCTTCATTTTATGTGAAACAAATATTGTTTAGTAAAGATTCGTTAAACTGGAAGTATTGTGTAACAAGTTAATAAAAGATTTTAAGAAAAGAAGGGCCATTTATTCAGGAAGTGATGTCATAATGAGAAAATGAGTTGGTCCAATTAAAAGGCACACAAACTTTGGCTTGGTTTGACCCCTCCCCCACTTCTTTATAGAATTCACCAAATTTTTAATCATTTTCAGATCTTAAAAAAAAAAAAAACTGAACATTTGCTGTTACAAAATTATTATGAATATTTTTAACTGAACACGGAAATTAAAAAATTCAATTAAAATTTTCTTCACATTTTAAACTTTTCACTGTAAAAGAATTTACCAAATTTAAATAAAATAATAATGAATAAAAACAATATAAAACTTCTAGAAATAAGAAAAATAAAAAGGAATTTATTTGCTGTAACATGTGGACAGTTCTCTTTCACCAAACCAGTAGGAAGGTCAGGGGTCAGAAGGCAAACTGGGAATTGGCAGCTTCCTGTTTTTTTTCTGGCTTGTTTCCTGTTTAAAGAAAATCCCCGACATCACAAATTCAAACTAAATGAAACAAAAAGGAAAAACAGCTGCTCATCACTATAACGATGGAGAAAAAAATAACATGAAAATAAGAGCTGAATTTGAATTAAATATATTTTTAATAGGAAAAAGAAGGTGGGACATTTGAGGATCAGCAAATCACAGCTCAGTTTGACACACTCATTTATACACACACACACACACACACACACATATAAATACACACACAGATACGCAGGTGGGCAGGACGTTGAAAGCATTATCTAGTTCACGTTTACAGTATAAATACATTCATGATTATAAAACCTTCCCAAAAATATATACCAACAATAAAACATGTAACAAAAAATATTTTTAACTAGGTGAAAAAATTCTACAAAAAACATGAAACTCAGATCAACACGACCTGCCACTGAAACTCACCCGACCACCGTTTAAAAATCAAAAACCAGCAGAATAATTCAGAAAAATAAGGCACAGAAGAAGGTTTGTTGAGATCACAGCCGGCTAAATTCTAAAATCATAATAATGATGACAATCATTTTAACCACTCAGATGGCAGCATGAAGTGCCGATGGAAAGGCACGAAAATCATAAAAAAAGTGGAAGTTTGTGAAAGTTAGTGAAACTAAAGTAAATAAATAACTTCAATTATTACAGTTTACAAGACCAAATTTGTATCCATGCCGAGTAACTCTGAATATAAAATTAACCAAAGGAATGGAGAATTTGAATCTTTCCATTATTTGGAATTTTAAGAAAAGGCAGATTTTATTTTTCCTGATTTTTTTTCTGCATCACATTAATTTAACATTTAGACAAATACGGTTCAACTCACTCATTAGCTCCTTGTTGGACTCTACTACCCACAATGCATTGGTACTCAGCTCTCAGTCCTCTCAGGAATGTGCTCTGTAACCAGTGTAACCATGGCGACGACCCCTCATTGTGACATCATCCGTTACTGTGATGTCTGCGAGTGTTTGTAGGCACAGATCGTTGATGTGTTGGGGCTCTCCCATTGGTCTGTTTGTTCCCACCGTGGACCAATCAGAATCCCTGACATCTGATTGGTTAGTCACCTTCAAAGGTCAAAGGTCAGATAGCAGGGCTGGAGAGGAAAAAGGTCAAAATGTCCAGAAAGTATGTGACATCAGAGACTCTGAGGTCAGAGGCCCAGCAACTTCAGCACTGATGCTAATGAGCTATCAGACGTTAGTTAGCTATTAGTGTGTTAGCCTTGACCTTTAGCCTTCATGCTAGGTAGCATTTATGCAGTTAGCTGCAGTAGGGCTGAAAGAGCTGGAAAAATATTCAAAGTCATTTTTTTGCCCAATACTGAGATTTAAACTTAACATCTGTTTTTCTAAGTTACGTAAAAGGTTCGAACTGGTCGTTCACAATGCGTCAAACATTAGACAAACTCTCTGGATTAACACAGTCCAGCACAAGAAAAGTCGACTCTACAGTAAACGTAGTGTTTCTGCTGTGAAACATGGTGCTCCATGAGAAGTGATGACAAGTTTATCAACACAAATATCGCAGTCGGAACTACAGCCGGGTGCTGTCATCAACTTTTCCTCTGCATGTAATTACATTTTCAGCGTTAGCATGTAATCAAATGGGCTAACACGTAGCTCAATGAACCTAGTGAACTAAGAGCTACTGTAGCTAAATTCAAAGCTAACAAGCTAAAAGCTGTTGCTGTTAAATTGGTGGCTAATATGCTAACAGCTGACTAAACTCAAAGCTAACAGGATATCGCCATGTTATTATCAGGCCGTGTCCTGTGGGAGCTACTGTAATCAGAAGTTACCAACTTGTAAATATGCATCGAAGATCCTGCAAAACTTCGAGCTCCCACATCTTTAGGAGTACGCCCAAAGGAGCACAACCAATTAAACATGGACGCCTCGATTCAAACCTAAATTTAACAGGCAGAATGTTTTATTGTTAATGAGCATCATTCTCAACCCTCATACTAAACTTGAAGCTAACAGGCTAATAGCTAAGGTAACACTGCTGAAAGTCCAGGGCCACCTGCCGAGGTCAGCTGACCTGCTTCACATTTATCTGTGATGAGTCCCGGGGTCAAAGGTCAGATGGTGGACTTGGAGAAGGAGACCCGGAGGTGCTGGTTGTGGTCCAGCTGGTGGTCGTGCAGAGCGATCAGAGCCTCGATGGCCTCCTCCACCGACGCCAGCTGCATCAGAGCCATCTTCCTATCCTTCCTGTGACATCAGAGGAAATGACATCATCAGACTGCTGACGTCAGTAAGTTTAATTTACTGTGATCCACGACCAGGAAAAGCAGCAAACTCTCACCTTTAAATGTTCAACAACTACAATTTGACTGAAACCATCGACTGGTTGTCTGAAAACTGATTCAGTTTTTGCCAAACCTCGGTTAACCTCATCAATTAACCTGATCGGTTAACCTGATCGATTAACCGACGAACTGCAGCACCTAACAAACGTTTACGATTGAGATTCCTGACGGGGTCACTGTTGTTACTCACTGGAAAAACTTGAAGCCTTTGACTGTGAATCCACTGGAGGAAAATAAATCCTTCAACACCTCCTCACTGACCGAGGAGCTGGGAGACAAGGATGCAAGGAGGCAAGGAAGGAGGGAAAATAAATTAACACTGTTCCAAACGCTGAAAAAATTGAACAGGGTCAGTCACTAAATGGTGAAATACACAGAAAAAATGTTCCAGTACATTAGAAATGATATGAAATAAACGGATGTGGGTGAATAAATCTTACGGGATGTTGGAGAGGTGCAGCGTCGCTGACGGAGGGAAAATGTTGTTAAAATTTTTGGATCCAGGTTTTTTGAAGCGGTGGAGGGCGGAGCCTGAGAAGTCCCGAGTCAGCGCCTGCTCCTCTTGCCCCGCCCCCCCACGTGGCAGCTGCACCACGGGGTGTTTGGACAACGTCACTCGAATCACGTTACCATGGAGACGCTGGCCGTTCAGGTGACTCATTGCTGTCAGGAAAAAAAAACAAAAGATAACGTGATTTAATTGAAAATAAAATGAACTCGTTTAAAACAAAACAATTACTTTTACAAATATAAAATTTAAAATACTTTAAAAGTTTTTAAATATTTGAAAGTAAAATTTACAAAATTTTAAAAATCTGTATATTTTATTTTATTAAATATTTCTTATTCTAAAATGAAACTGAAAGTTTAGTTTATGTGTTAACTGACTTCATTTCATAGTAACTTCTATGATGAAATGTCTCTGAAGAAATTAGATTAATTATTAATTATTGTATCATCACAAAAAAACCTGACTGTGAACAATAAAATCCCACCGACATTTACAGTAATTTAATAAAACACAGCTGAAGCTGTTCTCAGAAAAAAAATTTTAAATTTCAGAATGAATAAATATAAATATTTTTCAGACCGAGCTGAGCCTGAGTGGCGTCGCTCATCTGAACGAGAGCATTTTCTTTCTTATTGAAGAGGATTTTCACTCTCTGAACGTCGCCATAAACACCTGTAAACACACAAAAACAGATTAACTTCAGTGTGTTCAGAACATTAATCACAAATCAACAATTAACCAAACAGAATAAATCCTTTTAAATCCTCCTCTACACGAGCAGGAATAAAGTCCATCACTTATTTATTTATTTGTCCAATATGCTGAATTCAAGCAGAAACTTTACTGAATCAAATTCACAGAAAAAAAGTTGCACATTTCCAGTGAAAACTGATAGAAACATGTGACAACGCATGAAAATAAAAATGAGAGTTTTCTGAATGAGGTTCTGCCTGGTGTGAGTTAGCAGCATCTGCTGTATAAACTCTAACCATTAAAACAGTTTCTTACCAAACAGGATGAAGAGGCAATGAGGTGAGACGCTCTGCAGAGAAAACAGCGATAACAAAGTTAGTTGAGAGTGCAGCGCTCTGATTGGTTGGCTGTTGTGTGACAGCGTGACCTCTGACCTCTGGGTTCAGGTTGGACACCAGCAGCACCGAGTGGACGGCAGGAGGCGCCACCTGCAGCGAGACACGAGGGGGGGACACCAATGAGCCGGGGACGGCCGCCATGGACAGACCTGAGGACAGAAAACATCCAGAAAACTTTATTTAAAACAGTGTAGTGCGTACAAAACTATAAAGCTTTATTTAACAAAGAGAAACAGATATAATGAAACTTTATTTACAACACTGTCACATGAACACAAACTGTGTTTATGTGTTTACACAAACAGCATCTCACATATAAAAGTGTCATTTTAACACTGACGGCGTGTCGACTGTCTCACCTGTGTGTTGGTGGAAGGTGGGTGGGAAAGCTGCTGCTCCATACGGAGGGAGAGCTACACCTGTAACACACACACACACACACACACACCTGTATTAGCTGAGCTGCAGATTGAGGTTTAAACCCGTGTTGGGTCAAAGTCACATGATCACTGCTCATGTTACCTGTCGTCACCTTTTAAACCCAGCCCCTCCGCCCCACCTTTTAAACAGCTCACGGTGTAACGAACCTCATGTTACTTCATAAACTACGGACCGATACACCGGAGCAGCGACAGAACACGGAGACTCTCAGCACAAACAGTTATTCCTGAGTCTTTAACAGTAACACACACACGCACACACACCTTCCTGCCGGGTGCAGAGGTGTGGGCGAGTTTGTGCTTTTGAACGTAATAAGTTTTATTTCTGTGATTCACCGCTTGTTCTCGCTCTCTCTCCTCTTTCCTTGAATCGGTGCGTTTTCCAAACCACGCAGTCACAGTATCCTTAGTTAGCACTGCCGTTAGCATTGGCGGTAGTACCATTAGCTCATCTCCAACTAGTGATGGGAATTCAGGCTCTTTAAAAACAGCCGGCTCTTTATGACCAAAACAATGTAAAATTATGTGTCAAATGAATTACTACTGTACAAAACACGCACCATATTACATGTTATTATTTACATGGCTTATTGTATTTAGATGTAAATCCATGTAACTGAAAGGCATCCAGATTTTACTGCGGTCACTCATCTTCTGTTGTCTCTGACTGCTCTCTCTCTCTCTGTCTCTCTCTCCCCCTCTCTCTCTCTCTCCCTCTCTCCCCCTCTCTCTGTGCCTCTCTCCCTCTCTCTCTCTCTCTCCCCCTCTCTCTGTCTCTCTCTCCCCCTCTCTCTCCCCCTCTCTCTCTCTCTCCCTCTCTCCCCCTCTCTCTGTGTCTCTCCCCCTCTCTCTCTCCCCCTCTCTCTCTCCCTCTCTCTCTCCCCCTCTCTCTCCCTCTCTCTCT
>JBBMJY010000008.1:19619108-19634819 GCA_037833715.1 Toxotes lorentzi | reverse complement strand
AACAGAGAACAGAGGGTGGAACAGAGAGGAGAACAGAGAACAGAGGGTGGAACAGAGAACAGAGGGTGGAACAGAGAGGAGAACAGAGAACAGAGGGTGGAACAGAGAACAGAGAGATGGAACAGAGAACAGAGGGTGGAACAGAGAGGAGAACAGAGAACAGACGGTGGAACAGAGAACAGAAGAGAATGGGTCCTGATGTGGTTCTGAAACAGCAGAGAACTGATGGATCTTCATCTGTTAGAATGAGAGTGTGAAGCATGAGAACTGAAGCTGTGTTTGGTTCTTAGACTGTAAATGGGTTTAACCTAACACCCCCCCCCCCCCCATCAGTGTTTACTGACGGTGAGACCCATAGACACCCATGTTGCATGATGTTTTATTGTGAAAGGATCCTCAGTCAGAAAACATGGTAATCCTGGGATCCCACAGGAGAGCAGGATTACTACAGGTGATTCACTGATTCACACTCTGACCAAACACCAGAGTAACTTTACTCAGGGACTCTCCTCCTGTATGTACCAGTGTGAGGTACCTGACACCTGTCTGAGCTGTAGTCACTGCTGACTTTTCAGAGTAAGAGTTTACACACAATCCTACCGCAGACCTAAAAATAATAAAAAATAAAGTTTCAAACTGAACAGACGGAAAGTTTCCTGATGAAGATTCAGGCGTGTCCAGTGTGTTAGAAATGTGTGTGAATGTTTAATAGTCAGGTGCTGATAAAGATATTTTGGTCACACTCACCTGAGCTGCCTCAACATCTCAGCTTTTTTATGGAAAAAGTTACACAAGCACCAAGAAACCGTATCTACACAACAGCCACCTGCAGCATGACATCATCACTTCACACCTAGATACAGGGTGGACAGAAAAACACGAACACCTCCGCACAGTCTAAACCCATCAGTCACCAAGGACGAGACTTCTACAGTCCACACAGTCACCTGTTCTCATTGACACAGAGCTTCATCAGAGGCTGGACAGGAGAGACCTGATCCAGACTCCCTAACCCTAAATCCCTAACCAGGAGACTTCAAACGAGAACCCCCCCAGCAGAGTTCTTACAGGTCATCCTGAGGGGAACATGAAGGTCTGAACCACAGGTCGTCACAGTCCACCGCACTGACTGAAAACCGGTCCCACAGAACGTCTCTTTAAAAAGCCATTTGTTCTGTGGCAGAGCGATAATGCCTGTGATGGGTGGAGCGGCGTCGTGTCAGATCCATCAGCAGGTAAACGCCTCATACCTGCAGAGGGAGTGGTCTGGGAGCGGACTCATTACCTGAAGTCAGAATAACAGCTCTGCTCAGACAGGTCTGAGATACGCTGCTTCCCACAGCCGGTTCCAGACCTACGGCGGCGCAGGAAGCTGTGGAGCTGCTTTCAACACAACAAGCGACTGCATGTGAGGATCTGTGGATCACCCCCCAGGGCCGGCCCCCCTCCGACAGGATGACCAGTAATTATTACCCATACTCCAAGGTAAAGGTCATTTTTATTGTCTTTGAACAGCTCATATCTTCTCTGTATGACACAGGCTATCAGCTGGTTCCAGTCCACATTACACAACCTCAGATAACATTTCTGTCCTCGGTTCCCTCAAGAACCCTGTTACTGTCAGAGGAGCCACATCAGAACCACACTACAAAAACACGTCATCATACAGCAGTACCTCTCACAGGGGCTCACTGTGAAGGAGAGGGGACTCATAGAGACAGACCTCTTGGACTTGTGAACAGGTCTGAGTGTGACCGTCCTCAGGTCGGACTCTGAAGCCACAGACGTTTGTAACAGAACCATAAACAGCCGAGTTTTTCTTCTGGCAGAACCTCCGTGATTTTCTGTTCAAACAAACACCTGAGCAGCACAAGTGCAGGTCAAAAACACAGGAGCCTACATTTCCCAGAATGCTACTGGATGTTGTCAGACATTAGTAGTGTGAGTGTAGATGGGGTTATTTTCTCCTCCAGAGACAGAGGACGTCATAAGATTGAGAAGGACTGAGGAGGACCGACCAGGACCAGCACACTGGAGTTTACCAGTAAAACCAGAGACGTGCTTCTTCAGTTAGACTCTAACGTATGAGGAAGAAGCAGCTTCTCACTCGGCTCCATCAGACTCAGAAACACCTGCAGCTCAAAGGTTTCAACATGCAAACAGTTTGTGAGATGATTAGTGACGTCATACAGGTGTGCAAAACACCCAGAGGTTAAAGGTTCTGCGGGTCACTTCACAGTGGAGGCAGACAGAGTCATTAAAAATCAGAAGAAAGAAATAAACCAACATGTGTAAAAAAAATAAACAGGAATGATTTTAAAAAGTTTCCACCTGCTTTCATCGTTTGACCCCTCTGATTTATCAACGTCCTGCTCTGGGGTCCCGAACCTTATGTTGAGAACCGGAGATCAGCGTGCGTGCGTGTGTGTGTGTGTGTGTGTGTGTGTGTGTGTGTGTGGAAACCTGGCAATGATCCAGGGAAACCGCCAATCAGGAGGCTCAGAGTGTGTCAGGAAGTACGCGGCCTCCCTGCGGCTGAGCTCGGTCAGAGTCTCCGCGGCTCCGGCTTCGTTTACGGATCATCTGTGGGCTTTTTCCCGCGACGGGTTCAAGTGTGTGGAGACAGAGAAACAACGCAGACCGGAACACCTGCCGACACCGGGACACCGGGCCTGAACTCCACCGAACAAAGAGACCGAAACTCCGCCGTACACCTGCTGCCTCCCGCGGCCCCTCCCTCCGGGACATGCGGACTAACAGAGTTCACCTGGTTTAGAGGAAGTTCGGGATAAAGGTTCACGGACTGTTCATGGGAACAGAGACAGAGCCGTAGTTTGATCGCGCAGGGACACAGGAGCTGGAAGATGTCTGTGAACGAGCTGTACACACAGGTGAGGGGGGGCGGAGTAATTCACCTGGAGAACAAACACACAGACTCCCCCCAAACACAGATCAGTCTTTGACTCACGTACAGACTCCGTTTTACGTAGAGTTTGTTTTAACTGAACAGGCCGGCGCTGTAAAAATCATAACATAAACCAAACTTCATGTTATTTCCACCAAACTTTAAGTGGTGAGTCACCCGTTCTACAAGCTTGGTGCCGCGTTCAGTGACCGAAAGGTGAAGTGCAGTGTCTGGGTAGAGGCTTGTACATAAGCCGAATGGACCAGCGGGTTGGGGAGGGGTCAGACCTGAAGTCATTTTATGAGACGATTTGTCATAAGCGACGCTTTAATATAAACTTACAGATTTCTAAATGGAGTTCAGCGCCCGACTGAGCGGCAGGCGCACATCAGGTTAGATCTGAAGTTGTTAGATGAGTGTAAAAACTGAGAAAAGGTGACGTTCTTCTTTAAGCTGAACCCTTAAAGGGCCTGTTTTTCAGCTGGAGTTCAGTGCTGCTGCTTCGTCTCGGTCAGCTGTGGTTTGTGTCTGAAGCTGAAGCTGCTTGTTGTCATTGTTGTCATTTAACTTCAAGCTGCTCTTGAAAATGTGTGATTTTAATCACGGATTCAAAAACTTCAGCAGCTGAAATCAGCTGCAGGTTTTTAGAGACGGGCTCAGACTCAGTCAGTGCAGGACTGATTTAAAGGGGTCCCTGATCCCTTTAATGGGAAGTGTTCCTGAGGACTGAGAGAAATCCTGTCCCAGGTGATGAGCTGAACCTGAAACACAGCATGTCTGACGTCATGTGACCTCACAGACCAGGTCTGGTTTTCAGGTTTGAGAAAGAATTTATGCAGAGAACTGATTGATAGGTCGCTCCACAGAAAATTAGGTTTTGGATGATTGTAATGTGAGATCAGTCACAGAGAGTCCAGCTGGACCAGTGGACACCTGTGACAGCAGGTGCTTCACAGCACAGGTGAGTAAACTCCACCTCTGGGAGAATCTGTTTCTGTAAAACACGACGGCTTCACGTAGGGTTTGTGGAGGATCGATGAAACGATCAGTGGATTCATTGATCAGCAGAGAACGATTATCAGTGAGTTTCTCTGTCTGTGAACTGTTGTTTTTAGAGGCTGAGGATGATGTGATGAAGGAGCTGCCGTCAGTTTCTTACTCTCCTGTGAGAACATTAGAAATGTGCAGAGCTTTGGTCTGGACAGCAGCTCTGTAATCCCCCTCCTGGTCTCTGTAGTCCACATCATTAAGTAGGGCTACTTAAAGCCTCTTCACCCGCTGTGAGACTAAATAATCCAGAGCTGGGGCTGGGGGGCGCAGGGGGGCGGTGGTCTTCCAGCTCCATCTGGTTTGTGCTCAGCTCAGGGAACGAGACTCAGTTCAGACTCAGTTCAGACTCAGTTCAGACTCAGTTCAGACTCAGTTCAGACTCAGCTCAGACTCTGGTCCACGCCTCCACGCTGCCAGGGCTACAAACACTGAGGCTGTTTATTTCACTGAAATTATTAATATTTCAAATAAATGCACACACACACACACACACACACACACACACAGGCTTTTAATCCTGTGTGTGAGGTCATCACGGGATTAAAGCTTTTTTTTTTACATGGTTGCTTTGGACCAGCCCAGAATCCAGGATCTGGACGACTGAGCCTCACGAGGAACGTCCAGCAGTAGAGCAGGCCTCGTGTGGAGGTTGGTGGTGGGAGGACGCGTGCAGTGACTCAGGGAATCAAACAGCCGCCGTTCTGTTTGTGACAGAAACAGAATCTGTTTCCTGTTACTTTTTCCGAACCACAGATTCACTTCATGATGAAGAAACGCTTCACTGCTTCTTCTTCACTGTCGAGAGTTTAAACCTTCAACTACACTGTGTGTGTGTGTGTGCGTGTGTGTGTGTGTGTGCGTGTGCGTGCGTGCGTGTGCGTGCGTGCGTGTGTGTGTGTGTGTGTCTGCATTAGAATACAACAGGTTCAATACCGCTTTATTACAACACTGACACACAGACGACAACAACAACAAACTGGAACATGAACGACTCTCAGGTTTTAGAAAACCTGCGACTCATCACCTGATCAATATCTCCTCCATCCATTGATCAGGTGATGAGTCGCAGCAGCTGATCAATATCTCTTCCATCCATTGAGGAACTGATTGGTCAATAAAATGTAAAAACAAATGAGATGTGTTCAGACCAACAGAGAGAATCCAGGAAACTCTGATCGATCAATCATTTCAGCTTTAAATCTGACTGATCCAGTGGGTGTAGCTGGGTGGGGTTTAAACTGCAGAAGACGAAGGACCAGTGGACTCTGTTCAGTTTCCTCATCCAGTGTCCACTTTAGATCCTCGTCCCATTGACCTTTAATATGGTGGGACAGGTGGATGTCTCCTGGAGGACAGGTGGATGTCTCCTGTAGGACAGGTGGATGTCTCCTGTGGGACAGGTGGATGTCTCCTGTAGGACAGGTGGATGTCTCCTGTGGGACAGGTGGATGTCTCCTGTGGGACAGGTGGATGTGTGCTGTGGGACAGGTGGATGTGTGCTGTGGGACAGGTGGATCTGTGCTGTGGGACAGGTGGATGTGTGCTGTGGGACAGGTGGATGTCTCCTGTGGGACAGGTGGATGTCTCCTCAGGTGTAGGTGACCTTTAGTTTTCTCTGTGTGTCTCTTGCTACAAACCAGATCAAAGTTCCTGGACAGGTGCAGCTGTGGCTTCCTGTTGGACACACCCAGGGTTCACCTGAGGGTGATGTCATCGTGCTGACACATAGGAGGGCGGAGACTCAGGGTTTCACCTCACCTGTGCTCTGCTCAGTGTGAACCTGAGACGTTCAGCCCCCCCCCATCAGATTAAAGTTCAGGAGAACTGCTGTAAACATGGGCGGCCCCTCCCCCACTGAAAATACACCCTGTGTGATGGAGGTCTGCTCTGATTGGCTGCACAGGAACATGAATGAAGAGGACACAGGGTTTGTGTGTCTCCTGAACCAGAGCTGCTAACGATTATTGATCAATCTGTTGATTATTGTGTGTGTGTGAGATGTTCAGTCTGTCTCTGAACACGGAGACGTGACGAGCGTCTGATATTTCAGTTTGAATCTAAACGTCTTTCAGAACAAACTAAGACGTTTAAAGAAAAAGAGAAGAATCAGCAGCTGCTCGTGAGACAGGTCGACCCCGTAGAGCAGCTGTCCTCAGACCACACCTGTGTCACACCTGTTGCTCTGAAACGATTGTGTGAATGAAGTAATGATGTTAGAGTTTATGTGTCGTTCAGGTTTTGGACCGGACGCTGGACGTAGTCAGAGTGAGCGCGGCTGGACGAAGGTTAGTCCACGGTCACGCTGAGACGTCCACAGGAGCCCTTCAGCACATTCAGTGCACAAATACTGGTTTGTGTCTGGGAAGACTGGTGGTGGAGACGTGGGTGTCCACAGAACAGGTTCTTCTGGCCCCGTGTTCAGGAAGTTAGATGAGGTGAAGTTTATTGGCCCCACACAGAGAAACTGAAGAGTCTGAGCAGCAGAACCAGGATAGAGACGGCGTAGAGACGGGTAACTTTAGACAGTGACAGGTGTTTTAATGAAACTCTGTCCTCAGCAGCTGGACAGGTGATCACATCTTTGAGACAATTTTGATTGTGGAAGGCGCTATATAAATAAAATTGAATTGAATCTGGTTCCTGTACTTGACGATAGTGATTTTCCTTAATTTATGAGTTTATCAGTTTTTACACTGGTCTGGTTCAAGAGCAGCTGTGACTTCCTGTAGGCAGGTGAATGATTGACAGGTTTACCAAAGTCTCACCTGTTCATGTGAGTAGTGTGAGGACTGAGTCCCTGCAGGGCCACGTCAGTTCAGTTCAGTATAACTCCTGCGGTCGGCTGTGACGTCAGTCCTGACTTGTTGAGAAGCTGCGTGGACTTTTAGTCTCATCGTTAATCCATCCAGTGGTTTTCTGCCCGTCTGGGTCCAGGCCTGGATGGATGAGGGGACAGGGGGGTTCGGGTGAAGGTGTTGAAGCTTTGAGTGTGAGCGGTGAGGAGGAGTCGACCTGTTCACCGTCACATTCAGGCTGAGAGCAGGTGAAGAGCCAAAAGTGAGAAAGCAGATGGCGTCTCTGATGTGGGCGCGGTCACGTGACCTCTGGTGATTCCCAGGGAAGCAGCTTGTGTTTCTATGTAAATGACTTTCTGCTTTCAGTGAAGCAGATTTGCATTAAAGGAGCTAACGCCGGCGACGCCGTGGCACGTTCTCATCAGGTGTGGGGAAGTGAACGTCGGTCTGGATGTGATTCGTCTCAAACCTGCACGTAAACAGATGTGATGATGTGATCCTTCCTCCTCCGTGTCTGTTGGAAGAAGGAAGTTCCACCTCGTTAACACCCGACACTTCGTCCTTTCTCTGTCCAAGCTTCCTCGTGTCCTGCAGGTTCTGAGCGTCTCTGCATTCAGCAGAGCTTCAGTGTGAGACAGCTGAACTCTGATCGGACTGAACCCACAGGAGTTGGGATCCCAGTTAAATCTTTGGTTCTCAGTTTCCTGAACAGATTTTCAGCTGATTCAGGAAACGTTCTGCTGCAACCTTTCTGATGAACGTGTGAGTGAAGCTGCTGGAAGCAGAGGCTGACTCGTGTCTGGACCCGGTTCTTCTCCGTCAGAGCAGGAACAGAAACGAGAAGCTGTGTGTTTGTGTTGATTTTTGTGAACAGGCTTGTTACCTCTGTGTTCTGTCTATTGAAGATGAATCAGAACCTGATGTGATCTGATCTGTTCGTCTGTTTCAGTTCACCCGGGTTTGGATCCCGGACCCTGAGGATGTGTGGAAAGCGGCAGAGATCACCAGAGATTATAAAGAAGGAGAGTCGGTTCTTCACCTCAAACTGGAAGATGAAACGGTACAGAACAGAACGGAGAACACACTCTCTGTACACACACCTTCATACCCCTGATACAGGAACTGTTCCAACAACACTGATGTCAAAACACTGTCGGTTCAGAACATGTGCACAAAGTGAATTCAGTCTGTCCCGAACCAAGACTGAGTTTGGTGAAGAACGGTAGAACATTCTCAGACACGTTCCTCAGACACGTTTCTTACACTGTTCCATTCTGCTCCTCGTGTCTGTTAAATAAAGGAACAGATGTGCTCATTTGGAACTCATTGTTTGCATTGATATGGATTCTGTATTGATTCTGTATTGATTGTGTATTGATTCGTCCCGTCTCAGCCTGTGGAGTATCCTGTCGGTCCAAACAGGAACCCTCTTCCATTCCTCCGTAACCCCGACATCCTGGTGGGGGAGAACGACCTCACTGCTCTTAGTTACCTGCACGAGCCTGCGGTCCTGCACAACCTCCGAGTCCGCTTCCTGGAGTCCAACCACATCTACACGTACTGCGGTCAGTCCCTCAGCTGGTCTCTGATCAGTTATCAGTGTCCAACCACATCTACACGTACTGTGTCGAGTATTTTATAAATGAAGAGCATCATTTTATTAATGAAGCGATTATTGATTATTGATGTTGCTCCTGGTGTAAGGAACCAACAGCTGCATGAAGCTGAGGGTGTGTGTGTTGCACAGGTGTGTGTGTTGAGCTCTGATGTCTTTCCTCAGGAATCGTCCTGGTAGCCATCAACCCGTACGAGCAGCTGCAGATTTACGGAGAGGAGGTCATCAACGCCTACAGTGGCCAGAACATGGGGGACATGGACCCGCACATATTCGCTGTGGCTGAAGAAGCTTACAAGCAGATGGCCAGGTCAGACCTGAATCTGTCAGGGGACCAGGTCGGACCTGAATCTGTCAGGGGACCAGGTCGGACCTGAATCTGTCAGGGGACCAGGTCAGACCTGAATCTGTCAGGGGACCAGGTTGGACCTGAATCTGTCAGGGGACAGGGTCGGACCAGGTCAGACCTGAATCTGTCAGGAGACCAGGTTGGACCTGACTCTGTCAGGGGACCAGGTCAGACCTGAATCTGTCAGGGGACCAGGTCGGACCAGGTCAGACCTGAATCTGTCAGGGGACCAGGTTGGACCTGAATCTGTCAGGGGACCAGGTCGGACCAGGTCAGACCTGAATCTGTCAGGGGACCAGGTTGGACCTGAATCTGTCAGGGGACCAGGTCGGACCAGGTCAGACCTGACTCTGTCAGTGGGCTCACAGACATTTATCAGTGATCAGATCTGATCAGACTCCCTGAGGCAGGGGGTCTGATCAGAGTGTGTGTGTTTCCTGTGCTGCAGGGTCCAGGTCTGGATCTGTTCATCAGTTCACAGCTAATTATGTTCTGAACACAACCACACTCAGCCACACACACACACACACTGGCTTGACTGGTCTAAACACACTGGTTTGGTTTAAACACCTGTCAGGTGAGGTGTGTGTGGCCCCGTCAGCAGCAGTAACACTCTGTGTCGGGTCCGTAGGGACGAGAGGAATCAGTCCATCATCGTCAGCGGAGAATCGGGAGCAGGAAAGACGGTTTCCGCGAAGTACGCCATGCGTTTCTTTGCCACCGTGGGAGGCTCGGCTAACGACACTAACGTGGAGGAGAAGGTTCTGGCCTCCAGTCCCATCATGGAGGTGAGTGGTCCGGTTCTCAGCCTCTGCTCCAGGGCCGGAGAGCACGTGTTGAATAAGTCTTTCCTCTTCCTGTTTGTGCACCAGGCCATTGGAAACGCAAAGACCACTCGGAACGACAACAGCAGCCGCTTTGGAAAGTACATCCAGATCGGTTTCAGCCGACACTACCACATCATCGGGGCCAACATGAGAACGTACCTGCTGGAGAAGTCTCGGGTAGTTTTTCAGGTGAGTTTGTTCAGGTGTTTGTGACAGGCCCGTCAGGTTCGGCCTGCGGTGTCACACCACGTTCTCATGGTTTGTGTTTGTTCGACAGGCTGAAGATGAGAGGAACTATCACATCTTCTATCAGCTCTGTGCCTCCGCCAGTTTACCAGAGCTCAAAGACCTGGGTCTCAGTAAGTCCGGGTTTACCTGATGTCCCAGTCTCAGGTGACAGATGAGTGTGAATCCAGCTGTGTTTTTGATGAGTTCTCTCTCGTTCAGCCAGTGCAGAAGACTTCACCTACACGTCGTTAGGGGAGAACATCTTCATCGAGGGCGTGAACGATGCCAAGGACTTCGTGAAGACCAGAGAGGCCTTCACGCTGCTGGGTGAGGACGGACCCCGCGTGACCGCTTAGGATAAGGCCGTGTGTACGGAACATGTGACCCATCATCACGGGTCACGTGGTCTTACTTAATTTCCCTCCGGGGATCAACAAAGTCTGTTTCTGTGGATTTTTTCAGATTTAAAGAATCACAGGATTCATATGATTTAAACTGTATCTGAGTGTTAGAGGAGGTCTCAGTATTTCACTGATCTCTCAGGTCGTTTCCTGACCCCTCCAGGTTTACCTCAGACCACCTGGGTTCCCTGTTGAACAAGCATCTGTCCAACATCTGTTTGTCTGTGACTTCCAGGTATAAAGGACAGCAGTCAGAGCAACATTTTCAAAATAATGGCCTCCATCCTCCACCTGGGGAACATAGAGATCTGCTCAGAGAGAGACGGAGAGTCCTGTCACATCTCCGTACGTCATCGCCACGGTTACCGCTCACAGCGATGATCAGCATGTCAGAGCTGCCATCAGTCCTCTGACTGAGCAGCTGTGTGTTGTGTGTGTTGCAGAAGGACGACATCCACCTGAAACACTTCTGCAGACTGCTGGGGGTGGAGGCGCAGCAGATGGAGCACTGGCTCTGTCACAGGAAGTTGGCCACCGCCTCAGAGACGTATGTGAAGACTATGCCCAGCAAACAGGCGGCCAACGCCCGCGACGCTCTGGCCAAACACATCTACGCACGCATGTTCGACTGGATCGTGGATCACATCAACGTGTCCCTGCAGACGTCCTCCAAACAGCACTCCTTCATCGGGGTCCTGGACATCTACGGGTACGAAGGAAATCCACAATCCTCTGTTTTCCATCAGTCGTGTTTCATAACCTCACGTCACTTTCAGTGTGACCCATATACATCGCCCCAGTCCGCGCTCATTTCCTAACCCTGCCTGAAAACATGAGTGTGATCTGCGTCACTCTTCCCCCTCAGTGTCCAGCAGGTCTGCTGTTGGTGTCTTTGGGCCCAGTGAAGAATCTGGCTTTAGTTTCCTGTTCACACTTTCCTTTGAGTGTTTCCATCTTCAGTTCTGTTTCCCTTTTGTCTCTGCCGACTGACACAGGTCCAGACACAGGTCAATGACCTCTGATGGTGCTTGGTACTGCAGGTGTATGCAGAGAGTGTTATTTGCTGAGGCGGTCTGTTTGAATGTTTCAGGTTTGAGACGTTCGAGGTGAACAGCTTTGAACAATTCTGCATCAACTACGCCAACGAGAAACTTCAGCAGCAGTTCAACTCTGTGAGCCTTGTTTTCTTTTTCCACACACGTTCAGCGACGTGTCTGATGCTGAAAATGAACGAGTGAACGTCTGATGTCTCGCAGTCACTGTGACTCACTTTGGTTTTGTCTCCTCAGCATGTGTTTAAGCTGGAGCAGGAGGAGTACATGAAGGAGCAGATCCCCTGGACTCTGATAGACTTCTACGATAATCAGCCCTGCATAGACCTGATCGAGGCTCGACTCGGGATCCTGGACCTGCTGGATGAAGAGTGTAAAGTAAGACTGATGGTCTGACGTGCTCCTGGTCCTCTCAGGTCTGGTGAGGTTCTGTGTTTTCAGTATCTGAATCACAAACGATGCAACAAAACCGTGTCAGGGATCGTATGTAAAGATCAGTGATACCTGGTCCAGGACCAGGACATATCGTACCACAGGCCTGCCGAGGTCGCACTGATCAGCCCGGGATGATGACCATGGTCACTGACTGAAAGCTCTCACCTGGCTGCCTGCTCTTACTTTGATAAATCAACTCTTATTCCAGATGAAACAGGAAACGTGTAGATTGATGCAGGATGACAGTTCACAGCCCGTTTCCTGTTCACAGCTCAGAAATCTTTATTTAAAAACAGCTTTTTTAACATTAGATTTATTTTATTTTATCTCGTGTTTGACGTTCATGGTTTAATAAAGTTCAGAGTTTCCTGTTTCCTGGTCAGAGCGGAGATGATGATTTACTCATTGAAGTCACTGATCATCATGTGCCCAGAGCTCAGCCTCAATCAAAGTTTCATTTCCCACTCACTGTGTTTCAGGTGCCGAAGGGAACGGATCAGAACTGGGCCCAGAAGCTCTACAAACAGCACTCCGGCAGCGCTCACTTTCAGAAACCTCGTATGTCCAACACGTCCTTCGTCATCATACACTTCGCTGATAAGGTGAGCAGAGGACGATGCTGCTTTCAGCCCATCCATGTCCATTCAAGCAGGTGGAGATGGACGGTGACTGAACCTGAACCCGAGTGATGGGACGTGTGTTCAGACACCATTTAAAGAGTCTGCAGTCTGTTACTAAACCACAGGAAGTCCTCAGGTCAGCTGTTTGTCAGGCTGCAGCATATGTCCAGAACCAGAACCAGAACCAGAACCAAACAGGAATGAGGAGAAATCTGTTGATTCTCTGATTGGAGGATGGATGTCATGGATGAAAAGACGGAGATGATTTGAGTCAAAGACAGAGAGAGTTAAACCTGAGTCTGGACTCGTGACAGGAAACAGCTGCTGACTCAGGTGTTCTCTCTGCACAGGTGGAGTATCAGTGTGAAGGGTTTCTGGAAAAGAACAGAGATACCGTGTACGAGGAGCAGATCAACATCCTGAAGGCCAGTCAGGTAAGAACGCAACCAGAACCAGGACCGCAGTCCTTTTACAGCTCAGAGCTGTCTGAGGTTAAAGACGCCGCGTCGACGCCACGTTCCTGTTTCACATCTGTCACGTGATGATGTGAGTCCAGCTTCTTTCACAGAGGAGCTCTGATAAACCTCAGTCTGACCCGGTATCTGGAGCTGATCCCAGACCTGTCTGCTGCTTCAGACTCGCACACAGTGACACACACACACACACACACACAGACACATACAGAGACACACACTCGGGGTAATGATCGGGGTAATGATCGGGGTAATGATCGGGGTGATCAGGGTAGGTGAACGTCTCTCTGTGTCTCTCCGTCATTTTTCCTGTTTGACGTTCGATGTGATTCTTCTTCAGTACAACGACACTTCCTGTCCTCTCAGTTTCAGCTCGTAGCGGATCTGTTTCACGAGAAAGACGACCCCCCCCCTCCAAAGAACTCCAGAGTGAACATCCGAGCGGCAAAGTCGATCCCGAGAGCTCCCAACAAAGAGCACAGGAAGACTGTGGGACACCAGGTGAGCTCAGTGCTGCTCTCTGCAGGACTGTCTGTGCTGATGTCACTGTTGCTGTTCTCATGTGGTTCTGCTTGATCCAGTTCCGCAGTTCTCTCCATCTTCTCATGGAGACTCTGAACGCTACGACTCCTCACTACGTTCGCTGCATCAAACCCAACGACTACAAAGAGGCTTTCTCGTGAGTCGCCCTTTGATTTTCTTCATGTTCTGTGAGTCGGTCCAGAGTTTGACGGACGTGGTTTGGTTCAGACCGTCAGAGTAACATAACGATCCAGCACCACATGCTGCTCTGATACAGACCTGACCTGGGTCAGTAAAATCGATTATCAGAATGATTATTCGGTCCGTCAGCTGAGTCATGGAGTGTGAGAACAGTGTGTGTCTGTGTGGTGGGGAAGATTCCTGCCTCTCATCAGATGCTGTGAGGGCTCAGTGTGTCGGCTGCAGAAGCAGACGTGTTTCAGAGCTGTGAAATTAGATGATGGGCCGGGTCACATGTTTCAGTCAGACTCAGCTCTCAGCTGACACAGTCCGTCGGTCAGCTTTAAACCGACAGCTCACACATCCTGCTGCGATGCCAAAGAAAAAGATGAGGTGGGACGTAAAGTCCAACCTGTGGCTGAACTTTAAATTTCAGTCACACAGACGTGATTTTAAAGCGTTTCCCGTTTGTCGATGCAGGTTCGACTCGAGGCGAGCGGTGCAGCAGCTCCGGGCGTGTGGAGTTCTGGAGACGATCCGGATCAGTGCCGCTGGATATCCGTCCAGGTCAGTCCACCTCCTCTCCTCAGTCACAACACTGATGCAGAGACTGTACTCACATCTGTCTGACCTGCATTATTCAAATTCACATCACACCTCAGATATGCCTGAACTCATTTGGTTGTTTGAGATCTTCTGAGATCAGTTTGTGTTTCTGCTTCGTCGTCTCCGTCTTTTTATTGCTCTTATCCAGCAGCAGCAGCTTTCTCTGCTCTGAGGCGTAAAATCTGTTTTTTTTCTGTTGAGTTCTGTGTTGAAGCTTCACCACAGGACAGAAAGTCAGAAACCTCCCATGAAATCTGAGTCTAGTCATTTAAGGTCTGCAGGGTTTAAAGTTAATCTTGATAGTCTGGTTTCTGTCTGACCCACAGACCTGTCGTGAAGCTTCTCATCTCTCTGTGCATGAATGTCACTGATGATGAAGCTCCTTCGTTTGTCGGGAGAAAGTCACGTGACGTTAGAATAATTGTTTTTTTGTGTGAATTATCTGCAGGTGTATTTACAACAGTCCTGCAACTTTATTCAAGTTAAAGCGCAAATAAATCAATAATCACAAAACAAACTCAAAGGGGTGAAGTGTAGTCTGGGTAACAGAAATGAAACCAGGCGGGGTGCTTTGTGTCCAGGTGGACGTACCCAGATTTCTTCAGCAGGTATCGAGTGTTGATGAGGAAGTCTGACGTGAGCTCAGCAGACAAGAAGCTGTCGTGTAAAAACCTGCTGGAGACTCTGATCAAGGTGAGAACGGAGAGTGAGCTGGGTTTATTCCAGAGCGTTCATCGCTTCAGTGCGTTGAGATTCACCTTTAAATTTCTCAGGAGCCCGACATGTTCCAGTTTGGAAAGACAAAGATCTTCTTTCGAGCGGGTCAGGTGGCGTACCTGGAGAAGCTCCGGGCCGATAAGTTCCGCGCAGCCTGCATCAGGATCCAGAAGACGGTTCGAGGCTGGCTGCAGCGAGTCCGATACCACAAGATCCGCAAGTCTGCCATCACCCTGCAGAGATACGGCCGAGGATACCTGGCCCGCAGGTTAGTTCATCAGCGCCGCGACTCCAGGGTCCGTTACCAGGTAAATGATTAGAGTCCAGGTTTTCTGGACCTCTGTGGACCATCACAGAATCCAGGTTTAGATCTTTTCGTGTTCTTTGTGAAATAACGTGAGATTTAAGTCTGACCTCTGCAGCTTAGAAATACATGTGGGTCTGACACAACACAAAAACAACACAACTCACGATGTGAAGGAAAAGGCGTGCCCGTGTGGAGGTGTTTGTTAAACCTGCAGCGTTTCCTGTACGACCTGTAACTCTGCTGCATTAGTCCGAGCAGCGCGAGACCGAGTCTGACCGTCTCCTGGACCTCGGCTCCTCTGTCTTGTAACTAACTGTTGTGTGTTTCTTTTCGGCAGGTATGCCGAGTACCTGCGTCTGAGCCGAGCTGCGCTCACCTGTCAGAAACAGTATCGCATGGTGAGGGATCGACGGGCCTATCTGAGAGTGAGACGGGCTGTCGTCACCATCCAGGCCTACACCAGAGGAACGCTCACCCGCAGGATTTACTGGGAGGTACGAAGGAAAAGGTCTGAGCTCACAGAGCTGATCAGACCTGCGAGCTCAGACCTGCGAGCTCAGACCTGTGAGCTCAGACCTGTGAGCTCAGACCTGAAGGCTCAGACCTGCGAGCTCAGACCTGAAGACTCA
>JBBMJY010000008.1:19590878-19614613 GCA_037833715.1 Toxotes lorentzi | reverse complement strand
ACAGGGAGACAGACAGACAGAGAGACAGACAGGGAGACAGACAGACAGACAGGGAGACAGACAGAGAGACAGACAGAGAGACAGACAGAGAGACAGAGAGGGAGACAGACAGGATCTAACAAACTGTGCTGAGCTAATCTGGGTCGTATCATCTGGACCTGCAGAGACAGGAGCTGGAATCAGAGAACAAGAAACTGAAGAACGACCTGAACGAGCTGAGGAAGACCATCGCAGAGCGAGCGTCTCAAAACAGCTCGTCCAACGAGCTGCAGGACAGCTACAACCTGCTGCTCAGTCAGCTCAAAGCAGCCAATGAGGAGCTGGACGCCCGCAAGGAGGAAGTCCTGATCCTCAGGACTCAGATCGTCAGCGCTGCCCAGCTGCAGGAGAAGAACGAACATGCGGTGAGTTACTGACCCGAGTATTAACAGACAGCTGACACTCACACGTCGATTCTGTGCAGTGTCGATAAAGTTGTCAGTGATTTGGTTCTGCATCTGAAAACAGCTTTGAGACGTTCACACTCTTTTTAATTAACGTGTGTGAAACCTCCTGAGCTTCTTCTTCTCTGCTTCCTGTCCAGTTAACACAAGTTTTCATTTTCTTTAATCCCTGAAAATGTGTGAATCCTGGAATAAACAGATAATAAGGAAATCTGAAGCTGAAATCACTTTCAGATTATCACCATAGAAGCTAATGGTACCATGGACCGGTGCCTCTGTAGTCCACTGTCCACCGTTACAGGTTCCGAAGGACCAGAATAAACTGGACCTGACTTGTCTTTTGTGTTTGTCTCAGCAGGAGAGTACGGACAGCAGAGAGCCCGTGGACAAAGAGGACGCTCTCACAGCGTATCACGGTCTGAGCGAGTCCAAAAAGTAAGTGAGTCTGAGGACACGTTTCTCTGAGGACACACAGACAGGATCAGACAGCTTCTCAGTGTTAGGACAGGAAGTAGCTGAGCCTTGTTCAGTGTTTGGACAGGAAGTAGCTGAGCCTTGTTGTGACGTCTCCTCCGCTCCTCCTAGTTCGTCTCTCTGCGTCCTGTCCTGCAGCAGAGATGTGGAATGAAGACTAGATTTTTAAAGTTGTCCATTTTTTCTTGTGTTTGTGGCGACTCAGTTTTCAGCTGCCGTCTGCTTCCTCTCTGTCCTGCATCCTTCTCACAGTCTGCTTTTTCCTCTTGTCTTTCTCTGTCTCGCTGTCCTCTGCCTACTGGACACCAGTACCCAACAGGACTGGTGTTATTTGAATGAAGATGGAGAGCTGGCTCTGGCGTACCGGGGCCTCAAACAAGTGGCCAGGTTTCTGTTTCTGACTTCTTCTGTGTTCTTTTTCTACACTGTGAACGAACACGGCAGCTCATTAGTTCACCTGACTTTGTTTGTAGTGAGGTTTGAATGAGGAGCTGCACGAGGCTGCAGCTTTCATCTGATTCCTTCTTCAGGCCTTTGAGTCGTTACAGAAACCAGCGTCAGGGTTTGGAGACTTGTGTGTTCGACCTGAACCTTTAAAATCTCCTCACAGGTTAGAAGTCAGTTCCTCCAGCAGCTGCTCACTGGAAAGAGAATCTGTTGAGTGTGAGTCAGAACAAAGGACAGTGTGTGTGTGTGTGTTGGCGTCTCACACTGATCACATGACGACTCTGGACTGTGTTTGATCTGGGCCGGGTCTCAGGTCTTAGGTTAACTGGTCTGATCCAGTCTAGAAGTGACTGAAAACAGCGGCAGGTGACAGTTTGCTGTGGGGGAGTCGGGCAAGTAAAGGTGTGCAGGGCTGGACTCACAACACACACCACACGCAGATGTTGGTAAAACACTTCCTGAGATCAGACTCCTGTTGCCTGCTGTCTGTTTAAACATCTGTAAAACAGAGGTGGTTTTAGTTCTGATGTTTTTGGTAAACGTGTGAGTAACGTGATCCTTGTGGTCCTGGTCCTGTCAGGCTGCTGGAGGCCCAGCTGCAGTCTCAGTCCAGGCAGCACAACGATGAACTGGTAGCTCTTCACACTCAGATCGAGCTGCTGAAAGACGACATCGAGAAGAAGCAGGAGATTCTCAACTACACCATGTCCCTGTCTCCTGAGGCTCAGGTGGAGTACAGCATCCAGCAGGAGATCACACGGCTCACCAACGACAACCTGGTGAGGAGACCTGCTGCCGAGCAGCACAGACTCAGAGACTCGGACCCGGACAAACTTTCTAAGTCTGATAACGTTGCTGTGTCTTCTCCTGTTCGCAGGACCTCAAGGAGCTGGTGGAGAAGCTGGAGAAGAACGAGAGGAAGCTGAAGAAGCAGCTCAGGATCTACATGAAGAAGGTCCAGGAGCTGGAGGGTGAGAGGAGAATGAGAATATCGGAGTGTTCAGACCTGTAACGTACGTACGTGTTTCTGACTGAGGACTCGTGTTTCAGCCTCTCAGACTGCAGCTCAGACCAGCAGGTCCAGACCTGAACTGAGCCGCCAGGTGACCGTCCAGAGGAAGGAGAAAGACTTTGAGGGGATGTTGGAGTACTACAAGGAGGACGAAGCCCGGCTGGTCAAGACTCTGATCACAGGTCAGTCGTCCTTCACTGCTTGTTGACTGAGAGTCGCAGCTCGTCAGTTGAACAGTTTAGTAACGTGATCTCTCCTGCTGAGACACTGTGGCACCTTCCTCCAGGTGTTTCCTAAAACCACAGGTACAAATGTGTCCTGCTGCAGGACATGTGATGCATGTGAGCACACATGATGGGTCTGAGAGTCAGTGTCGGAGCTGATCTGAGACCTGCTGCAGGTTTTTACCGCCTCACTTCCTCTGTGATAAAACCTTCACACCTGCAGCTCGTTTCCACCTCGTACGTTCATACGTGACTACGTGACTTTCCTGCAGCAGAGAATCAGCAGGTATCAGGTGAGGTATCAGGACTGTGAGCTGCTGCAGTCACTGAAAACACCTGTGACTGTTTAGAGCCTCGAACAGGACACAGCTGTGTTTGTTGTGGTGACGTTGTCTGTGTTCTCGGCTGACCACGCCGGCTGACGTAAAGGAGGAAGTTCCCCTGAGTGTAAACGGACACGCTCAGTGTAAATGTGTTGTCAATGTGTGGTTATGTTTTCAGACTTCAAGCCTGACACGGTGTCGGGGACCGTCCCCTGCCTGCCGGCGTACATCCTCTTCATGTGCATCCGCCACGCCGACTACATCAACGACGACCAGAAGGTGGAGTCTCTGCTGACGTCCACCATCAACGCCATCAAGAGAGTTCTGAAGGTGGGAGTCAGTCGTCAGCACAGCCGCCCGTCTGCTTCCAGATTAGTGTTGTTTTGTTTAGATGTTGGTTTTTCAACGTATTTTCTCTTCGTGTTGCAGAAAAACAACGATGACTTTGAGATGACGTCCTTCTGGCTCGCCAACGCCAGTCGACTCCTTCACTGCCTGAAGCAGTACAGCGGAGACGAGGTCAGACCTGCAGCAGCTGACGCACGCGTCCGGTGTGTTCGTGGTTTTTACTCGACGTGAGTCTGATGTGCTTTTTCTTGTTCAGGTGTTTGTGAGTCAGAACTCAGCCAAACAGAACGAACACTGCCTGAAGAACTTCGACCTGGCGGAGTACCGACAGGTGCTGAGCGACCTCTCCATCCAGATCTACCAGCAGCTCATCAAAGTGGCAGAAGGCATCATACAGCCCATGATCGGTGAGTCCGCGTCAGATCTTCGCCTGGTTACAGCTCCGGTCTCAGTGACTCAGGACCCCTCAGGACCCCTTTGAACTCCTCTAGTCCTAAACTCTATCTGTAGGATGTTTAGTGAATTGTGGTCTCTGGGTCTGTCTCCAGTGTCGGCCATGTTGGAGAGCGAGAGCATCCCCAGCCTGGCGGGCGTGAAGCCGATGGGATACCGGAACCGTTCGTCCAGCATGGACACCGACGGCAGCGGCCCCAGCAGCTACACTCTGGAAGCCCTGATCAGACAGCTGGGACAGTTTCACGGCATCATGAGGGACCACGGTCTGGACCCCGAGATCGTGGGTCAGGTGGTCCGACAGCTCTTCCACTGCATCAACGCCATCACCCTCAACAACCTGCTGCTGCGCAAAGACGTCTGCTCCTGGAGCACCGGCATGCAGCTCAGGTACACACAACCCTACCCCCTGACCCCGTGACCCCGACCCCCACCACCACCTGACTCCGACCCCCGATTCACACTCACAGTAATTCACCAACCTGTGTGTGTGTGTGTTCAGGTACAACACCAGTCAGATGGAGGAGTGGCTCAGAGGAAATAACCTGTATCAGAGTAAAGCTGCAGCCTCTCTGGAGCCCATCATCCAGGCCGCTCAGCTGCTGCAGGTCAAGAAGAAGACGTCTCAGGACGCCGAGGCCATCTGCTCGCTCTGCACCGCCCTCACCACTCAGCAGGTCGGCTCACACGCATCACCTGATCAATAAGACATCACCTGATCGATAAAACATCACCTAATCAGTCGCACGTGTCACTGGGTCAGAACCTGAGGTCAAACTGAGGTCATGTCCTGTCTCCCACAGATTGTGAAAATCCTGAACCTCTACACGCCTCTGAACGAGTTCGAGGAAAGAGTCACTGTGTCCTTCATCAGGAACATTCAGGTGAGTTAACAGTCAGAACCAGGTTCTGTCCTCAGACCTCCTGTCTCACGTCAGCTCTGGAAAGCGTGTCTCCCTCAGGTCAGTACTAATAAACACACAGTGGCCACTTTGTGAGGTACATCTGTACTACACCTGTACACCTGTCAGGGTCACAGGTGAGGGCGGGTCGTGCCCTGCATTAGAGAGGTGGACCTGATGAAGTGGCCTCAGAGCTGAGTTCAGAACCAGGACAGGTGACGTGTGGTTTCTCTGAGACCTGGTGACTGACGTCAGCGTCCTCTGTAACCAACCCATGTGTCTTTATGTGTCCAGAATCGTCTTCAGGACAGAAACGATCCTCCTCAGCTGCTGGTGGACACCAAGCACACCTTCCCCGTCCTCTTCCCGTACACGCCCTCTGCCCTCAGCCTGGAGACGCTGCACATCCCGGCCTCCCTCGGCCTCGACTTCCTCATCAGAGTCTGACGTCTCTGAAAGATCCAGTCCAGACCAGCATTAAATCCAGACCCTGAGCACCGTGACTTCAGTCACGTTTGTTTCCCTCCTGCTCTCAGTCTTTGTCTCATTGTGTCACGTTGAGCTTCATTTCATTTTATCAGCTTCTTCCTCAGTCGTCCTGAGCAGACGACACCTGGAAAACTCAGGTAATCCTGCGTCCTCACATGAGATCCACCTCGAGGACTCGTCTGTCCTCAGAGTCCAGCTTCACTGGGCCGCTGGTCTTCTTCTGCTGTTCTGATGTGGGAGATAGAAGTGAATAGAAGGAACAGGAAAGTGTCCTGGAGGATGAAGAAGGTCAGTGTGAAGAGTCAGAAAGCTCTGGGAGCACAGAGAGACTGTGACAGATCCGTGTTTCAGGATCCACAAATAAAAGCAGGTTCAGGTTCTACATGATGATCTCTGAGAACAGGAGGGAGGAGAAGCCGGCTGCGTGATAATGATACTGAGACTAATGATAATTAATGAAATTAATATATCAAGCAGCTGTTTAACATTGAATAACTGAGTTTTGTCTTCGTGTCAGAACCAAAGTTATTTTCCGTAAAGAACGAAGAGACAGGACGAGACGAAGCAGAGGAGTCCCCGTGGTTTTTATCAGTGGATCATCCAACACGAGTTTGTCTCAGAGCACACGAGGACACGATGTCCAGTTTTTCATGGACTGCTCCTCACAGGTGTAAAGTCATGTGATTAAAGAGCAGATAGAGCTTCAGCCCTGTGAGGTTTATCAATATCAATCAATCCTGTTTTTCTGTTCAGTGATCCGATTTGTACACAGACATAAACCCAGAGTCTTTTCTGTAATGTTCGTATCTGCGCTGTTTGTTCTTCCAGCTCATCGTGAGCTTTTCTTCTTCGTGTGATCATGTGGTCGGGGTCAGGGTTCACTGCCTGGACTGATCCATGATGAGTCGACAGTAACTTTGAGTCTAACGATCCTTTGTAGAGGACGTTTATTATAACATGTTAACTTTGGAGCAGAGAGTTTTCCTTCTGATGAAGAATCACTGATGAAGATGAAGCTCGATGTTTGAAAAGCTTCAATACAAAATGTTTTATCTTCTTTGTGGGAAAATTTAAAATGGAAGCTGAAAAATCAGCATGTTGATTTTATTCCAGGAAAGTTTCTTCAGTTTGATGTAAACTGAATCTCACTGAACGAGACTCTGACTGCTCTGATGCTAATTCACAGTTTGATCTGTTTTCAGTTGCTGAGTAAAACACTTTGTTTTTACAGTTTCAGTAAAAATGTTTAATGTAAAACCAGACTGACAGCCTGCAGCTCTGTTAGGCCGCGTTTGAGCTAAATGCTAATGTCAGCATGCTAACAAGCTGTAGTGTTCACAGTGTGGATGCGTTAGCATGCTAACACTGGCTAGTTAGCCCTAAACACAGGGTCCAGCTGAGGCTGATGGGAACGTCATTATTCTGCAGGTGTTATATTATTATTATATTATTATCAACCTACAGGGACTCGGGTCCCGTGTGTTGATGTGTGTGGCGAGTGAAGGCCGGTCCATGTGGACCAGTCCTACCGAGGAGCTGAAGACCTCGATACACACACACACACACACACACACACACACCATCGCAGCCATTTTAATGTTGTGTATGAATCAAGACTGAGATCTTCATACTGTTTGATGCATTACTGATAAAACCAGGTCTGAACTGTGGTGGACCTCAGGTGTCAGAGTACCCACGATGCATCAGGGTGGATCCACAGACAATTTAACTAACTCAACAATTGAACTAACTTTATTGTCCTTCATATTGTGAAACAATAAGTGTGAAAAGTGTGAGTCCCCCCCACCCCCGGGAGCTTTGACCAGAGGTGAGAACCTGTGTGAACGTGGGGGGGGGTTGATTCCCACAGCAGCTCTGTGTCAGTTGCACCAGCTGTGTCAGCAGAGCAGCTGTTTCTGAGGCCGTCCGTGGTTTACCTGTCGCTCAGGTGGCACACGGTCTCGGTGGGGGGGTGGGGGCTGGGGGTGATGAGATGAGTCAGTTCATGTTTCAGCTCAGCCTGAAGCTGCTCGCTGTGTTTTTAAAGGATGAAGACGAATCATGAGTCGAGGAAGAGGATGTGGTGAAGAGTCATCTCTGAACAGGTCTGACGCTCAGATCTGTTTGCACCATTTGCAGCAGCTTTCTACAGAAATTCACTGGTGTCGTCTGAACAGTGTTGAACTGACTGAACGCTCACTGACGTGATGATGTGCAGACGAAGTTGGGCTGAAAAAAGCAGAAACAACAACTGAGGAGAAGCAGGAAGCAGAGTTTGTACAGAGGGTGCACAGAGGACACATTCATGTGGCTGTTGTAGCCCAGGCTTCAAAGACTCGCTCAGTTTGGTGTGGCTTCACTCAAATTCAGCACCATGAGATTTTACACTGTGGTTTCAGGGTAAGGGTGTAGGTGTAAAGACGGGCGACATAAATAGACGTATATCTCTACACGTCTGAAGGTATATATGTTGGTACGGGACGACATCCTGAGCAGGGAGCACTCAGCCAGAGGACAGGTACTACGTTTACTCCAGTATAAACCAATATAAACCAGTATGATCCAGTATGACCCAGTGTAAAATCTGACCTTATGAAACCTGATGGTTCCTGCAGGTTAAAGGTCACTGAACTTCATCCACCAAACACATCAGATTCTCACTGATCCTGATCAGGCAGAGAACAGGTCTGGACGTGGTTTATAAAATCCAGACGGAGCTCAGGTAACGTTACGTCACTGACAGAACGTAGAGCAGCTGCTGAAACACTGATTATAAACCGAACATCAGATGTTACAGAAAAACAACAGTCGCTCACTTTACTGTGAGAACATCTCGCTGCTTTGAGTCACTTGAAACGTGGATCAGAGAAATTCATAGATCAATAGAATTAAATCTATTATTTAAACACATTTGGTCACCTTTGATTGTGCTGACAGGTAACCTGGACTCACCTGTGACAAAACATTTCACTCTGGTTTTACTGATTTAACTTGGACAAAGAATCTAAAGACTTTTTCCACCACTGGCAACGAGCAGGAGACCAAAGCACCTGCTCCACATCCTCCCAGCTCATACACCATCAGGCGATCAGATTGATCAGTGTGATATATAGTAGACATGTAGTAGACCCGTGCCATGTTCCCGCCCTCTCCTCTCCCGGTGTCTTGGACCCAGCAGGATCCAGACCTGTAGCCTGGTGTGAACAGGTGTCTCATCAGATCCCATCAGCAGCAGAGAGGGAGGCGACCGAACACATGAAACCGCAGCTGAAGATGTTTTGCGATGCTGAGCGGAGATAGGAGGCTGAGGCGTGTGGTTTGCCGGGGGCGGGGGCTGCTTCTCTTCCCAGAGAAGGTGCAGCAGAGAGCAGACAGCGACCTTTAACCCTTTAACATGGCGCCCTGTCACACCGGGACAGTCGCTGCTTCTTCAGCATTTTGCACTAAAGAGGCAAAGAAACAAAACCTCCTTCTGTCCTTCCACGACTTTCCACTCTCTCTCTACTTTTCTCCACTTTGCCTCCGAAAAGCTGAAAACGACCACAGCCGCCGCCACAGACGCATCCGAGAGCTCGACGCCCCACCAGCCCCTCCACACTCCACCCACGGCCGCCTCACCTTCACACACGCTTCATTTGCTCTGAAGCACCGTCACAGCAGGAAGTGTGTGAATGATAAAGGACTCTGGGAGAATATCTGACCCCCCCACAGAAACATGGGACAGAGACTCTGACTCTGCTTCCTGTCATTGAATATCAGAATAATCCAGGTTATTTATCAGCTGCTGAGTGTGTGTGTGTGTGTGTGTGTACTAATGTTTTGTGATTTGTGATGAGAGGGTTATTTCATCCTGTCTCTCTCTGTATTGAACCTGGCGGCGGCCTCCTGCTGAGTTGGCGGCCTCTTCAGTAAAGGTGTTTCCTCCTCTCTCTCTCTTCTCTCTGACCCTGAGAGATCACATGATCTGGTCGAGGCAGCACCATGGTTTCCCAGCATGCCCTGCAGAAAACACAGTGTGTGAGGCAGTGTGAGAGGGAACAGTGCTACCCAGAGAAGGACACACACACATGCACTCACACACACACACATGCAGGTTTGAGCCAACATGTTTCAGCAGGTAGCTGCAGCTGTCATGTGACTCTGATGCTTCACAGGTAACAGACATGTAGTCACGTGTCCGGGTCACTTCAGGCTCAGAGCTCCATGTTGGAGCGCGTAGTAACAGACGTGTGTGTCGTGTGTCGTGTGTACACACTGGCCTCATTTGAAAACAAACCAGATGACTTGAGCAGACAGGAAGTGGTTTGTAGGTTTCTGGTTAGATGTTGAGCTTCATGGTTGCTGCTCGACAGAGAGGAAGACTCACGTCAGGCTGCAGCTCTGACAGCTGTGCTCCAAACTTCAGATCAGTCTTCGCTCAGAAACATGGCAGACGCAGCTTTCTGAGGAAAACCAGGACCAAATTGTCACGTTTGAAAACAGATTCATGGACTGAGTTTTGTCCTCTAAACCAGGATCTGAGCCCGTTTACACCAACACACTGACTGAGTCTGGTATCTGTGTGACATCCAACCAACCCCGAAGCAACCGAGAACCATTCACGACATTCAGACCACCTCAGGAGGACTCTGGTCTCTGCAGGATTCTGGTCTCTGAGGGACTCTGGTCTCTGTGGGACTCTCTCAGCTCCAGTTATTGACAAGCACCAAGCAAACTTTAGTCTCTGTCCATGTGTTTGTGTTTGTATGTGGCCTCTTCTTCTTCTTCTTCTTCTTCTGGTGTTTGTCGTTACCAAACAGCTTCAGGTTTACCTGACCCTGGTTTACGCAGAGCTGAGAAACCACAGACGGACTGAGATCCGACACAGATGTGCAGCATCTGGACTGAACCTGGAGATGAGACAAACTGGTTGATGATAGTTTTGTATTCAAAGTAAGAAAATTGGAGAATTTTTCAGACACTTTCCTCTCAGCCTCAGAGTGGGCGTGTCTGTGTTTGATTGACAGCACCTTGATGATTAAAAATCTAACTTTCATACATATTTTACAGAGCAGATATGTATCTTAATGTAGTGTTTGTTTTTGGCCTCTTGGGGGCACCATACAGAAGCTGTAAAAGCTGTAAAGCTTTAAGTTGACATGTTGAACTGTTTTATTTCCACATTCATCTGTTACAGATCACCATGATCCTTCATCTGAAGTGGTCTCTGAGTCCACCTGAGGACTCTCAGTCCAGTGTTCCCTCTCTTTTAACCTCTGTGTTTGGTCTCTACCAGCTGCTGAGGGAAACATCTGGCTCTTTACCAGCTGCTCTGACTGAGTGTCTGCTCAGTCAGTCAGTCAGTCAGTCAGTCTGACTGAGTGTCTGCTCAGTCAGTCAGTCAGTCAGTCAGTCAGTCTGACTGAGTGTCTGCTCAGCAGGTCGAGGACAGAAGCTTAAACTGAAACCAGTATCAAACTGTGACTGAGTGAACCTGCACAGAACCTGCTGTTTGCTGAACAAACATGTTTTCTGATTTACAGAACATCCTGTGAGCAAAGAACTCAGCTAACCCAACAACACCCCCCCCCTTCCTCTGTACGGTGGCTCCTCCTTCTTCCTCTGCCTGCTGACAAGAAAAGCTCAGAGCTGTGAGAGTGCAGGTTCTGAGCGAGCGGAGGACCAGGTGAGTCTGTCTGTGCAGCTGTGAGGAGACTGGGTGAGGAGATGCTGTTTGGCCAGAGGATTGTTCTGCTGCTGCTGCTGCTGCCGGGTGGAGCTCAGGCTCAGAGCGGAGACGGAGACACTGACGAGGGTGAGAGGATCTTTTAAAATGTCTGGTTTTACTTCGGCCATACGTTTGTTTTTAACACATAGAAACTGTGGATCTACATCAGTCAGGACTGTTGCTCCAGTGTCATTCGGACATTTCTGAGAGGAACGTGGTTCTGACCTGAGCTTCAATGAGTCACAGCTCAGTGTGGACCTGAGGCTCTGACACATAGAAATAAGATTTATACAAAAAACTAAAGATAATTATTATTCATGCGTTTTCATCTTTTATCATATGAATGAACACATGAAAACATTGCACCAGTGTTTGAGTTATTCATCTTAGAAAGATTGAATAAACCTAAAATCAGGTTTATTAAATCTGAGTCCTGATGCACAGTAAGAGAATCTGCATGAATCTGGATCTGGCTAAAACCTTTTTCACTGTGTAAAGAGCTAAACAATGAAAAGTATTATTATTATCCCAGTTACTGTTGGACTGTCCTCTGTGAGTCCAGTGTTACACTGTCTGTCCTGTGTTGTCCCTCAGAGACCAGAATCAGCTGCACCTCACATATCGCGACAGAAGGAAACAGTCTGACCTGCGAGCTGCTCACAGGCAGAAACAGCAACGAGGATGATGAAGATGATGATGAGGGCGACAGTATAGAGGAGATGACCCTGTGGTACGACAGTTTAATAACATGAGATAACATTAAATAACATTATCCTACATTTCAGAGGAAATCCCTGTTCTCCTGTTCACAGTTACACTGACTGGAGTTCAGAGAGCGTAGAGACGAAGTGTGTGAAGGATTCTGGGAACACAGTCAGCTTCAGAGAGACGCCGGTGGCTCATTTCAACCTGACTGTTCGCTTAAAGAGAGGAGGCGAGATCACAGCCACAGTGGACCTGAAGAAAATCGGTAAATCCTGTGCAGAGGAAACGCAGCAGCTCCGTCTTCACGCTCGTGGCCAACGTGATGTTTCTTCAAACCTCAACGTGTTTCCTGACTCAGAAATGAAACTGGAATCTGTAGAATCCAGTTTGAGGCTGGAACACAACAAACCTGCCTGATGTTACACTCACCTCTGTCTCCTGGTTCTTTGTTTTGTCTCTGCAGTGAAACCGAGGCGTCCTCAGGTGTGGAACGTCACTGTCAACCAGGAGTCCAACCAGGTGGTGATTTCCATCCGGACTCCGTACCACAAAGATTACCTGAAAGTAGACAACCAACTCTTCCAGCTGCACATCTGGACCACAGGCAGCCAGATGGTAGGTTAGATCTGACTGAATTAAAAATATATTGTTTTCTGGAAATTACATTCAGGTCATCTTATTATTAGGAACTCGACATTTACGTCGGATAATCTTCTGAATGGAGAGTGTTGCATTGTGGGTTGTTCGTAGCCTTAATGTTTCGGTCGGCGCCGACAGTGTTCGGTTAGTCTGGTTTAAATCTGGAGGAGTTTCATGTTCTATGAGATACTCATGAGAGACTGTCAGTGTGTGTCAGTGAGGACATTCAAACCTGGGACTGAAACCAGAACTCAGGCCAGGATCACGACCAGCTGAGTGGTCAAACTGTTGTTCCTGTTTGACCACAGGTTCAAAACATCTCATCAGAGAACAGTATGAAGATTGACATGGAGCATCTCCAGAGGAGCGCAGAGTACCACGTCCGAGTGCGAGCCATTCCCATCAGGTTTCTCAGGGGCAGCTGGAGCGAGTGGAGCGAAACGTTGAATTTCTCTGTTCCTGCTGGTAAGAACGAGCGCTCCAACCTGCAGGTATCAGCTTAAAACACAGGGGAGAATCACGACCTTGTTCAGCTGAGCCCTGTCGTCTTTTTGTCCCAGGAGAAGTCGTCCCTGAGGAAAGGCAGGAGGAGTGGGTCAAACTGATCGTGTGTCTCGTCCCTTTGGTGGTGGTGACTTTCAGTGTTTTCTTCTGCTGGAAAAATGAGTACGATGTTTCTGCTTTGTTGACAGAAAACCAGTGAAATGACGTGATTCTTTTATTAATCTGTTTTCTTTTACCTTCACAGGATATTCACTTACATGTGGCCGAGCATCCCACACCCTAAACACACACTGGTGCAGATCTGCAAACCAAATAAAGTGAGTCAGTGTCCGTGAAATTCAACCTTATATTCATGTTTGGTGTTTGAGTTGTCGGGACAAAGCGACGAGTCATGGGAAAACCTGGCGACCTAACATCTGAGCTAACTGCTAACACAGAACGTGTTAGCACTGGTCAGTAACAGTTTCTCTGTGAGTCTTTCTACTTCCTGTGTCCTGAGCCTCAGTCTGACGTCTCTGACTCTGAGAAGATCGTGTCTCTGTTGTGGAGCAGTTTCTGCTCTGAATGTTCACACAGAGAAGAAGCTAACGTAGCTCACTTCACTTCACGGCCACTCTCAGGTCAGGACAGGTCACCTGTGAGCGAATCCACAGATCACCTCACCCCCACAGTCACCTGAACCAACCAAAACCTCAACCATAGAGGTTTTCCAACAGGTCTGGGAGGCTCGGACACATGATGGTCCTGACTGCAGCGTCACATCAGAGAACACTTATGTTGGAGGATACTGGTTTCTCGCTGCTCGGTCCATGATAAATCTAAATGTTGTGTTTCTCTGGTTTTGCAGGGTCTTCTGTTGAACTTCAAACCTGAGGTGTTCAGTGCCCTTAAAGTCTACCCGCTGGAGAAAACAGAGGTGCAGCCATGTGAGGAGACGGAGCCTTCACTCAGTCCCGACAGCACTCGGTCCAATGATCCCTGCTCCACCCAGAGCTCGGACTGCAGGAGCACCACCAGCGTCAGCACTGAGGAGCTGGAGCTCTCCGGCCTGCTGAGTAGGAGCTCCTCCGACAGAGAGGACAGCCTCCAGAGCATCAGTCCTTCCCCTGTCAACGTCCTCCAGCTCGGGGACAGATCTCACACACCTCAGCCTGAACCCAGCAGTGGAGGAAACAAGGCCGAGGTGTTTGGGGTGAGTCAGCAGGAGGAGGCCTACGTCACCATGTCCAGTTTCTATCAGATCAAGTAGGTCAAGACCAGGACCAGGACCAGGGCATGTGTTTATCAAACTTCTGAGAATTAAACTTTAAGATGCTCTAAGGCGGTGGTTCCCAACCTGGGGGTCAGGACCCCCACCAGGTCCAAAGATAAGTTTGATAAGTGCTGATGTTGGTGATCCTCGTTTCACCACCATGAAGTCGACCTTTTTTTAGTGAAATGTTTTCATGTATCAGTGAAATATCTGAGCATCTGCAGGTAGATTTTCACTAAAGGTGGTACAGATGTTCATGTTCCTCAGAGGATAGCCCTCACTGATTTATAATCTAACAGCATCAGCAGGTCAGTTTTTTTTTCCATTTATTTTTCATTCCATTTTATTCCTCTGCACCTTTGAACTGCTTCTGCTGAAATATTGGAATCTTTCACCTTGTCATGCCCCTAAAATCCTTCAGATCAAACAGTCTGTCCACACTGTGAGCATAACCTGTGACGATGCTTACAAGTGATTTTAATGGATCAAGAAAAAGAAGGTTGGGAACCACCGACGGACGAGGGTCCTGCAGAACTAACCATCTACTGACGGTGAAGTGTTGACAGAATGTTTGAGAGAAGCTCTGAGTGGACACATGATTCATTCCAACTGAATCACATGATTCATTCCAACTGATCAGAGATGAGGATCTGCTCTTCACCTGGGCCACAAAAAAATCCAGACATTACGTGATGTGTTCCTCTGCCAGATGTTACTGTTCGTTTTAAACGACCATGTTAAATCTTCAGAAGCTGTTAAACGTTGATCTGTCACTTCCATGATGTTGAGATTCGTGACAAAGACTTTTAAATCTGTGATTCAGGAGTTTGATGAAACTTTTATTTTTAACGTCTGCAGGTAAAAGTTTTATCTTTCACTTGTATCATTGTGATTATTGCAGGTTATTGACCCACATCTACTCAAATGTAGCGTTTTCTGTATTTTGTTGCTTGTGATGCCAAATGATTATTGATTATCAAGTATATTTTCATAATGTCTCCCACACTGTAAACTGACACAGCTGCTGTCATCCAGAGACGCTTGTTGGAGGAACCTTAGAAGAACATATCAGTGTTTCTGCACGTTTTTCTACAAATCACACAATGAATGTTTGCAGAGTGTTGTGCCATCCAGGCAGCTCACTGGTTAAAAGAATGACTACAGAACCACAAAAAACACACCCACAACAACAACAACCACAATGATCGTGAGAGCCACAAAGGACACTCAGAACCTCTTCAGGAACCTCCTCAGTGACCACCCAAATGACAACCAGAACTCCCTAAAGGATACGTAGAACCTCCTCAGTGACACCAACAGGAAGGATCCCTAGAACTTCTTCACTGACCACTACAGCTATTTAATGGGCCCATAGAACTTCTTCAGTGGTCACAAGAACCACTTAAGGGATCCCTACAACCCCCTAATGGACCCATACAGCCTCTTCAATGATCAACAGAACCACCTAAAAGAACCCCAAGAACCACAAAAGAACCTCCTCAATGGCCAGTAGAATGATCATCTTTTTAAGGCCCACTAAGTCACCACCTGAACCTCCTGAAGGAACCCTAAAACCTCTCAAATGGTCACTAGAACCCCCTCAATAAGCACAAAAGACCTCTAGAATCTCTTACGTGACCATAAGAACCAACAGAACCCTTTAAGTGAACTCCTCAGTGACTACTAGGACCTCCAAAAGGACCAGAACAAGCATCTAATATCTCCTAAAACCACACAATGGACCAAAAGAACCTTCTTTATATTCCCTTAATAATGCACAAATGTCAGATTGAAGGAAATGTGAAGGTGGTTCCACCACGAGCTGTCAGAACAGCCTCCGAGCTCTTTAACGATAGAAACAGTTCAGAGTTCCTGTGTCTCCTCTGTCACTCATCTGTTTAAGGATTTACTTCATTCTTTACTGAACCAAAACATAAAAAACAGCCGTGAGGTCCTTTAAAGAAAGCTGCTCCTGTCTGAACTCGTCTGCACTTAAACCGACAGAGAACCGAACCTCCTGCTGTAGTGTGGAACAGGCTCTTTGTTCCAAAGCGTTTGGCCTCATTCGTCCTGAGCAGCAGCACTGACTCCCAGCTCAGCTCAGGCTGATCACGCTGAGCTGTGCGCGGGTGAGTTGTGGATGTGTTGCTGCAGCGACGTGACCGGACTGTTTGTGTTTGTGGTCTGAGTCATGGAGATGCCAAAAACAAAGCTGCTTCTTAGAATATCTGACACAACCTGCACCTCATGTTTCCTCACTGCAGCAGCTGGAATAAATACACAGTATATACGTTAAGGTAAAGTCTGATTGTACCTGTTATATGTGGTTTAATCAGGGTTTCTTTATTTCAACAAAGCCTGTTGTGCTGCATATCGATCTACAATAAAACTGAAAAATGGGAATTAAACATACTCTTTACTTACAATTCAACATTATAAAAGAAACACAAAGAAACTATTCTACTTTTTTTGAACAGACAAAATGATCAAAATGATTTAGACTTATTTAGACTCACTACATCCATTTGGAAAGAAATGATCTGTAAGTAGCTGGAAACAAAGAGACAGATCTGGTCGACTTAACTCATCATTGTGGTCGTTACTTTCACATGAATCGTGACTGTAAAGGTCATGAGCTGCTTCTGTCACAGACTTAATGACAGTTTGAGTTCATGTCCTTTGCCTCAGAGCTTCCAGGCGTTTCTCATCATTAGAATAAAGTAGACGTCGCTGTCGATGGAGGCGCTGACTCCACAGTAATAGTTGTCAAACTCCTCTTTGGTCACCTGTCGATCAGAAGAAACACTGATGACGCTCACACAGAGACAGAACCAAAGTGAGAATGAGAGAAAGACGACGTGATTCGCCCGAGCAGCTGGTTTCCATCCAGATGAGCTGAGTCATCAAAGACGTCAAAATCAAAAACTTCTTATTTAAAAAATACAGAATTGGGGTAAAAAGATTTTTAATTTGGAGAAGAAGAAACTAAAGTTAATCCAAATCACATTGGGATTGAAAAGCTCTTCATCCACTTTTCTAGGTTTTGGGGCTCAGAGTTCAGGATCAACACTTGATAAACACTGTCACAGAGTCCTGATGAACACTTGAAGCTAAAGGTGTCAGGTAAACGTCAGGCAGTGCTAACTGTTAACAGGCAAATTAAACTAATAACTAATGTTAACAAAGGCTTCCTGTAAAGGTTAAACATCAGTCTTTATTTTAACACGGCAGTTTGGCTAATGTTAATTCTAGCTAATGTTAGCCATAGTGATACGCCAGTGAAGCTGGCTGCTACGTAGCTTAGCCCTCGTTTTACTGATGTTACTCATCTTTATTAAACTGGGTTTAATTCAGATAACACCTGGACACAGCTCCAGGTTTAGTCTGGATGTTTTTCTTTGAATGAGCCGCAGACGAACGTTGGTGTGTTTCCACAGACCTGTTCTTCTTCTTCACATCTCCGGATTAGTCCGAACTCCATTGCTCTACAGCAGGTGAGACTGTCCACTTACTTTTATAAAAAAGTGAGGATACAGTTGGTGATTCACCGGATGAGAAATGTCTAAAAAAAATAAAAATACGCTTCATGTTTGGATGGAAACAGCGAGTCAGAGAGTGAAAAGGACGATTTGAGTCTAACTGAATTACAGAGAATAAAGTTTGGTGAAAAAGTGTTAATCAACCTTCTACAGACAGAAATAAGACAGAAACATGAGGGTTTGAATCTGCTGTCTGAGAAACACCAGCCAATAAAACCATCTTACTGCTGAGGTTTGTATCTTGTATGGTTCTTTGTGTCCAAACAGTTTCACTTTAACATGATTGTCTTTTTCTTTTGTTGGTATATTTTCCAAATAACAACCATACAATATACTCGATTAAATAAACTAGATTAAATAATGAGGAATCTTCATGTAGGAAATGAAATTACAGATATTTCTAAAACAGAAAACACCCTGAAATGGAAATCTGCTCCTCCTCCACCCTCCACCCTCCACGGTGAGTTTGTTTACCAGAACGATGCTAACTCAGAGTTTCCAGGCATTTCTCATCATCACAATAAAGTAGACATCTGTATCGATGGACGCACTCACACCAGCGTAATAATTCATAAATTCCTCTTGGGTCACCTTCAGAGAGGAATACCAGCATGAATACAGGTCAATAACTCTATATTCTCTTCAGAGCTGCACACAGAACGTCTGTAACTAAAGGTGTTGTGACGTGTGCAGATGTGTGTGAATCTGACACATTCAGACAGAAACCTGAACCGCCTGAGGAAAACCTGCTGAGACAAAACAGCACGGGTTCGTTACCTTCCCATCTTTGTCGTACGGAGAGTCAAAGCTGTCCAGGAATTTCCTGAATACCTGATCCTCTGTCCACTCTCCATTCTGATACTTGGGGTGGTACTTGGCGTTATACACCCCCTGCAGGTCTTCGATGGTGATCACCCCATCACCTGTCTTATCCAGCTTCCGAAACGCCTGCATGACCACCTCCTTCCTGGCTTTAGACATGGGTGGCTGCAGGTATCAGATGTGAAGGATCATAAGATAAGTGAAGGATCATAAGATAATTAACACCTGTACCTGCAGTAACTGATCCACATATTTACCCTCAGAGTGATGAGAAACTCGTCAAAGTCGATGGTCCCGTTCCCGTCGCGGTCAAAGTGCTGGAACAGAGCCGTGGCCTCCTGTTTCTCAATCAGGATCCCGTAGTCATTTAAACCCTTCAGAAACTCCTTGAAGTCCAGGGAGCGGTTGTTATTATCGTCCATTATTTTGAAGATTCTGACAAACATGAACACATCATGACATTATAATATTAACAGTGTACAATACTAACAGTCCTCTGCTGAGAACAGGTGGAAGGACTAATGCTGAGGACAGTTCAACAAGTCAGCCTCAGCTGGACGCTGTGTTTACTGCTAATTATCAAATGATGGCAGGCTAACATGCTAAGCTAGGTGGTGAGCATGGTAAACATTATACCTGCTACACATTAGCATGTTAGCATTTAGCTTAAAGCACAACTGTGTAGTAGCCCCACAGAGCTAGCATGGCTGGAGAGTGAGTCTGGTTTGTTGTTGTTGACTTGTTGTTTTCTTTTGCTCCCCGTGCTCCCCATTACTCACTACTTTAAACACTGTTCACAAAAATGAGCTAACTTCTAGAGCAACCCTCTGACCTCATCATCTCATACTGTCAGTCTGGTTCCATTAGCACGGACCCAGTAACCATCTACAGCTCACCACATCTCCACATTCTGCTCATCAACATCATGTCACTTCACTGATGGACAGCAGTGGGAAATGTTCAGATTCTAAACTGAAGTGAAAGTAAAACAAGTCAAAGGTCTGATTCAACATTTCACTGGAGAAATACAGAGGTATCATCAGCAAAACTGGAGATAACAAATATATAAAAATGCTTGATGTTAGCATCATAAAATCATTTTAGAGGTGCTGCTCGATATTTAACCTGTAACCTGCAACACAGTTTATAAACTGATCACATGTTTTATGTGTAAATTCTCACTGTGACTCCAGCTCTCAGATAAACAGTAAAGCATTAAATAGCATAAGACGGAAATATTAAAGTACAAGTACCTCAAATATAAATGTACTTAGTTACTTCCCAGGCCTGTAGGGGTATTAATGACCTGACAGGATCTGTGTGGGTAGATGCAAAGCTACTTCAGCAGGTTAGAGTCTACAGCCGAACATCAGCAAACAAAACCACAGAATCAGCAACAACACGCAACGAAGTGACAATAAACCCAAACACAACACAACATCCTGCAGCCACTGTTAACACAGGCTCGAGTGCAGCATGATGCAAAGTTCAAGTATCACAGGAAAACAGCAACCTCAGCTCACAAAGAACCTAAAGCAGACAGACATGAACTGAATGTGCTGCTTTTAAAAACCTGCTCAGCTTTCAGTTTCACTGTCACATGAACATGAGGAGTCATAAGATCAGTGCAGTGAGAAGCTCCCAACACAAATCAGTTTGTTTCAGCCGTTTTTCCAGTTTCCATTTTCTTCTTCATTCTGTTCTGAAACAGACTGATTTCCACCACCACCATCGAGATGTCAAAACGACTGAGTCCCGGACTCCCCTGGACTCCCCTGGACTCCCCTGGACTCCCCCGGGTCTCCATCTTCCCCAAAGTGAGCAGGTGTTGGTGTATGAGGAGCTCACCTGCCTAGACCTTTGATCCCAGACGATCCTCGGGCCAGACACTGCAGTCTGAGTCTCTCCACGGGGTCCGAACAGTCCGACAGCTGACGTTTGGCGTTCATCGCCATCTCTCGATCGTGTCTCGATGTTCCCGCCATCTCTGACATGACACAGAGACAGGTGCGTGTTACCGAGAGGACAGAAACCTCATCAGATGGTGAAAACGGTCTCTGCTGCTCTGGAATAAAACACTGCAGCTGATCATCAGCTGGACATGAACCTGAGCTTAGTCAGTCAACGTCTGATTATTACTGATCAGTCACAATCAACACGAACATCTGTACAACATCTGATTGGTTCAAACATACACAGGACACTGGTCTGGACTGCACCTCAGCAGCTTGTTGTTGTTGTTGTTGTTAAAGTTTGTTGTCGTCATGTTTCAGTTTTTATATTTTTGAATGAGAAACTTTTTCAGGGAACTGAGGAACGTTCTGTTAATCCCAGGGTTTGTTACATCAGCTCACTAATAAAGCTTACAGGAACTTTTTAAAATAGTTTTACAGGATGAAAACTCCTGAGAGACGAAGCCTCTGCAGACGGAGTACTCTTACTGTAGATTCTGCTCTTCATAGTTTTGTACTTATACTTAAGTATTTTGAATGCAGGACAATTTAGTTTCACAGTCCAACACAAAGTTTAACGGAGCAGATTTGTTCTTCACTTTAATGCAGCTCACCTCTTTCTCGCAACTGTTCCACAGAGAGCAAAGAACCACAGTCACACCTGAGCCTGAGCACAGCCCAGGTACAGCTCTTCCTCAGTTAGCTTGCAGGCAGGCAGCTCCACCTGGTGGTCGGAGGTATAAACACAGACACACCTGACGATGGGTCCTACAAGTGGCTTCAGGCTGAGGAACCGGAGACAGGTTCAACACTGTGTTTGGTTCTGGAGACAATTAAACTCTTTTGTGAAGTGAAGAAGAAGAAGAAGAAGGAGAAGAAGAAGAAGAAGAAGAAGAAGAAGGAGAAGAAGGAGACACAGTTTAATCAGTTTCACAGCTAAAGAACTGAGTCTGTGGAGACACGAGCTGGATCTCACACCCAGAACAAATCAGACACACTGACAGAGAACACGTGATCATATGTGATGTATGGTACAGACAGAAGACACAAGAAGAAGAAGAAGTGTACTTCAAAGTAAAAGTGCTCACTCTGCAGTAGAACCATCCAGCTTCAGTCCAATAACTGCAGTACTTCTACAGAACCGTGGAACATGAACAGTAGAACCTTAAAGCGTTGGTTCTAAGCAGTAACACCAGGTATCAGACAGAAACTTCCCGACAAACAGAAACACCTTGGTGTTTTTACCTGTGGCTGAAGCCTGACACTGAGGCTGCCCTTCCCCAAACGAGCTGCCGTTACCATGGAGACCCGCTGTTCTCTGCTGTGATTGGCTGTTCGGTCCTGTGTTTACAGAGCTGTGCTGGTAGTAACTGGTTTCATTGCACCGGTAAAAGAAGAGCTGCTGTTTGATGCGTTTCACAGCCTCTTCACAGTAAAAGTCTCCCTCTGCCTTTATATGAAAAGACTTTTATTATGAAACGCAGAAAGGAAGTGATGTGTTATTCTGATCGTGACTTTTCTAAATGATCTTTGATGTTTTTCATGGTGAATCTGCTGTTAGAGTTTTTTTAATTCATAACCTCAGTGATAATGTCGTTATCAAAGATGTGTGTGTGTGTGTGTGTGTGTGTGTGTGTGTGTTTGTATAAATGAAGAAAATCAGATAAATTATTTATATGAGTGCTGTTGAAGAAGCTCTGGCGTCCTGACAGTAAAATATATTGAAGGATCCCACAGTTCACATGGTGTCCTTCTCTCAGGTCAGAGGTCAGAGTCTGTAACATCCACTGACTAACTGATGATAACGACCTTCATCCATCATGTCAGTGACATGTTACTGAGCCACAGACAGTCCACTGAGACATCACAGAAACATTCAGCAGATTAATGTGCAACACAGTCTGACTTTATGATGGACATCAAACACCAGGGGGCGCCCTCCTTCAAAAGGCAGTGAGCTGAGTACCATCCATCCGTTTTCTACCGTTTAATCCGTCAGGGTCTCATTTAGCTGGAGCCTGTCCCAGCTGACTGTGGGTGAGAGGCGGGGTACACCCTGGACTGGTCACCAGTCAATCACAGGGCCGACACACAAAGACAGACAACCACACACTCACACACACACACACACACACACACACACACACACACACACACACACACACACACACTCACACCTATGGGCAGTTTAGAGAAGCCTAACCCGTGCATGTTTTTGGGAGGAAGCCGGAGAGAACCCACAGGCACAGGGAGAACATGTGAACTCCACACAGAAGAGCTCAGACCGGAACACTCTTGCTGTGAGGCGACAGTACTAACCACTGCACCACCGTGCCGCCCAGCTGAGTTCCAGCTCCACATATTAACACAGTACAGTGAAAACGTCTACTGAGGAGCTGCTTTCTTCAGCTGTTAATGCTCTGTTACTTTAAATGTCATCTGCTTAAAAAAAAGAAAGTAGTGACTGTCATTAACAGGTTTCAATGCTTTTTCAGGTTTTGCTGATTCATGATTTCACAGAAAGCGTCTCAGAGTTTCTGTGAAATCATGTGACCACTGAGCCCCCATCCCTTCTACTGGTAGATTATAAAAGCTCTGAACACAGACTCCTCTCTGCTCTTCCTGCATCCTGCTTCCCAACAGAGGTGCCTGAAGCTGATAACACAGGTAAGATCAGGAGAAAAAGATCAAAAATGAAGCTTTACAGGAAATGATTCACTGTTTAATCAGTTTTTGTAGATGCCAAAATGAGAGTAATTTATTTTGTGTATTTCTTCTTGTTTTTTGTTAGGCTATATTTCATGTATTTAAATGCAAATTGTGGATTTATGTTATTTTGATTCTCAATGTGGTCGGCCGTGCGTTTGTCTTTGGGTGGAGCCAAAGTTGTTTAGGTCAGGCGAGGCGCACAGGTGGGTGGATGGAATTAGTTGGAAGGCTGTGTGGAGCTCGCCAAAAAAGACCGTTGCAGTTTGATCGATTCTTGTTATTATAACGAGTTTTGAAATGGACATTGTATAAGAAGGAACAAAGATTAAACTGAATGAATGAAGTCGACGCTGACTGTGGGATTCTTTCAACCAGACATAGCCTATATATGGACACGCGTCAAACAAGCCTGACTCGCACAGACTGTCGGATGTCGACCAGAGGAGCGCCCTGATATGAATAGTGGATCAAGGTCTGGTAGTGAATGCTCCAGTCGGTCATCAGCATCTTCTGCTCGCTGCAGAGAGGAGGCAAGGCGAGCAGCCCTGGAGGCAAAGGCAGCTGCACTGAAGCAAAAGCAGGCTCTTCTTCTTAAAGAGGCCCAGCTCTCTCTAGAGAAGGAGCAACTTGAGATTCAAACAGCTTTAGCTGTGTCAAATGCCAAAATTAAGGTTTATGAAGGATATGAAGACTCTCAAACAGGTGATGCAATGAATGAATATGCTGACAAAGAAAGTGTTGATGAAGGTGGGTTAAGTTCTCAAGCAGAGGCCAGTCATGTCATCCAAGAG
>JBBMJY010000008.1:19578978-19590778 GCA_037833715.1 Toxotes lorentzi | reverse complement strand
TCTCACAAAGTGGACTAGCAATAGCCGTGCGCTGTTACAAGCTGTGCCTGAAAATGACAGGGCTAAAGAAGTGAGAGGTCTGGATTTGACAAAAGATGCCCTTCCAGTTGAACGAGCCTTATGACAACTATGACACATGAGATTTTACTCCTAATGATCTTTATTTAAAAGCACTGTCCAAAATCCACATTAATCTCAGGAGGTCGTCCACTAATTAGAACATCGATCGATCCCTGGCTCTTCTGCTCCTCCTCAGAGTAGAAAGCTCTGTATGAATGCAGTTCATTTACCATTTACCCACAGCAGCAGCAGGTATGTGGTCTTCAGTCAGGCTTCTGGAGCCTTATGGTTCTGAAACGTCCTGGGTCCTGAAGCAGGACTGATGTGGTTGCTCCTGTATTTGTGAGGGAGTCGTTGTGTCACTTGTTGTTTGTGTATCAGGTTAATTTAATCATCAGACTTGGTCCTGGCTGACACCCAGTCCTACAGGACTCAGACCAGGGCCCAGTAAAACCTGATGGGTACAGTCAAAGGTTTCCTTTGTGACTGAACCAAGAGGAAAAGGTGGTTTATGAATAAACTGGTTCAGACCAGATCAAACCAGCTCTGGGTCTGAAAAGGTCTTAGATTCACCTGGAAGTTTCATTACTGTCCTACAGGTTTTTATTCTTGTCTTTTCACCTGGTGCAGAGACCAAACCCAGACCTGATCAGACCTGATCCGTCTTCACCGTGTGGACCAGGAAACAGCGCCACCATGTGAGTAACAACAGGCAGCAACAACTCACTGAAACCTGACCTAACTCAACACTGTGTGTAACTGAAGTATCTGAGTAAATGTGCTCAGTTACTTTCCAGCAGTGCTGGTAACAGGATCAGAGCACTAACTGTTTGTGACGTTCAAATAAAAAGTGTAAAGGTCTGTGAATAAAGTTGAAATGTGGATTGAATTCTATTCTTCTGTCTCCACAGGTTCAGTCACGTCTCCTCCAAATACACTGACATCGTCTCTAAAAGTACTCAGATCCGTTCAGGGTGTCCTGCTCTCCACCAGCTGAGGCCGAAGAAGGAGACGTTTGGGACTCTGAGGAGAATCACTGTAGGAAAAAAGTCAGAACAAAGAAAACAAAACGGTTTTATTAGTGGGTGAAACAGGAACAGGAAAATCTACTCTGATCAACACTCTGGTCAACTACACCATGGGAGTGAAGTTTGAGGATGACATCTGGTTTCAGATCGTAGAGGACGAGAAGAAAAGTCAGACAGAAAGTCAGACGTCAGATGTGACGGTGTACGAGATCTTTGGTTTCGAAGGTCAAACTCTGCCCTACTCTCTGACCATCATCGATACTCCTGGATATGGAGACACCACAGGCATCGAACAGGATCCTTTAATCAGTCAAAGATTATTTGACTTGTTCCGCTCAGAGGACGGAGTTCATGAAATTCATGCAGTGGGTTTGGTGGTGAAGGCGTCGGAGAATCGACTGAGTGACCGACTGATGTACATCTTTGACTCAGTGATGTCTCTGTTTGGAAACAACATAAAGAACAACATCGTAGCTCTCATCACACACTCAAATGGAAGAAAACCTAAAAATGTTCTTCAAGCTCTTGAAGCTGCAAAAATTAAATGTGTGACAGACGAGAAGAATCAGCCCGTTTACTTCCTGTTTGATAACAGCCAGAGTGAAGATCGATCAGACGACAGAGAGGGCCTGGAAAACATTGATAAAATATCAGTGAGAGGGTCGAAGGAGTTTACCTTCTTCCTGGAAACATCTAAACCTCAAAGACTGGAGAAAACTGTGGAGGTTTTGAATGAACGTGTCAGACTGACAGCCTGCATCCAAAACCTGCAGGAGAGAATCGGACTGATCGAACTGAAACAGAGAAATATCACACAGATTCAAGAATCTCTGAAGACACATGAAGAAGAGATAAAGAAGAACAAAGACTTCACTATAGAAGTTGATAAGGTTTACAAAGAAAAAGAAGAAATCAGTGGTGGGATGTGGTTGTTGTTTTTTTATAAAGCAGCTGTTACCTGTAACATCTGTAAAGAGAACTGTCACTATCCTGGATGCACAATGGCCTGGAGTCCTGGATCCTGTGAGGTGATGAAAGACAACCGCTGTACTGTTTGTACTAAGAGGTGTCCTGTTTCAGATCATGTGAAAGAAAACTGGATCTATGTCCCAAAGACAAGGAAAGTTAAGAAGAGTATTGAACAAATAAAAGTGAAGTATGAGAGGAAGTCAGAGAAAGAGGAGAAGTTGAGCCTGTTGGAAAATCTAAAAGCGGAAATGAAAACTCAGACAGCAAAGAAAGATCAGTTCCTTGAAGAGTCCTACCAACATCTGCTCAGTCTGGAGAAGATCGCCCTCAATGTGAATTCACTGTCCACTCATGTCCACCTGGACATCCTGATCGAGAAGATGGAGGAGAGAGGAGACACAGAGAAGGTCCAAAAACTGAAGGAGATGAAAAGTCGGGGAGATAAAGGAACCCAGGCAGGGCTGAAGTACATGTATGGTAAACTAACATCAGTGGGTAAAGCAGTTAAAGGCATGATGCCACTGTGACCAGTCAGACCCATGACAGTCACCTGATCATACTCCTGTCAGGTGAGATGTCAGGGCTCATGGTTCATGGTTAAAATGACCTTCTCTCCTTTCTCATAATAACTGTCAGCATGAAGTCTCCTGTCAGTAAAGTGTCACTGATCATTTAGCATCATGCTCATTTTAATCTTGGCTGAATGCGTTGTGACTTCCTGCTTCCTGTTCACCTGTTAACCTGCGTACCTGCTCACAGGTGGGTGTTTGAAATCTAGCGTTATCTTAATTATTTAGTAGCCTGTATGCTAGCGGTTACATTAGCCTGTATTACCTATGAGAGGCTGTATGTTAGCTTGTATGGATCCTAATATATTCAGTTATTTAATATATATAAAGATATATTCAGTCATTATGTTTTCATTTACATACGTTTACACACTGAAGTGTATTGTGCTTTGAACATTGACAGTTTCTTCTGTATTGTTGTTACAGACCACACACACACACACACACACACACACACGCACACAAGTTAAAGGTGCAGACATCTGGGGCGGGGCATACAGTCACAGTGGCGGGAAACACACGAGGGCAGGAAGTGGGTGGATCTGAAGCAAGAGGAAAAATAAGAGCAGGGTACAAGCTAAAGAAAAATATGAACCATGCTATACAGATTCCTATCATTGTTGGGAAATATCATATTCATTAATCCAAGTGGTCTGGATCCAAACCCTCCTTTGAACAATTCACTGTTGAACTGAATAAATACGGACTCATTCTGGAACCCGTGGAGAACCAAAAGGCAACAAGGACTTTTAACATCCAAAAGGAACTGAATTTTATCTGAACTGTTAAAAGTATTGTACCCATGGCATATATGTTCTGTTCATTGTGTTTATGTACAATGTATTAAATAAAGTTTTAAAAAGCCCCCGTCCTCCTTAAAACATGAGTCTATTTTACCATCTGAACATCATTGTCCAATCAGCAGCTCTCGTAGACTTACATGTTAGGTTTTAGACCCTGCACTGCATTTCTATGGGCTCCGGGGGGCTGAACGGGCTGTCAAAGAATCAGGAGCCAGACCACATTTAAAGACGAGGCAGGAAAACCTACAGCCGCGAGCGGGAAACGTGGCTAGCAGGATGCTAAGTAGCTAACGCGCTGTTCTGCTACACCTGCCTTCTGATTCACCCGGAAGGAAACAGACAGAAAACATGAAACATCGAAGATGCACAGATTGAAGGCTTCGTGCAGCTGAAGTGATCAGGACCATTCACACCAGTAAAACCATTAACGTCGTCCTCACAGTCACATGTGTAAGTGTCTGTGAACGAGTCAGTCACTCATCAACATCTCTTCTACTTTATTTAGATAGATAGATTTATTCATCCCTCAGAGAGACATCATGTTACAGCAGCAAGTAAAAATTCAGTGTTTCTGTACAAATTCCAGTTTAACCTGGACGTGGTTGTAATCCTAACCCAGGTCCAGATTCAATGGTAGCATCACCTCCAGGATCCACTGAGTCTGAGCTGGACGTGGGAAAACCCTGTCCTATGATTGGCTGCTCCAGAAACATCCGGTAAAGGATTGAGGGATTTAAAAAGAAAAAAAGAGAACAAGCAGCAGGAACACTGGAAAACTGTGATCAATGTATGATATTAAATGGGATTAAAGCACATTGAAAGAAATAATAAATCAAAGCTGTGTGCTTCACAGGGGCAAATACAGAGAACTGGTCCCAGACCAGGTCTCTGCAGACCTGCAAGTGAATCATCAGCGTCGAGGGTGAGGACGACTTCAGGTTGAACAGGTGGATAATTACACTTTGAACAGTCTGAGCACATTGAAACATGACTGAGGCCCAGGAATGAATGTTTGAGGCTCGTTAATGATCTCAGGCCTGATTGTTTCTAAACTCAGAGGATTTTAAATGAAGTGGATGAAAATTATAATAATGTGGATGATGATGTCCTGTGCTGTGATGCAGTGTGATCCAGCTCCAGGTGCACTTGTTGGTAAAGTGTTTTGGCTGTTGACACACAGCAGCACACTGTTGTTACTCTGTGAAAACCTTTATTGAGGGACACGACACTGACAGCAGTTTAAAGCAGACATCAGCTCAGATCTAACCTCTGTCTCCACAGTCAGAAGTAACGTGCTGAGATCACGACAACAATAAATATTCAGAACACACAATCAAAGACTTCATCACCAGAGTCACAGTGTGATCAGACAGAGGGAGGGGTCACTATGATACAGTGTGACTGAGGAAGAGTTAATAAATACATCTTCATCATTAATCATTAATCAGCCCATAGAATACAAACCTTATCATACATATTTACAGAGCAGCGTCACTGACGGGACGTGAACAGGTGAGGATGTGAAGGTGAACACTGGACTCAGATCAGTTTCCTCCTGATGATGAACTCCTCTGACGGGGCTCAGCTGAACCTGCTGGCAGATTCCCTCCATGGACACCTGAGTGAGTGCTGAACTCTGACCACGTTTACAGGAGCACACCTGTGTTTTTACCTGTTTTCACACATTTACCACAAACCAATGAAATAAACTAAATCTAAAACCAGTTGGTTAAAGTTGTTTAACTGCTACTGAACTTCATGTAGTAAAATGAATGGAGCTCATTCTAAGAACCTGAAACACACAGAACACAGGTGTGGTCCTCCAGAGGTCACGTTTCCTCTGTAACAAACTGAATTCAGACTGTGGGTGAATAAATGAATCATCTACCATTTTCATTAAAGGTCACACATATGACAGTTAGACAAACGTCAGATTAACCACTGAAATGTGAACACTGGACTCAGAGGAGTCCGGAGGGTTCTTACAGCATGATGTCTGGAAACCTTTAATGACACGTGTACCTGATCCATTACATACATTCATTTCTTCTTCTGCCACGTCTGAAGGTGAAACACGTCAGTTCAGAGAAGACGAGACGGACACGTCATCACGCTTCAGTTAAATAAATCCACAACATGAACATTTAGGTCAAAGAATAAAATCTGTAGTGAGACCTACGAGGCAGGGCTTCATTAAACCGCTCAGGACAGTGACGTGATGTATGGGACACGGAGCCGCTGCAGATCCACATGGGTCCGCATCAGGCTGATACCTGTGTGATACCTGCATTCACACCTGAGCGTCTTCAGTGACCTGCAGCCGAGCTGGACACCAACACCGGTCAAAGTCAAAGAAAATATTTCCTGTTTTTTCAGTTGCAGTGCATGCTGGGAGATGGAGGTGATGTGGTTCATTCGCTCCCTGCAGGTGGAGGCGGTGACAGTGATGCTCAGGTGTGTTCCAGTTCAGGCTCTCCTTCAGATGTCTCCTCCCCGTCAGACGTCGTCAAATATCCGGCTGCGAGACGACGACATGGACAGATACCGTCCTCCTGTGTGTCTGCAGGACCAAACACACACACACACAAACACACACACACACACACCTCTATCAGCACTTTAGATAGATAGATAGATAGATATACTTTATTGATCCCAAGCTGGGAAATTACAGTGTAGCCGCAGCATTACACAAAATACAATACGCACAGTAAAAAAGAAAAAAGATGAAAAACCTAGACATATTAAAACAATATGTGCTTTCTGCAAACGTCAGTGACAGAAGGAGTCGCACACATAGGAGGACGTCCTGTTTACCTGCCAGACTCTGTGTCCAGAGGGTCGTCCGTCAGAGCCTCAGCGTTGAAGTCTAAAGGTTCAGCGTCCTGCAGCAGCTCGATGCGGTCCCTCTCCGCTCGGCTCCCGGAGCGAGAGTATTTGGCCTCTGTTCATCAGACAACACTTTGATTAAGGATCCAGAGAAATGTGAGAGAAGTGTTGAAGTATCTGCTGCTGACTGACTCACGTCTGCTGCTGCTGGAGTTCACGGTGTCTGAGTAACTGGTCTCCTTCATCTCATGGCTGCTCCTGTTCCTCGCAGCGTACTCCTCCCTCTGGTTTCCGTAACGCTCCTTCCACTCCTGCAACACGCAGCACATACATGTTGGTCATGTGTCTGCTGCTGCTGCTGGAAACACTGAGACCAGAGAGCACAGAGGAGCTGATGGTTCTCTGTGGGTTCATCACTTTCACGTTACACATCAACTCCTTTCATTTCTTCCCCACATTATGAACACATGAATGATTTCAGAGTGTGAGGTGAGTTTTCAGTGTGACACGTCAAACCTGTGAGTGATGGGCCGTGAGCTCTGTGACTGATCTGTGTTTCAGTTCGTACGTGAGTCTCTGTCCTGCATGATGTGCTGGAAGGAGACGAACAGCTACTCACCCTCCGTCTGTTCTCTCCATCTTCAACCCTCTGACGCTTCCTTTTCTCTGTAAAGAAGGAAACCGGTGGTTCAATCGACCGTCACATGATCTGCTCCTGTCCTGTGTAACCGTGAACGTCGTCACGGAGCTTACCCCGTCGGATCAGCTCCTTCCCCTCGTCGATCAGGTCGGAGGTCATTTCGCTGTCGCCCATAAACTGCTGGAAGCCCAGAAGATTCAGGCAGCGAGTCCCCAGACTGAGGAGAGAGTTGGTTAGAGGCCAGAGCTGCAGTCTCTGCTCTCTGAGCATGTGACGCTTTTTAAAACCTTCGAAGGCCCAAATTCAAGGTTTTTCCAGACTTTTCAAGACCTGCACATCTGCAGCTGTACTGATGCTCCTGCTGTGATCGCATTCATCTGAATTACTGATAGAAACTTAAACACATCTGCTGCTCGTAGATCGTTTCATTAAAACAGTTCATTTCCATCAAATCTTTGGCATTAGCATGACTCACAGACGGAAATCCAACGGTCGCAGCTCTGCTCGTTGAAGACGGACCTGAAACCCTGATCAGACCTGTCTGACACGTGTCTCACCTGAAGTAGGTGGCGATACAGAGGATGACTATGAGCATGGGGTAGTAGATATAGAAGCCGTTAGCGATAAAGGAGAGGACTCGCATTGATCCCATGATCTGAAAAACAAAAACCGTCAGATGAGTAGTTTAACACCTGAAGCAGTAGAGGAAGAATGAGAGACACCTGGTCGTGCTATTTAAAGGTGAGTTACTGAGGTGTAGGCCGTCTGTTCCTTCTGCTGGTGGGAGATGGCAGAGTCCATGTGGATCAGACCCAGGAAGTTCAGACACAGAGGAGGAGTGAGACGACAGAACAACCTGCAGATTAAAGTTCAGAAGAAAACGTCACAGCCTGTCCTTCCTACCTGTGACTGGAAGTCTGTCTCTGAATCACCTGCTGGAGACTCTCCTGACGTTTATCATGAGACCTAACACTTCCTGTCACTTACATGCCGCTGAACTGGAGGCTGTAAGCATCAGTCTGGTGATGGGAGGCCAGGTAGTAGTAGTTAAAGACCCGGATGCGGAACACGGTGGAGTACACGCAGGTGCACAGGAAGAAGATTGTGATGAAGCACGCCATCTGGTGGACAGAGGCCGTAAAGAAAACCAGTGAGACAAAGTGTTTCTGACTGTGTGGTGATTTACTTCACCGCAGGTCGTCTGTGCAGGTGTGTGCCTCACCTCGATGTACAGGTAGTTGTAGTCTCTCTCAGCGAGCTGGATGAACACAGCGAACAGAGAGAGGACGGGCCGGGTGCTGAAGAAGGTGCACTCAGACCAGACCACGGCCACGCTGAACAGAGTCAGGACCACAGACAGCAGCCGATAAAACCAGCGCTTCAGGAGACACTCCCAGTACCACTCTGACACACACACACACACACACACACACACACACACACACACACAGTATCATATCAGTGTTTATTTCAGGTGGGTGCAGTCTGTAGTTTGAGCACAGAGTAAATCAGCTGACTGTAAAGTGTATGAACAGGTGAAATTAAAGATGCCCTGTGGTTTACGTTCAGTGTTTCTCACCTGAACACGTGAATCTCTGAATCCTAATAAACGTGTTGAATGTTTCCACTGTTGACGTTTTGTTAGTTTTTCTTCTTCTTCCTTTGCTTTTGTTGTTGTTTGTTGTCACATTTCTAAGCTAACAAACAGGGAGGCACTGCTCCGTAGCTCCAGTAGTGATCAAACACTTTAACACAGCTTTAAGAACATCTGATTTACAGTTGTGGGTAATTTCCTTCCATGAAAGGTTAAGAGGACACACTACAACTGTAGTATATGTAGAACAGGTAGACTTACCTGTGTAGGAAAGTATGGAGGTTTAAAATGGGCCTGGAGGCCCTGAGCTCAGACCCACCTACAGTCGGCGTGTAGACGTATCTGCTGAACCAGCCGGCCGGCTCAGAGGACGGGAAGCTGTGGACAAACTGGTGGGTTGAACTGGTCTCGTTCTTGGCCACGTCCTCCAGATGGATGGCCTGCTGCAGGAGGATCTGCCACTGGACACGAGTCCTGTTGTGTCTCTGAACCGCATAGATCACCTGCACACACACACACACACAGTACAGGTGATGAACCTCTGTGAACCTGTCCTGTTCTTCCACCTGATGGTTCTGTGCATGTGTTTAAATGTTGATTTTTATTAGTAATATTTTCCCTCTGACGCGTTTACATGCCACAGTATGAAAATCACAGTTATTACTAATAATATTCATCTGTTCTATTCAGGTGTTCCAGGAAACCAGGACCAGGAAACTGAAGCAGCTAAATGGAATTCAGCCATTTGATCATTAACAGGTGTGCCGTCCCCACGTCACATGACGTGAATATTTAATGGTAACACTCATTTACAGGAAACTTCTCAGTGAGAAAGAGAACGAGAGGAAATGTTCCCTGAATGATTTTCCTCCTCCGTCACAACTCAGATCAATATGATGTGTTCACATAAACATCGACACTTACAACACAAGGTGCATTAAAATTTCATGTCAGAAAAATGTTGCATTTAATGTTGTGTTACAGATTCAGAGGAGGACACAGGAACCACCAGGTGTCACTGAGCTGCTGAGATTAAAACCCTGAAGTTTCAGTTCATTTTAAAGCATAAAAGGCCAAAGCTTCAGGAGGCTTCACCCACGATTCACTGAGAGAAAGTGCAAACATTTTTAATCTGCTGTCAAAGACGAAAGCTCGTGGACAGGTGAAGGAGACGTGAAGGAGACGTGACAGAGTCACCTGTTTATGAAGCTTCACCAGGGTCTTCTCACTGGGATACGTAGTCTGTTTGTCATCAAAGTCCTCGTAGTCATCCATGTTCCTGCCCATCTTCTCTTGGTAATCCACCGGGCACTGAGGGGAACAGTGGGATCAATCACTCTGATCTGTGGTATCTGATCTAGGACTCCATGTGTTCCACTTACCTTTCTCAGAATGGTGTCGATGTACTTCCTCAGTGGATGGTTGTACTTGATGGACTCACTGACTTTTCTCACCTCCTGCAGCAGAACAGACTTTACATCAAACACTGAAATGAGTTAAAGTCACATCACAGAGACGTCCACCGCCTGTCCCTCACCTCCATCACGTCCTCCAGGTTCTCCTCTGCATCTGCCTTCTCCGTCATCAGTTTGGACGCCTTGAAGTACGTCTTGATGAGCAGGTGTCCGTGTCGTGAAGCGTTCCAGTAGGAGCGAGGGATTTCCACCAGACCGTAACCGAGCAGCAGCACCAGCAGGAACAGACCCCAGGTGTTAGCGGCCGTGATCCCGATGGTCTGGAGCTCGTACCTGAATCACATCAGGAAACAAAACCACATACCTGTCACTCCCTGGGACTGGGAGGGTATTTCACTGAACTCATCTTCACCACTGCACATTAAAATCCACAGCCCAGAGTCTGAGCAGGTCCTGTCAGAGTCCACTCACCAGGAGAGATGCCACTCAGGATGAACAGCCACGTATATGAGCAGAGAGCCGAAGATCAGCAGGTAGGTCCCGTAATAAATAGCATTTTCTATCAGAGCGGTTTTAATTTTCCCGGTGATGGAGAAGCCTCCAGAGCGAGCGTATGACTGCATGAAGGGCAGCAGCAGCCTGAGAACACACAGCATTCACATGAACCCTAACCCACCCACAAACCTTCACCTCCACACAATCCTGGAACAAACACAACTCCAGATCACAGACTCATACTGACCACGTGAGACACTGGGACGTCCAGTACACCACTCTCCAGAACACAGGCATGATGCCGTCAGGGATGTAGCTCCACGGCTTGTAGCATGGCTTCGGTGCACTATTAGAAAAATCAGCAGTAACACGGTCCAGGTTCAGGTTCAGGGAATCAGAGTGCAGTACCTGTAACTCAGTCTAAAGGTGATGAACCAGTCTGCATCGCTGCACCTCTCTGTTCACTCTGAACTCTGATGCTTTACTTCATTCAAATGTTTGTTAGTTTTGAAGTATTTTACTGAAAATATAATTAAAGTGAAACCTTCATATGTCTCATTCTGTCTGACCTACAACATAATTTCATAAACGGGAAACGATGAGCCCTCAGGTGACACCTCTGCTCAGGTGACACCTCTGCTCAGGTGAGTGTAGACTGACCTGTTAGTGGGTGTGGCAGATGTGTTTGTTGTGTGGTTGGATGGTAGCGGACTGACGGAGGGAACAGAAGCGTGCTCCCCATGGTCTATCTTACACTGTTTGTAGATGGTCTGTAAGGAGAGAGTGAACACACACACACATAAACAGAATCCTTGTGTCTGAGTGTGAGGGGCAGAGTGCTGCAGTACTGACCGTGCTGACATCCAGGGGTAAGATGAAGACGATGAGGAAACACAGGTACCAGGCCAGCAGCGTGCCGAACAGCACCATCCGCTGCTGCTTCCTGAAGTCTCCATATCTGTGCAGCAGGAACAGCGCCAGGAAAAACACCACCACGATCTCGATACCCAGAGCGGCCCCGCTCATCCTGCTGCAGAGAAGACGGGTTTTCAGCTGCTGTGTGAATTTAAAGGTGGGAGGCGGCCCTCTGTCTGAGCTATGATCCCTGATCCCGGAGTCTGACGCAGGTACGACAGGTAATCAAACGACATGTGACGAGATAACACACCTGAAAAGCACGAACCGGTCAGCGGTCAGCTTCACTCTGCAACTACTGCAGTGATGAGGGAGGTGGTGTTCTTCACACACACACACACACACACACACAGGTTCACAGACACAGGCTCACAGACACACACCCGCAGGCTCGCTCACTCACACACACACACACACACACACACACACACAGGCTCACAGACACACACCCGCAGGCTCGCTCACTCACACACACACACACAC
>JBBMJY010000008.1:19521065-19572841 GCA_037833715.1 Toxotes lorentzi | reverse complement strand
ATGATACAAACAGGGTTGGACGTGGACAATGTTAGAGGAGCAGCATTCAGATTACAGAACAGTTAGTGGATACTGTGGTAAAAATATGAACATGTGTCCTGAACAGAGTGGAACCATCCCTGTCCACCAGGTGGAGACACACACACACACACACACACACACACACACACACACACACACACACACAGCAGGGAGGAGGAGGGGGGAAAGGGGGAGGAGTGTTCAGAGATCTGACGCAGTGTGAGCAGCCGCCGCCTCACGTCCACTCCCCGCTGCCAGGAAGAGGCTCAGCGGCTCAGAAAGCCCAGAGAAACGCAGATATATCCGGGGAGAGCGGTCCGGAGGACGGGGTTTGAGGCGATGAGGACCCCTCTGACGGACGGAGCACGCCCGCGGCACCGGACACGGATCTGGGCTTAAAGCCGGAGCTGTGACCGCGCGGTGTGTTTTCATTGTGTGCTGAGTGGCGCAGGAGAAAAGGATGCGTCCGCGGACACACACGCTCCTCCTGCTCCAGCGTTTCCCGACACCAGCTGGCCTTTCTCTCCGCTCTGACGCCGAGGAGCGCGCTGCTTTCTGAGGGAGCCCGTCCACCATGCTGCCCGCTCAGGATCCATGAAAACTCTCACTGAAAACAGGGAGGAGGAGGAGGAGGAGGGGTCCGGCTGCAGCGCCATGGAGGACAAGGAGAACAATCTGAAAACGGCCCGGTTGTGGAGGGATGCCGCCCTCCGCTCCAGGAAGCTGCGGAGCGACCTGCGCCAGCTCACCCTCTGCTCCAAAAACAACCGGATCACACTGCCGGAGGACATATCCGAGATAGAGGTGCTCAATCTGGGCAACAACTCCCTGCAGGAGCTGCCTGAGGGGCTGGGATCCACCCTCAACAACCTGCGTATCCTGGTCCTGCGCAGGAACAAGTTCACCGCTGTTCCCTGGGTGGTGTTCGAGCTGGGGCAGCTGGTGGAGCTCGACGTGAGCCACAACTGCCTGAGGAGCCTCTCTGAGGGTGTGGGTCAGCTGAAGGGGCTGAAGAAGCTGTGCATCAGTCACAACAAGATCCAGAGTCTGCCGGCTCAGATTGGAGCGCTGCAGTTTTTGGAGGAACTCGACATCAGCTTCAACGACCTCCATGATCTCCCCAGGTCTTTCTCCAGCCTCACCAGGTTGCGGACTCTGGACGCAGATCACAACAAGTTGAACCAGTTCCCCCCTGAGATCCTGAACCTCAGTGAGCTGGAGGAACTCGACTGCTCCGGGAACAAGTTCGAGGCGTTGCCGGCCGACATCATGAAGCTGCAGTCCGTTAAAATCCTGTGGCTCAGCAGTCTTCACGTGTCCACCTTACCTGACGCTTTCTGTCACCTGCACAACCTGGAGAGCCTGATGCTGGATGGGAACAAGCTCACGGTGCTGCCGCCATCTTTTGGAAACCTGCAGAGACTCAAAATGATCAATTTGTCCTCTAACGAGTTTGAGAACTTTCCCCAGGTTATTTTAAGCATCACAGGATTAGAGGAACTTTACCTGAGCAGGAATAAACTGACTCATGTTCCTGAGGAAGTCGGTCGGCTGGTGAAGCTGGTGAATCTTTGGCTGGACAATAACAGCATCACATATCTGCCTGATTCGATCGTGGAGCTGGAGAAGTTGGAGGAGCTTGTTTTACAGGGTAACCAAATAGCCATACTCCCAGATCATTTTGGGAAGCTGTCCAAAGTAAACATATGGAAGGTGAAGGATAACCCCCTCATCCAGCCTCCGTACGAGGTGTGTATGAAGGGGATCCCTTACATCGCAGCCTATCAGAAGGAGCTCGCACATTCCCAGCTTGCTGTGAAGCCGCGACTGAAGCTGGTCCTGATGGGAATGAAAAACGCCGGGAAAACCTGGCTCAGGCAGAGCGTGGTGAGCAGCCAGCAGGACGTTAAAGGAATCCAGGGAAGCAAAGGGATTGAAGTCACTAACTGGGTGGCAGACGCTGATCGCTGTCTCACGTTTCTAGTTTATGATTTATCAGGGAAGCAAAACTACGAGCTCATCAAACCCTTTTTTCTGTCCCCCGGTGCTCTCTACATTCTCACTGTCAATCTCAAAACATATTCACCCAAGAACTTTTATGCCCACGTCGGGTATTTCCTCCACCTCCTCAGTGCCAAAGTACCCCACGCTGTCGTGTGCTTAGTGGGCACACATGCAGACTTGTGTGGAGATTTGGAGCTGGAGGAGAAGAGTCTGGACATTCACAGACAGATCGGCCTCCAGGAGAAGACAGACATCCAGATCCTGAGGAGCCTGGCTCTGCAGGTGGACCAAGCTCTGGAGCAGGGCTACAGCGTCCGCACCTCCAGCCCTCACGTCGACTTCTACGGCGTCTCAGACAGGAACCTGAGGCGGAGGAAAGCCCAGCTGCAGTACATGCTGAACCACAGGCTGCAGATCCTGTCTCCTATCCTGAGTGTCAGCTGCACAGAGACACAGAGGAACATCCAGAGGCTGAGGGAGAAGCTCATGTCTGTTGCAGACCACAGGGACATCTTCCCCAACCTACACCGCGTCCTGCCGAAGTCCTGGCAGATGCTGGAGGAGTTGCACTTTAAGCCCAAAGATTTGTGGCTCTCGTGGTGGGACTCGGCCCGTCTGGGCCTCCAGGCGGGGCTCACGGAGGACCGGCTGCAGAGCGCCTTATCCTACCTGCACGAGAGTGGGAAGCTGCTGTACTTTGAGGACAGCTTCACTCTAAAGGAGTATGTTTTTCACAATCTTCCACGGTTCATTGCAATTCTTAACGTCTTCTTCCAGAGGGACGAGTCCACGCTGTTGGACCGGCTCCTGTCTGAGGGGGAGAGGGGCGACAAGGGGAGGGTGAGTCTGGTTATAGAGGACGAGAAGGGAGAGAACCTCAGGGTGACCCATCTGCAGCACCACGTGGAGGGCTTCCTCCAGCACGGCCTTTTGCCCTCTAACGTCATCCGCCTGCTCCTCAGACCGCTCATCCAGACGCAGCAGGACCTGCACCTCATCATGGAGCTCCTGGAGAAGATGGGCATCTGCTACTGCATCAACAAGCCCCGCACCAAACCCCTGAACGGGGCCACAGTGTGGTACAAGTTCCCCAGCTACGTCAGCAGAGAAGAGCCCCGTGTGGAGGCTTCGGCCAGCGGCAGCTCTCTGCCTCAGTGTCACTTCCTCTCTGTGGAGCAGCTGCACATCCAGTACAGTTTCCCTTTCCTGTTTCCTCCTGGACTGTTTGCTCGCTTCAGCGTGCAGATCAACAGCCACGTGGTCCAAAGGTCGGACGGCAGGGACCAGATCTTCGCCTATCGGGGCAAAGTCCCCGTGGTGATCAGCCACCGGCCCTCCAAAGGGGGGCAGGCGGAGACTCTGTCCATCGCCAGTCACGCCTCGCTGCCCAACATCTGGACGGCATGGCAGGCCGTTACGCCGCTGGTGGAGGAGCTGAACGTGCTGCTGCAGGAGTGGCCCGGCCTGCACTACTCTGCACACATTCTCTGTTCCAAGTGCCTCAAGAGAGGGTCGTCCAGTCCGCACGCCTTCCCAGGTACGTCCCCTTAAATCCCTTCACTTCGGAGGTCAAACACACCTCCACACACCACTCTGCTTTATTCCCTTCACCAAAGCCTCTCAGCTGTCTGTCCTTCATCAGGTCTGAGCCTCTGTCAGCTCTCTGTGGAGACACTGATCAGTCATGTGACCAACACGAGTCACATGAGGAAGAGAAAACCATGAGTGCAGCAACTAATTATTCTCTTTATCTGCTCATTATTTTATTGATGAATCAGTTTATTCTGTCTCTAAAATGTCAGAGCTGCTGAAAGACGCCTGTTATAACGTCCATGTATACAAACATACATATTCATACCTGTGCTCTCTGCACACAGTTACATGTACACACATGGAGTTTAAAGTTGTGTGAATATAGAATGAATCAGATCTTCACTCTGCTGAAGGTGAAACCTGAAAAACTCTCAGATTATTATGGAAACAAATTTTTGTTGAACTGAATTTGACAAATCTTTAATAAACACAAACACATTTAATATTTAAAGCATCAGACTTTCAGCTGTCAGTCACATCTCAGCCATGATAACACACACACATCAGCTGGTTTGATTTTCTGAATGTGTGCTAATGCACATGTTTACCTGCTGCAGTGAAAGGCTCTTAATGCTGCTTCATTTCATAAAAGATGCAGAGGATGACTTTACATGCCGGGAAGCTCGGGGAGTGTGTGTGTGTGTGTGTGTGTGTGTGTGTGTGTGTGCGGTCAGGACAAAGGCTGCTGTTTCTGACATTAGGTTAGAGAGAGATGAGGGGGGTACACTGGGTAACCCCCCCCCCACACACACAATCCTCAGGCAGTGTGACCTGATTTCACTGAACGTCTCTGTTGATGACGCTGATGATGTCATAAAAGATCAATAAGAAATAACTGATGATGTCAGTGCTGAGGTCGTTTCCTGGTGCTGGTTTCTCCTGGTGGGAGAAAAATTTGAAATCATTTATTTCAGCTTGAACGTCTGTTTTTCTGCTTGACCTTTGACCTCAGATTCTTTTCTGATGATTAGCAGATGAACTGAGAACAGAGATGGTCACTGGATGCAGTCCTCCAGCTTTCGACCACGATGTTGAACCCTAAACCAAACTCCCTTCACAGAACCGCTCAGTTTAAAGTTACAGGGAACATAAAAATAAATAAAAATCCAAATAAGAATAATTAAACCAGGGTGAGGTGGACGTGGACTCGTAGAATCCGTCAGCTGCAGCAGTTTCAGGCTTCAGGATGTTGGATTGAAGTTTTTCATGCAGTTTTTTAATAATAATCGTGAATGAACGCTGAAGTGCAGCAGACTCTGGATGTGATGAGAGAGCTGCTGTGTGGTTACAGCCGTGATGGATCAGGGTGTCGCTGCAGTGAGTCTGATGAGGCAGAGGCCGCTCGGCCCGAACAGGAAGTGCTCGGTTTGTCTCGAGGGGCCGAAGAAAGGAAAGTGTCAGAGCAAAGAAAAGAGCTTTTATCACACGCCGGGGAGAAACTTCCTCACCGCGTCATGTGACATGATGCATGAAATTCATAAGAAGAGCCAAAGCCTCAGCTGCTCTCACAGGAAGCAGTTTGATGGACTCTGGAGGTGGAGGCGGGTGGAGAGGGAGGTGTCTCGGTTTGTTGGAGATCAGAAAGTGAGGAGTGGAAACACACACATACCTTTGTAAAGAGATCTCCCGGGTCATGTTGGAGCGCGGCGTGTTTCCTCCGGCCTTTTATGGACATGATATTTTTGGCCGCGGCGCGTCGATGCAGAGTTCAGGCTCCACAGAGCCGAGCAGACTAAACACAGCAAACCCAGAGCCTCAGCCTGCTTCAAGCAGCCAACGGCTGCGTCTCCTCCTGTGACCGTGTGTGTCTCTGTGTGTGTCTCTGTGTGTGTGTCTGTGTGTGTGTGTCTCTGTGTGTGTGTGTCTCTGTGTGTGTCTCTGTGTGTGTCTCTGTGTGTGTGTCTCTGTGTGTGTGTGTCTCTGTGTGTGTGTGTGTGTGTGTGTGTGGGTACATTCCTGTGTGTTGACGTCAGGTCTTTGTGGGTTAGTGTGACTCCTCAGGCTTTGACCTGATTCAGGACTCGTCCCTCGGCTCAGCGGATTCTTCAGTTTTACTTCATGTACTTGTTCTTTAAAGTCTGAGCTGATAAAACGTGGATCCTCTCCTCGGAGTTCCCTTCAGTTATTTCTGTGAGCGTCTCCCTGCAGACAGTACTCAGGGCTGAAAAAAGCAAGAAGAAGCAAAGAAGCTGCAAACGCATTATCATTCATATCAGACACATTCTTTTATATAATATTTATAATGTTGTGTTACAGATATTTTACATGTGTGTATCTATATTAAATATTGTATGTATAATATTAGAATATGCCCTGAATCCTGGAGACTCTGAGATCACCTGGGAAAATTCAGGCGTCACCCCCTGAGCATTGTCCTGCAGCTGTCGTGTTTTTCACATGATGAACTGAGCGTGTGTCATGTGACTGCAGCAGGTGAAAATACTGGACACTAAAAGCAGGTCAATCTGAGGCAGATAAACCCAGATCACACACTGTGCTGATCCGGGTTTTATTGAGCTGTAGATGCCCTGAAAAGAGGCATTAATATGTGAACGTAATCCTGCTGCATGGAGAATAAAGCAGAGCGGTCACGCAGTGATCACATGATGCAGCGACGTCTGAGCGGAACGACACAGAGGCTGTAGATCAGCTGAGGGACGCCGGCACTGAAGCTGCAGGTCTCCGTCTGTGGGACTCACTGTGTTTAATGATCATTGAATCTCAGCACAGTAACTGTGTTTTTTACAGACAATAATTTCTCTTCTTATGCAAAAAGTCTTTTTCTGTTGTAAACAAAGAAAGAAAATGAAGTCGTCACAGCAACATGATCTAAGTATTGATCCCTGCAGGTGTTATTATTATTACAGTGTTATCCTCAGTGTCATTTTACCAAAGCTCTGATTTATAATCTGCTCGGTTTGATTTATGACGTTCATCGTATTTGCAGCTCGTTGTTCAGTATCTCAGTAAAATCCAGGTACAGCTGTTAAAGAAATGCAGTGAAGGAAACAGGTCATTAAATTCAAATGGTGAGTGAAGTTCAGCTCTGCCTGGCAGAGCAGAGCAGCCTGGGAGACAAAGCCCAGGGTAAAATCTGACTGTGTGCCTGAACTATACTCACATAAACTCAGAACTGACCTTAAATCCAGGTTCTCATAGGCGGGCTCAGTGCCCCCTGCTGGATGGAGAACCACATCACTGCAGGTTCAGGAACAGACTCGCTGCCCAGGTTTAGATTTTACTGATTCATTAAAAACTGTGGATCTGATTCATAGAAGAACCAGAGACATCGTTCTTTATTCCATTATTCTCCCTTTAATCCTTTAATCCACTCAAACACACGAGCTCATAAATCACTTCTACAAACTCTAAGACCGAGAAGCTTCCTACCGCATCTAACCCCCAACCCATAATCCATCAACCTGATCATTGTTTGATCGCTTTGTTGTGTCGTCTATGAAACATCCGATAATAGTGAGTCCAACATGAAGTCTGACGATGTCTTCAGACGTCCTGTTCAGTCCAGAATCCAGAGACAAAGCTTGAAATGTTCAGCTGTTAAAACTGTAAACTGTTTGTTTGTTGTGTTTAACGGGTGAATTGTTTGTTGTGTTGCAGGTGAGCTGCTGAGCCAGCCACGGCCCGAGGGTCTGACTGAGATCATCTGTCCAAAGAACGGCTCAGAGCGGGTCGACGTGGCTCTGGTTTATCCCCCGACTCCCACCGTGGTCAGCCCCTGTCTCAAATGACCCCTACCGCACCCACCCGCCCCCCCACAGGTCTGGGCCGGACTCCTGGCCCGGCTCGCCTCACTCGATCACCAGAGCCTCCACCTCCACTCCTGACTGACACCACCTCAGTCCCCCCAACTCCCCAACCTGTGCCCTGCCCCCCACACAGCCTCAGGCTGCATCTCACTGACGGGACGTGAACACGTCACTGCTTCACATGTACGTAAACATGTTTATCATGTCTGCTCTGTCCTCCACACGCATGAACACCGACACACAACAAACACACACATCACTGCTAAGAAATTCAGAGTTTCACCTCAGTGTCTGTTGGTTTTAAATTTGTTTTAAGTAAATATTAAGTTCAGTCTTGTTGTGTTCCAGGCTGATCGGCCCTGATCCTGATCCTGATCCTGATCCTGATCCTGACGTCTCATCACACTGAACTGTATCTGAGGAGCCTGGACTGATCCACACAGTCAGTCCAGACTGGTGTCTCCTCTCAGTTCTTTGTGGACAGAGGAGATGAAGACGTGTTCAGGTGAAGTGGAGGAGAATTAGAAAAATGAACTGAGACTGTTTCTGTGTCATTAGTTATCTGAGGTTTAAGATTTAAACCGGGTTTAAACTTCAGTTGAACTAAACTAAACCACCTGAACGTGACCTGAATTCTGAGCTTGTCAGACCTGATCCCTGGACATCGACGGACTGTTTCAGCTTCATTTGTCTGACAGGTTATTGAAACGGCAGTAAATTATCAGAATTTATTCAAAACTGTTTGTGAAAATGTTCAACTATGATTCTCAGGTTTATTACACTGATGAAAATGTATCTGCATGCTCATCTGGACTGAGTGGACTAAACAGATAAACTCCACTCCTCAGGTTGTTCTGCTGGTTTCTGTAAAAAAGATTTTCAGTCCAGATGAATCTTATCAGGTGACTTCAGCTGAACCTGAGACCCCTGAAGGTTCAGGACACGTTCCAGACCAGAACCAGACTGGTCAGATATTCAGTGTCACAGAAACAGTCTCGTGCCACAGGGCAGGGTCTGTGTCCACCTGTCCAACACGGGGCAGGGTCCGTGTCCACCTGTCCAACACGGGGCAGGGTCCGTGTCCACCTGTCCAACACGGGGCAGCGGTCTCAGCACAAACCCACTCTTCAGCTTTAGATGTGTTCACACAGTAAAGACAGTACGAAGGAAACATGATCTTTTATGCCACGGATGTCAGAGTCCAGTGGGGTTTGTACAGATCTGTCTCTGACCAAACCACGTCTCATGTCCTCGCCCGTCGTCCAGGAAGTGACTGTAAATAAAGGAGAAGAGCATCAGGTCTTTGCCTTTGTTTGACCACACGTGGGCTCATATTCAGTTCTGGATGTCTGTCTCCGGGCTGTGTGGAGGGAAATGATGTAAATAATATCTTTATTTTTGTATGTTGACTCGAGGCGTCTCCTCTCCAGCTTTCACTTTATTTACAGTGCAGTGTTGTGCATGACTCACAGTCAGAGTGCACACAGGGTTTTCTATGTACGTGCTGGTTTCAACATGTCACCGTGTAACATGAAATACCAAATACAAATAAACCAACACCTGGCTTCAGTACCACTGCACCCTGTGTGTGTGTGTGTGTGTGTGTGTGTGTGTGTGTGTGTGTGTGTAATTAAAAATGTCTGATCATGTCTGAATCAAGTGTTTATGTGTTTGTCAAATTAATTCTGAATGATATTCTGTTTTTTAAAATATATTTTTCATATTGTTAACAAATTCCACAGCAGAGCCAAATGAACCATGACCTGACCGTAGGAACAGCTGTTCTCTGTGCACCTCACAGTCTGATCACACTGTGATGAACCACACTGAGGAGCTGCAGCTCCCAGCTGTTTTAGAGAGGAGAGCCTTTTTTAACTTCCTCCTGTGTGTCCAGTGGGAGCGACTGGGTCCTGAGATTCTTTGTTCACAGGAACACCAGCAGCTTGATCCTGCTCTCACTCATGGTTCTAATTTAACCCATGTCTTCTGCTCTGAGCTCCACAGTGTTTCCACACTTTGATCCCAGCTAACCATCAGACATCAGTGACTGTGGTCAGGATACGAGTGATCACCCACCTTCTTCAAAGCAGCTGTAACTTCCTCAGTAATTCTGAGTCTTTTAGTTCAGGGGACACATCATTATTAAAGTGAAATGGTCCTAATGACAACAAATCATATCAGTCAGTTAATAACCTGCATGTTCTCATCTGAAATCATTTTATCAACATTATCGACTACAGACGGAGAAGGTCAGTGCTCCTCCTGTCCGGCAGGGGGCGGTGAACCAGTCAGGAGGCAGAAGAAGAGGATCGCTGTCCCCGGCCCTTCCTCTTCCCTCCGCGGCCTCAGAGGTAGGAGCTGCGTCCTGCATATGAAGAGTAGAATCTGTGTTTAATCTTCATCAAATCTTCATCATCCTGCTTTTAAAGCCGCTGGGTTCGGTTCCTCATCGTTAGACACGTCGGGAGAAGTTAGATGTTTGTGTATCGAGTCGAAAATTCCGCTTTTATCTTAACATTTGATAAAATGCCGGTTTGAGAGCTATCGCTGCTGTCCGCCATGTTGGCTGCGTCTGACGATAAAAACATTTTACGGTTTAAAAAAGAAGAAGAAGAAGTTTAGCTTTATTTGTTTACTGTGTGTGTGTGTGTGTGTTGTTTTGTGAGGTTAGCCGCGGTTTATCTGTGAGGTTTGTAAAGTCGTTGCTGCCGCAGCTCGAGCTAACGCTAACGCTAACGCTAACCAGCCTCATCGTGAGGAGCTGCTCACTGATTCACTAAAGACTCACTCTCTTTACAGATCATCTGAAAATGGTCCGCTACTCTCTCGACCCCGAGAACCCGACCAAGTGTGAGTAAGCCCGCGATGTGTGTGTTTCCGTTCTCCCGGTGCTGTGATGACTTCTTAGGACACCTTTGGATTAAACATGAAAATAACTGAATAACAGATCTGAGCTCCGGGATGTGACGAAGACACTTTCTGTCCAGACGAGCTGTCTGTGTGTTAATGACCTGCTTCTGTGTTTCAGCATGCAAGTCGAGGGGCTCCAACCTCCGGGTCCACTTCAAGGTGAGCGGGTCCACATGAGTCCACATGTTGGTTCAGAGTCGTGAAGTTTAACTGGGGAATGAAAGTTTGGCTGAAGTTAAATGAACTCGGTCTGTTTCTGTCGTAAAGCTGAGGATGGGCCGAGTCCCTTTGTCTTTCCATTTATTATAGATGAACTGATCATTTGTCTTAATGGTGTAGAAGACCCAGTTTGTAGTTTAACAGCATGAATACATGATGAATTCAAGTGGAAATCAATGATTGCCTCAGTTTATTTGCAGTATTTGTTAGTGTTTAGTGTGAAGGCTCACGTCAGGAGGTAGAATCATGATTTCCTGTCAGAGCCTGACGTGTGGATACTTGTTTCCTGAACAGAACACCCGTGAGACGGCCCAGGCCATCAAGGGCATGCACATCCGCAAGGCCAACAAGTACCTGAGGGACGTCATCGTCAAGCACCAATGTGTCCCTTTCCGTCGCTACAACGGCGGTGTTGGCAGGTGTGCCCAGGTGAGCTGTGGAGATGGCTGGAGGATTGATTTGGTTTAGAAGTTGCAGTGATGACTATCTTAGGACACCTTTGGATGAAAGATGAAACCAACCTGTTACTCTGAGCAGCTTTTGTGAATCTGATCACTGTGGCTCAGTGGGAGGAGGGAAAGAACGTTTCTTATAAACTGTGTTGTTTTCAGGCCAAACAGTTCGGCTGGACGCAGGGACGCTGGCCCAAGAAGAGCGCCGAGTTCCTCCTGCACATGCTCAAAAACGCTGAGAGCAACGCTGAGCTCAAGGTGCGTTCGAGTCGCTGTGCTTACCTTCTTTTCTCGCCCAGTTCAGGCTCATGACTGACTGGTTTTATCAGATACAGGTTTGTTAGTGTGGTCGGAACACGCCGCCATGTTTTCCGTGATTTGCTGCCTTGTTGATTAATCTATGAACTGATGAGAAAATAAGGTGTTAGCGTATCATGCATGTCTGGTAGGTGGTGTCTCTGGTGCTCCACATCACCTGTGAGACAGCTGTGGGTGAATATGTCCCACGTTAGAAGGAAGAACCTGCTTCTGGTTTCTGATTTGATGATTGCGTTGAATGTGCCTTTAGCAGAGGAGCGTTAAAGCACAGATTCATGATGGACTGGTGGACACGTCTCTGCTCAGAGCTCAGGCTTTGTTCTGTTGACAAATACCAGAACAACATGAAATAACATTTCACAGATGAAATGATGAGATTTAGTTAAACAGTGAGTGGAACTCCCGTACAGTGATTAAAGAGAAGTGACAGTCCTGATACAGTCTCAGCCATAAATCAGAAAATAAGAATATTTCACTGTGAATGTTGATCAGAAGCAGGACGAGTTTTTACAGTTGAACATCAGTGATTGTTTCTTATTGATTAAATTGATTTATTTCCAAAAGAATCAGTGAATCAAATGATACCATGGCAGCCATTTAGAAAAAGAAAAGAAAACATAATAATAAACATAAATATATTTAAAATGTTGGTATCTTCATCCTAAACATGATAAATATGACTGTCACTGTCTAAGAGTCTGTTTTTAGTTCACGAGGATCCTGTATCACTAACATATGGACGTTCAGCAGGCTTGTGGTTTTTGTTGGTCCTGGATGGACTTCCTGTGTGTCCGGGTGCCTCCATCACTGGGCCTGTGGTGTGATGGGAGAATGTGAGCAGTTAATCATTAATGAAGCTGAAGGTTCAGCAGCGTGTCGTCATTCATTTAAACCAACGCCTGAAAAACAGACGACCAGTCGCTCCGAGTTCTTCAGTGTTTCTTAGACCAGACCACCTCAGGACCCAGAGCTTTGTGAATCACATGAATATTCAGGAAATCTTTGTATTAACCATGAAAACAAAGTGTGAGTGATCTGTGGATCAGTGAACACCTTTCATGTCGTTTGTGGGCCTGAGAACAGGGGAAGTGTTCAACACTTCACATTTCTGGTGATTAGGAAACCAGATGTGGGCTGACAGCTGTGTGAGCTAAAGGTGTGTCTGACATGTCTGTGGCTGGATGTCCATGTGGTCTCAGGGTCTGGACGTGGACTCTCTGGTCATCGAGCACATCCAGGTCAACAAGGCCCCCAAGATGAGGAGACGCACCTACCGCGCCCACGGCCGCATCAACCCCTACATGAGCTCCCCCTGCCACATCGAGATGATCCTGACCGAGAAGGAGCAGATCGTCCCCAAACCAGAGGAGGAGGTCGCCCAGAAGAAAAAGGTACAGTACTCCGAAAAGTGAAGGACAGAGGGACGACGGTTCAGATCCAAGTACAACTAAAGTTAAATGTCAGTGTGTGAGCACCGACTGTGTCTGAGGTCAGACTAATAATGGTTAAACTGGTTAAATAATGGTTAAACTGCTGGAGCAGAATACGTCTCTTTATTTAAAGTGTTGATCTGCATGTCTGAACACGCTCCGTCCTCCCGTCCTTCCTGTGGTTGCACTGATGACTTCTTAGGACACCTTTGGATTCACCAATGAAAACAAACTTATGATTCTGAGCAACCAGTCTTTGGACCAGCGTCTTGTCCTGTGTGGCCGACACGTCACTGACTCTGAATTTTTATCTGCAGGTTTCACAGAAGAAGCTGAAGAAGCAGAAGCTGATGGCACGGGAGTAAAAACTAATAAAATGGAAAAGTTGTCACTACTGAGGTCTCTGGGTCTTTGTTTGCTCCAAACCATGAGGACACTGATTATTAATGTGTGGGTTTAAGTCGTTCTACCAACTGTACTTTGTCAGAGTTGATGGTCCCTTCATATCTCACCAGTTTAGAACTGGCTCATCACGGCAGACTGGTAACACTGTGTTTAACAGACTGGTCAGTGGGAGAAGACGACAGGAAGCTGGTGTCGGATTCACTCGAGGCCAAAGCAGTGAATCTTCACACCTGAAGCTGGAGTCAAATACATTTCAAACTTTAAACTGTTAAACGACGTGAACGAACGTTTCTGCTTCTCCTGTCAAGACGAGTAGGTTTGTTGTGGTTTCATCTCAACAGTGAGACGAAGCTACGTTTCCACGGGAACAAGGGGTGATATACACAACTGTTAAAACACAGATACAGTAAAGTGCACACACACATTCCTGCTCGCACACACATACCACTGAGGGTGTAGTCCCTCTGTAGAATGTTAGGGTGGAGGTTGGGAGGTGGGCTTTACGCAACCTCCTCAGAAAGTACAGACGCTGTTGGGCTTTCTTTTGATGTTTGGTGTTCTGCGTCCATGAGAGTTTATGTGTACACCCAGAAACTGAACTCTGCTCAGTCTGCACTGGGAGCTTGTTGATGCACAGTGGAATGTGTTTGTGGGGTCCGTTTGAAGTCAAGGACCAGTTCTTTTGTCCACGTTGAGGGACACCTCCTCTCTGTACAGAGCCTCGATGCCTCCGCCGATCAAACCCACCACGGTCGTGTCGTCAGCAAACTTGATGATGTGGTTTGTGCCGTGCGTCGCCACAGAGTCGTGTGAGGAGAGTGAACAGCAGCGGACTGAGCACGCAGCCTTGGGGTGCTCCTGTGTTCAGTATGGTTGTGCTGGAGCTCCTGCTCCCAATCCTGACTGCTTGGGGTCTTCCCACCAGGAAGTCCGGGATCCAATTGGTCCGGGACTGTTGTGTTCAGGTCCAGCTCACCTAGTTTCCTTATGAGCTGCTCAGGGATAATGGTGTTAAATGCTGAGCTGCAGTCGATGAACAGCATCCTGACATATGTGTCCTTTTTGTCCAGATGTGTTAGAGCCAAATGGATCAGGCCCAGCAGCTTTCGGTGGGCTGACTCTGATCAGGGTCTTCCTCACTTCAGAGGTGGACAGGCAGACCACTCGGTTGTTGGGAGATGAGGTGTCTTTCTTCACCACTGAGTCGTTCTGTTCCATAGAACTGGTTCAGTGCCTCAGTAAGGGAGTCATCACCATCACAGGAGAGTGGGGCAGGCCTGTAGTTAGTGATAGCTTGCATGCCCTGCCATAGGCGTTGTGTGTCATTAGTATCTGTGATTCTCTGTGATTCTCTAGGCAGGTGTGCGCTTTGCTGTTTTAATTGCCCGGGACAATCCGCAGTCATCCACGGTTTCTGGTTGGGACGTGTAGTGATGGACTCAGAGACAGACCTCTCCACCGTGCACTTGCTGATGTAGCTGGTCACAGTTGAAGTGTATTCCTCCAAGTCAATGATGCTGTTGTAAGTGGCTGCTTGCTTGAATATGTCCCAGTCTGTGATGATGGAGAGCACAGTGATCACCTGTGGTGAAGCTGATGACGCGAGGCCCTGTCAGAGACTCAGAACGAGTCAAGCTCACGAGAAGTTTAAAGGATAGATAATAGATAATACACTAAAATACTAGAATGTTACAAACAACTGAAAATCATAAAGTTGAAGGGTGCACTAATATGCATGAAGAGATGTGCCATATAAATATATAGAGTGATATAGGCACACAGTCAGTAAGGGGACAGTTCACATGGTATCATGGTAACATCGTAATGATCAAACACAGCTCAACATGTTTACCCGCCCAGTTCAGTTAAAACAATAATGAGGCTGCAGTGGTTCAAAGAAAAACCAGTTCAGTAACCAGACCCGTCTGTGTCAGTGCTGCCCCATAACTGACCACAGGGGGGCGCCCTCGTCTCACTGTTCGCGGGTCTCAGAGATCCTGATGGTGATGAGGGCCCTCCAGAAACCACCTGACCGGTGTTTTCCATCCTCACTGAGACTGACGACTGATGGTAATGAACTGGATTCTGTTAACGAGCCTAAGAACCAGAACTCAGGAGGAACTTTGAGGTCTGAGGTCTGAATGTGAACCGTATTTATGTTGGACATGTCAGAGTACAGATGTGGGACTGATGAGCCGGGGAAGACCACGAAGAGGTCTGAGCTGTGACATGACTGAGCACAGGGGGGCGCCTGTAGACCGCAGTCTGATCCAGACCTGGACAGAGTCCTGGTGTGTGTCATATTCGACGTGTGGAGTTTATTAATGAGAAAATCACAGCCTCAGTTCTCAGTGTTAGAAAGTTATTAGATCCCAGAAACAATAAATAGGGTTAAAATATTTAATATTTAATTTAATCAATATGTTCAAATACAAACACTCAGTTCAACATCAGCAGGAGCGTCTTCATTACTGATTCATACTGATTCATGGTTTCTTTATAACTTCATCTGTTTCTGATCAGACATATCACATCTGTACCCTGCAGACGTCCCTCTACTTTTATATTTGTATTTTGGTATATTTATATATTTGTACTGAACATTGTTTCCATGCACAACTTCTATTCACTGTAAGTTCATGAGAAAAGATGAAATAATGTGACTGAGCTTTTCTGTGGAAACAGGAAACAGCTGGTCTGATGCTGATCTGGTGCTGGTCTGAAACACTGAGCTCAAACTGCGCTGAGTGGAATCCGGATCAGGTTTAGGTGACCTGACCTGGGCCCCTGTCTGTGAACCCGCCTGCTCATTTAACGTTTATTTTATGAATAATTGATTTTACACAGAAACAAAAGCTTTTTCTTTAAACTCTTCATCTCGTTTTCTTCTTTGAGTCAGAACGAAATGAATGAATATTTATACCCGGATGTTGATTCATCTGAATTCTCTTTAAATCCAGATTCTTCTATAAAAACCGAAAAAGTCCATCTAACATCAAACAGACTCGTTTCCGTTTGATCATCCACAGAATCAGAGCCGAGCCTCTCATCCAATCAGGAGGCTCTCCTGAACCCCGACGGCCTACGTCACTGCCAGGTCACCCAATCCGGACAGAGCCCCCCTCGCCCCCGTCCCCCGCCCCCCCGCTCCCCGTTTCCTCCTCTCAAACTTTGGACCTGGAGCTGATAGACCGCCGGACCAGATGATCAGGTTTTATTATCTCAGAACTTCTTGAACTCAGCAGAGGAAGGCTCTCTCTCACCGTCCTGGTTTGGAAGTGGGCCTGGATCCGGGACCGTCTGCGGGGGAAGCTGAGGTGGTCCTGAGGTGGTCCTGCGGTGCTCAGGTTCATTCTGGGGCTTTTATTGCAGCTGGAAAATTTGGGATTTTGCTGGTAAACTGAGCCTGACATGGGTTTTGAATGTGACTCCAGGGAAGAGCGGGTTTTGGTTTAGTTTCAGTCTGGACTCTGTCAGGTGCGCAGAGAGACCTGCTCCAGTCCTCCCGGATCCCCCAGAGAAGTGGTAATGTTAGCGGTGGGTCAGATGGACGGGTCCCGACAGAGCGCCTTCCTCCTCAGCACCCCTCCTTTGGCAGCTCTGCACAGCATGACCGAGATGAAGACCCCGCTGTATCCCGCTTACCCGCTCTCCTCCACCGGCCCCAACTCTTCTACCTCACCGGCCACCACCTCTCCCAACCCGGGCGGCATGGCCGTGTCCTCCCCGGGGATCAAAAGCTCCACGGGGCTGTCGTCGGGGCTCGGCTCCCCGCAGCAGTGCTCCTCCGCCACCCCTCACGGAATTAACGACATCCTCAACCGGCCCTCCGTGTCCGCTGCCGGCGCCACGGTCGCAGTGGCCGCCGCCTCGTCCTCGGCGGGGATTCTGTCAGGGCTGCCCCGGTTCAGCAGCCTGAGCCCCCCGCCGCCTCCCGGACTTTACTTCACCCCCAGCGCCGCGGCGGTCGCGGTGGCCCGGTACCCGAAGCCCTTGGCGGACCTTCCGGGCAGGACGCCGATCTTCTGGCCCGGGGTTATGCAGAGCCCGCACTGGAGGGACGCCCGGTTTGCGTGTTCACCCCGTAAGTGTGTGCGGCGGGAAATGATTGAGGCTTATTAAATATTCCAATATTAATAAAATGATTAGATGAGAATAAAACAGCGCTGAAGGCCTGAGTGTTAGAGCCGAGCTTCTCTGACTGTCCCACTGAAATAAGCAGGTCTAATAACCAGCTCACCCTCAGACTCCTGTCTCTTCTCATGCTTTCATTTCTTCACTGTTTCAGATCAGAATTCCGTGTTACTGGACAAAGACGGGAAAAGAAAACACACACGACCCACGTTTTCTGGACAACAGATTTTTGCTCTGGAAAAGACTTTTGAACAGACTAAATATCTGGCGGGGCCGGAGAGAGCGCGGCTGGCCTACTCCCTGGGAATGACGGAGAGCCAGGTCAAGGTAATTCAGAACTGCACTGACAAAACCAGCGAAATAACGAAGAAACACACCAGAAAAACGGAAAACCCGGTTCTTCTCTTTGCAGTAGAGAAAAACTTTCTATCTCACGCAAAATGAGTTTCTTGATTTTTGATCAAACGCTTCCAGTAAATGAATCATTTCATCCTCAGTTTAAATAATTGAACTTGAATTTTCTGCAGCTCAAACCTGCTCAGTGTTCCTGGTTCATCTGTGCTCAACATGCCATTTAATGCAAAGGCTTCCAAAAGGCCTTTCTATCATTCTGGCATCCACTGCTGTGCTGCATTGAATTGTATTTATTATTATTATTATTATTATTATTATTATTATTATTATTATTATTATTATTATTATTATTATCATCATTATTATTATCAATAATTTGAATGTGGTTCTGGACATAAAGATTTTTCCGTTCAGCCTAAATAATTATCAACACGTTTCAATGGTCAGAGTGTAAAATCAAAGCTGCTGCTTCTTAATCAGAGAATCAACAAGTGAAAGGTGTGTGTGTGTGTGTGTGTGTGTGTTCTCAGGTGTGGTTTCAGAACAGAAGAACTAAGTGGAGGAAAAAGCACGCGGCGGAAATGGCCTCGGCTAAAAAGAAGCAGGACTCGGAGACCGAGCGGCTGAAGGGGACCTCGGAAAACGAGGACGAAGACGACGACTACAACAAACCTCTGGACCCGAACTCGGACGACGAGAAGATCACACAGCTGCTGAAGAAACACAAACCGGGCTCGGCTCTGCTGCTCCACACGTCGGAGAACGACAGCTCCTAACCGCCCCGCGGCGGGACCGGACTCTCGGAGTCGGTCGCACCTGAAGCTTCACTTCGTTTTCCGCCGATTCTTTTCGTTTTGTGGTCTCGGTGCTGGAGGAGGACTCCTGCCCGCGCGGCGCGAGGACACCGCAGAGGACACTTCAGGCCAAATCACGGACCGGTCCAGCAGAGACGGTACCGAGCCTGTAAATAGAACCGTGAGTCGCGTGAACAGAGACGATCCTGCTGTGAATAATTTAAGTGTGAGAACAGGTTTTGTACAGACACTGCTCAGATCAGCTGATTTGATTTTGTATTTCAGTGACATTTTATTCCACAAAATACCCACGAACCCTCCTGCGGGTCCGTGAAGGCCTCCTGACTCGTTAGTCTCAAATTAGGAGGAGATCCTGAACGCACCACAGGCACCTGTACATAGAAAAATGTGCTCCCACGTTTTTAATTTATGTTTGACTTGTGACTGAAGCCTGCAGCTGTGTATCATGGCAGGTTAATGTAACGCACTTTTATTTAATAAAAACTCAAAGGTTTGATGTTTGTTTCACCTGAAAAAAAAACGTCATGAACGCGGGAGTTTCCTGACGGAGCTGATTAACGAATTAATCACGGCCTTAATCGAATATTCTAATCGATATTCATTATTTAACTCCTTTTTATTCCTGCTGCGATGCCGCAACAGACCATTATTATTATCATTATTATTGTTGTTGTTATTAATATTATTACTACTGTCGACATTATTATTATTATTATTATTATTATTATTATTATTATTATTATTATTATTATTATTATTATTATGTCATTTTATTTTTGCCGCCCTCTGCGCGTTACGTTTCGGGGATAAATTCAAACCTTTCATCTTTTTTTTCGCGAACAGAGAAAAATCAAAAATCCGCTTTAATGTGAGGAAATGGTTTTAAGGAGAAAAGTGTGAAAATAAAGACACACACACACGCACACACACACACACGCACACAGACTGTTCACGGCTTCATCAGCTGCTGATGTTTGATTGATCAGCTGTGGATCCGGATGTAACTGCTGATGTGTCTGATCATAAACATGATGACTGACAAAAAAATCCATGAAGGAAAAAACGTCTTTAAACGAAAGAAACCGCGGATTTTTTTTATTCTTCCCGCCGACACAGCGGCTCCTCCTCGGCTTTATTATTATTATTATTATTATTATTATTATTATTATTATTATTATTATTATTATTATTATTATTATTATACCAATAAATAATAATAATAATAATAATAATAATAATAAAAATCGCAAAATGTATTTTTTATTTCTAGAACTCTGATTTTTCTTTTATGATATTAAACCATAGTGACACTAACTGGAGTTATTTTTTAAAACTGAACAAAGAAACATTTTCATGTTTTCGAAGAACAAATCTAAATTCACTGTGACAGACAGAGGCCTGACTCTGCTGATCATAGAGACCTGGTCTGGATTCAGCGGGTTTAGTCCTGAATCCAGCTGGAGACCGTAAACACAAGTAACGAGTCATTTTCACACTGATGAGAAATTCAGGAGAAAACAAATCCCGTTTTCTCTCTTTCATTTCATCTCATTCCACTGAGGAATAAGAATAAGAATAAGAAATCCTTTATTAGTCCCTCAGTGGGGAAATTGCATTTAGCAACAGCAAGATTACAGAAGACTCACAGCATCCAAACTACACAACAAAATATAAATATATATATAAATATAAATATAAACCAAATACAAAACCTGACCTGTAATTCACACAGCATAAAATCTGTGCTCTGAATTAAGTCTCAGAATAAACGGAACATCTTTATGTTTTTTACTCTGACAAAACAAACAAACAAACAAACAAACAAACAAACAAACAAACAGCCTGTTAGCGGCTGTTTTTCTGAAACATTAGAACTGATCCTCACAGAGCAGCTTCTCACCTGAAAGAAAACCCAGAGCACGAGAATCAAACAAAAACAACAACTCTGACAAACCGTGATGATGAGACCTGAGGCCGGATGGACTGAAGGGGTCCACCGGGCACAGGCCCCGGGGCCCAGAGGCACAGGGGCCCCTAAAGCCAAACAACTCAGTAGAAGCAGGTCGTATTTTTTACATGATATTTTATTATTTTCTGCACAGAATTCATCCAGCTCTGAAGCAGCTGATCAGCTTTCAGCAGCGACCCGAGCTGCAGCTTTCAGGGTGATGTCCGTGTGGATCCACTTTCACCAAACATAAAATACAAATGCAGATAAAAACACGTCTTCTTCTGGAAGAGGAAGACGAGAACGTGATCTGATGCTCGTTAGTCAGTGAACTGAGTGAAACATCACAGTGAAAACAAATAAAATAACTTTGCACAATCAAATTAAAAACATTGGATCCGAATCATTTTTGCTCAGATCTGCCCGAGCAGTCTGCCGCCTGAGAGGACTTCCTGTTTTCCTCTGTCACGGGAAACTGAACGTCTCTGGGTCTGGACTCTCAACAAGATGCCTGAACACGTCTCCTTGGACTCTGGGACAGTGAGACGGACATTGGTCATTGTTTTCTGACATTTCATTGAAAATGAAATCAGCAGATGGATCTAGAATCATGAGTTGCAGCCCTCGTACCATCGTACCTGTCAGGGTCACATGAGCTTTAAGTGTGAGTGTGTGACGATCCTCGGGATTTCTACAGGACGATGGACAGTCAGTCCACTCTTCATCACACGTCTTGTGTCTGCTCGTGTTTTTATCACCTGTGCACGGTCAAGTTCTGATTCACCTGTCACCTGAGAGAGTTCCTGAACCAGTCACCATCAGATCATCAGGCTTGTCCAGCCAGTTCTTCATCGTACGGAGGAACGCTGCCTGTTTCTCTGAGGTTCTCAGCAGCGGTTCCACCTGTAGAACCTGAAGAACAATCCAAAACAAGAAGGTCAAAGAGAGAAGAAGAAGCCAAGCTCAGCTGTGTTCCACACAAAACACATGGCTGCAGGTGTGTGTCTGTGTGAGACGTCAGTGATGTCTGACAGCCTCGGCACTGTGAGGATCCAGGTGTAGTGAACACGGCTCCGGCCCTCAGGGGCCGACTGCAGCATCTGTTCACTCTCTGAGTGATGTGAGCCGTTGCATCACAGATTTCTGATGATTTATTGATTTATTGATTATAGGTGGCTGATCAGGAAAAATCTGTAACAAACTGGAATCTGATTCGTCCTCAGCGACGCCTCTGACACAGTGGCAGATGAACAGGTGAGTCTCACCTGCTGCAGCTGGTCTTTGATGAAGGCGGCCGGTGGCCTGGGGGAGGAGTCAGATGCAGCCCACCTGGTCTGCTTCCAGCCAGTGACTTTCACCATGTTATAAAGGTGTAACGCCAAAAACATGTTTGATGTAAAATAGGTTTTAATATTTAAACAGTTTCTCTAATAAAACCATCTCGTGGCTGAAAAGCCGTTGTCCTGATGCTCTGTTGTCAGTTTCCTTTGGTGTCTGTTGTTGTGCGTTTGTGTGCATGCAGCTGTTTTCATGTGTTTGTGGAAACTGAATCCAACCTGTTACGTTTCAGCTCTACCTGTTGACTCACATTAAACCTGTCCCTGTTTGCTGGCGTGACTAATGTGTTAGCATTAGCTGATCTTTATAAAGAGCCCATTGACAGGCTCTCAGTTGACCATGTACTACAAGAGATTACACACAAGGACATGTGTCGGGGGGGGGGGCGGTCTCCCACAGACATGAATGGTGGTCTTATCTCCCTCTAACCCGCCTGGAGTCATGTGATAAGGAGCGCCTTGGGATCCTCCATTATGAGAAGCTAACAGGCCACAGCAGCCTCCTCCTCCTCCTCTCACCTTCCTCCCTGTAACCACACCTTCATGGTTGAGTGGGAACATTGTGCGAGCTGCAGCTCTGAATGCACCTCGCTCTCAGAGAATGGAATTCATTCCTGCAGCATTACGCTGCTCACTGAGTGCAATAATCACCGGCCCGTAGGGTATGGAAATAAAGTCAGTGTTAATTGCTCTGTCTGCTTCAGAGAGTTAATGACAACTTATGTGAATCATTGAGCGAATCCCAGGCCATGTGGGCCTTACAGCAGGTGCTCCTCCAGAGGAAGACCTCACCTGCTGGCTCGACGTTTGAACACAGACTCCTGAACGTGGATCATCTGATGGAGGAGATATAATCTGTGTCGCTGTTATCAGCGGGTCCCTCGGCTCTGGGTGCTAACCTCCTTCAAGTATTTATTCAGAGATAATCTCCTTTAATGATGTTTCACCTCTCTCCCTCTGTCACAGCAGCGTCGCCTGTAAACTGGCTGCTCATGAACAGGTGTTGTCGTATGACAGCTACTCACAGGCAAACACAGTAGCCACATATTAGAGACTAATCCCAGGCGGGGAGGGTGTGTGTGTGTGTGTGTGTGTGTGTGTGTGTGTTCAGTGTCAGAGGAGGGAGGAGAGGGCTTCCTGTAGGGAGGTGGACAGTAGGGGTGGGGTGGGTGTCCCATCATACCCTAACCTTCTTCAAGTGTTTCAGAATATTTTGCATGTCTTTCCCTGATAGTAAACAGTCACATTAGCATTTGATGCATGAAAATGTCATTAACAGTCGTTGTGGGTTTGTGACTTTGTCTGACACACCTGGCCAATCAGGGCATGGAGTGGGTGTGGCTGTCACACTGTTGTGGAAAGGTACCTCCATAAACCCCCCAGTTCCAACAGGGTTTCAGCAGCTAGTCTGAAACAGACTGAGACCTTTAACTGTCTCAGAATAAAGCAGAGACAAACTATTGTGATTAATTATGAAGCTGAAGTTGGTCACGGCCTTCCTGAAGGATGGACGGCGGTGAAACGCAGCCTGTTATTCCTCCTGCTCGGGGAACGAGGGGAGGAGGAGGTGAGGCAGAGCTAAGTAATGACAGAATGAGCACCTTCAGTGGACTCTGGCAATGAAAAACCCTGCCCTCATCACCCGAGTCTTTTGTTCTGAATTTTATTAGCACTAGCCACGCTAAAATAACCTGTTAACACGTATCATAGTGCAGCAATAATAACCTCCTCAATCATATTTTAAAAGTCACGTCAAGGCGCCCTGGTGTAATTCATCTCTATGCAAATACCTTGGTGTCAGCCCATTAGTGTGTTGCTACAGGGGTTTTATTAAAATGCATTCTTCCCCACTCTCTTCGTACTCAGGACTAATAAAACACGAACCCTGCTGCACAAGAATTATAGTGACTATTAGGGAAACATATGGACAGCGTGCACTCTGAGAATAAAACCAACAGATAAAGTGGCAGGGTCAGGGTGGGGAGCAAACACTTAGGGAATGGCAGTGAAGTAATAGATTGTGCCCAGGCTGTCTGATGCAGACCTGGAAATCAAAGCCTGATTATACATTCATTTGGGAGGGGGCTCACCAGAACAACCCCCCCACCATCTCACCTGCACCTCCTCCTTAGCTTCTGCTTAGTGCCAGCACAGAGTGTCTCTGTCATAAATTGAGATGACACTAAAAAGGTAATAAACTGCATTAGGCCTTTAATGAAATTAAAACAATGGAGAGGGAGTCGTTCAGTGGTGAGGGGATGTGCACTGCAGAGAGCTGCTACTGATTAATGCTACAGCAACCTGCAGACCGGACACAGGAATCTGCTGCTTTGTCATGTGTAGCTGTGTTTTCATGACACCTGATGCCATTTTAAAGCTTGAATGACGCAGCAGAGAGGGAGGTAGGACCGTATAGATAACATGATATAAGTTCAACCTAAAACACGGTGTTAACCACCACCAGACTTTAATCATTCCTCTTTGGCTCCAACATAAATGCAGTACAGCACCCTCCCTGGGACTGTGCACCCTTCTTCTATGGAGCGCACAGAGACATCAGGACTCACCTTCTATCAGTGGTGTAGGGACTGATGAGCCCCCACCCCCCCGATTATCTGTCATTTAACGGTTTATCAAAGTCAGAGGATCCTGTCATGCTTGTGTGAACGGTGGATTTTTCTGTTTTATGGACTCATTAATTTCACGTGGATCATTAGCCTCCACACAGATCTCTGTTTTGACAAATGCAGCTGGTGAATTATGCACAATGTGCTTCCTCCGGCTCAGCACCACCACTGACTGCATCACATGATAAACAGGGAGCACCCCATCACATTACCCAAATGTGTTTCTGGGGGTGTCCGTGACTCCATTACAGCGACCGTATGACACATGTGACCATCGACGAGCTTTTCACTGTGACTGGAAACAACATTAAATATAATGCACAGAGATGAAAAATGAAGTAGCTCATCATCCTTCACATGACGTGTTATCAGGTCTTTACAGGACATCGTGTCATGTTGTGCGAATAAGGAAGAACCGACATTTAAGAGGAAATTAAAGCGAATGTCTTCAACTTTGAACATTCTTTGTGTGTGTGGTTCATGTGGTAAAATGTATGTGTAAAAAACATACCTGGACAATAATAAAAGATTCTTCTCCTCCAGTTAGCGACCTGGAAATTATTAATATATCAAACGAACCATTTAAATTAGATTACCGGTCTTAAAACCACCAGAAACCTTCCAAATAAAGCATTTCATCCTAACTGTAGTTTCATAGATGATCATTTACTTTTGTATAAAGTCAGCAGTAAAACAACAGACGAATATACAGACTGGCCCTTTAGTACAGCACGCTTTGGTTTTCTATTGGTCAGTCACTCACACCTGTGTGACTGGCAGCAGGTAAGGAAGAGACCCAGAGAGGGCGGGAAGAGAGGCTAAAACATGGCGGCTCCGGCGGACGGGAAGTGCCCGAAGAGCCGGAGAGATATGGCGGGACGTGGGGAAAGTACCGCGCACTCTGTGCGGTTATCGGCGGTTAAATGGTCTGGACGTTAGCGCCTGTGTGCGCGGTGGTCGGTTATGTTTGTTAGCCGCTAAGCTACCGGAAGAAGAGGGACGCTAGGTGCTTAGCTAGGCTGCTAATAACCACACAGAGACTGACAACAGGGGGTCCGTGAATCAGGGACCAGGGTGAACCTGGACCCGGCGCTGGATTCGAGAACATGGGAGTATGGTATGGACCTCTGTTTTTATGGTGCATGTGTTTCCTGCACTACAACTTTTAAAATCAACATTATGATTATTGATATATGTCTTATTGCTGTTCATTTGTTGAATGGTGGACAGTGAAGTCTTCTTCTTCTTCTTCTTCTTCTTCTTCTTCTTCTTCTTCTTCTTCTTCTGTTTCTTCTTCTCCTTCTTCTTCTTCACTGCTGTTTCCTGCTGCTCTGCCTGGGTTCAGCTCTGTTCTCACACTGCAGTATAACCCAGTCGGAGCCTCAAATCCACACAGTCATCATTAAACTAGTACAAATATTCATGAACATTTATTATATTTCTATTTATTAATTCTATTATTTGTTTTCATGTTTTTTTTTGCCTTCCTAGTTGTTTAGGCTGTACTTGTTTCTGTTTTGGAAAATGAACTATGCTAACTTCATCAAGAGTACTTCCTGTTTGCTGTGTAACATTAGATGTAATGGCAACTCTAAATAAATAAATTATTCATATATATAAATTATTTTAATACTGAAGAAAGCTTAATTAGTGTACGAGTGTAAACTCTAGATGAGTGAGATGAATCTAAAAATGTGTGTGATGTCTGTGTGTTCAGATTTGACTGCAGCATGAACACCTGTATACACCTGTCCCTTTCACCTCTCACAGTATCTTTGCCTCATGTCTCTCCCTCTCTGCCTCCCTTACAGTTTACACCTCCACTACATAAAATAGCCCAAATTATAACAGCCTGCCCAAATCAGTTTTCACTGCCCAGTTAGAGAAAATGTGGCCCAACTGGGCCCAGTCTGTGACCAGTCTGGGACCACTGACATTGAGGTTTCTTCTGTCTGTGGTTTTAAACCATCACCTCATTACCACCATCAGCAAACTGCAGCTGAAAATGATCCAGCTGGCTGACAGTGGAACGCTTACAGAGATGAAACAGATAAATGAAACAACTTGTGTTGGACTTTTCAGATGTTCCACGCTCAGATCGCTGTTGGTTCCACCTGCATCCTCCTTTTCTCCGACACCAGCATCTGTCCAGGACTGAAACCGAGCTGTAAGTTCAACATTTCATTTCACATTTATTGCTGGTGTCACCACACCCAAACACTACGAGTAGTGATAACCTGGGGAAGTTTTTTGGTTAAGGAAGCAGAGAAGTTTCCATAGTAACTCATTTTGCGAGCTTCAGATTTGGGATTTAATTCAACATTGAACTGAGTTGTTTTGTCCCAGAAACAAATTGGCTGTCTGTAATAGGTATTTATGACCTGCAGTAACTGATTTTTGACCACTTAGGGGCAGTGGAAACAAGCTGTGATCCCAACACTGACATATCATCACTTTTTAAGTTGACATGTTGAACTTGTTCTCAAACAGTTTTATACTCACATCCAGCTGTTACAGCTCACCATGATCCTTCATCTGGAGTGGTCTTTGAGTCCACCTGATGACTCTCAGTCCAGTGTTCCCTCTCTTTTTGCTCTGTGTTTGGTCTCCACCAGCTCCTCAGAGGTGGACAGCTGCAGAGCCGGGTGGTGGTTTCTGTTGGTTGCCATGTGGTCGCTGCTTTACAGATTTGTGTGTTGTTGGGTTGGTGACAGCATTGAATCTAGAATAACAGCACACTAATTTTTCACTGATTCTCGACTGTGAGAAAATGTGTATGTTTTGTGTAATTTGGGTGGAGTGTGCCTTTAATGCAGCGTGTTTGTAAAGCGGCGGTGTTATGAGTCGATCCACAGTTACAGTGAGTCAAACAGAGGTCATGATCGTAACTTTAATAAATAACAGTGAGTGAGAGGAGAGCGTATTGATATTTACATTGGATTGTTCTTTGTGTCTGAAGCTCTGGTTTGGATTCTTCTGTGACCTTGTTGTCTCCACCGGACGCTCGCTCAGCCCGATCCGACCTGCCCAGCCCGTTGTTTGGTTTATTGACTGACCGCAGACGCACTGCTGCTCCTCCATTGGCTTAAATGGGTTTTTATTTTTTATTGGCAGGCCGGTGACAGGACGGTTTTGTTGAGGCTCTTTACACTTTAACAGCTCTGGGTATCAAAATGTGTTTTACAAGCTCTCGTAAAATCAAACAAAATGAAATAAAATCAAAAGGAGATGTGGAGTGGGCTGTGCTCAGCAAAAACAAGGCAAGGATTTGGAGGAAACTGTCTGTAGTGCTTCTTCATCTGGAGAACTGTGAGGAGGAAGAGGGTTTATTTTGTCTTGCTGATATAAAATGAACACATTTCATTAAAAAAACAAAAACCCTCTGCTCACACTGCTCTAAACACCTGAGGCTGACGCTGCCTGTCATATCATGAATTAAAACATCTGGCCCACCTGTGGGACTCTTCCTTCCACCTCAGGTGTGTTTTGGTCGGCGTTGGACTCAGAGTCAGCCCTGCCTTTAACTCAGACTGAGAAGCTGATGTTTTAGTCTAAAACCCAAAGATAATCAGTTTAACGTGACGTAAAGAAAAGCAGGAAATGTGAAACGTTTTTTTCTATTTTTGCATTAAAATTTACTTTAATGATTTATAATAAAGTAGCTGCAGATTTTATAAACTGATAAATTGATATGTACTAGAAATTGAATATAGATGATTTACACTAAAATATCATTAAATTCCTGGACCTGGACCGGAGGCCCCTAAGTGCCTGTGGTTCAGGTCTAACCCCCCCCTTTACTGATACCTGTAGACATGTGCCTGGGCTGTGTCTCCCTACAGTGGCAGGTCTTAACACAGTGACAGGTTAGACCAGGACCAGAGTCCACAGCAGCAGGGATCAGACGGTGACCTCGGGTGGACGGGGTCTCTCAGACTGAGTGCTTAGACCAGGAAAATGACTCCGCCGCCATCCTGCACTGTTTCCACCCTCTGACAGACACCTTGACGATAAATAACTCTATGAAAAATGAGGAGGGAGGGAGAGCACAATAACCTGCTGAACTTGAGAACCTCTTCTCATCGATTATGGAAATCTCTCCGCCGCTGACCCGGGGTATTATGAGTCTAAAGTATTGATTAAATACAGAGAGGAAAATACTTTGGCAGTTAAATCAGACTTTGATTCGATTAGCTTTCCTCCGCCGCCGTTCAAAATCTACTGCTGTTTAAAAGGATTTCATTTTTGTCTATAAGCTGTGTTGTCTGGAAATTAAATTAGCTCTGGTGCAATGTTAATGTGGGGTGACCTTGGGTGGGTTAATGACCTCTGACCTTTGACCCAGTGGAGCGTCTGGCCATAAAGAAAGTAAAGGGAGGTACAGACCCTCAGGCACTTAAGCCCCTCTTTTCTTCTTGCTCCTCTCTGATTGGGCACAGACACATCAAATCATTTGGCGTTCAGATCAATAGCTTCTCGGAGGCTGACTTCATAAGTAGGTCATAAGAAGTGTTTGGGATATTAGCGCTGGGTGAAATGAGGCTGGCTGGAGTTCACGCTCCTGCCTCGTCTGCACTACAGCTCTCGTTACTCGGACCCTTCCACCAGGACACATGGGTTCTGATAACTTTTCCAAATCCGTGAGGTTAACGGCAGCACAGCTGTTCATCAGCTGCAGCTGCATCTTTTAATGGATGTAAGTCCTTATTCTTCCCCTCTGCTATAAAGATGAATGGGACACTTTAAATCAGGACACTGTTTTGTAGTTTTACACCTGTATGTGCTTCATGTGGTGTGTTTTTCCTTGTGTCAGGGCTGAATGGATTCAGTTACAGCAGATAAACATTAAAAAGCTGCCTAAAGAGTTTCTCAGGATTTATTTTATCCTGAGAACTTACATGTTACTCTACGTTCAACAAGTGAGCAGCTCTGTTGTTTCCTTGAGTATCAAAGTGTGTGAAGTCACATCTATATATTTCATCTATATCTCTGATCGTTTTACAGGTAGATGCACCTGAAATCACAGCACAGTCGTCTTTAACTGATAAAATCAGGATTTTAGGAGAGCAGCAGCTTGGAAATGTCCTGCAGGTTAACACGTAGAGTCTCTATGGGCCGAGTTTCAGCATCTGCTTCGCACTTGTCTCTTGTGTGGATTTGATCTGATGTGGATATCAGAGCGAATCAGGATTCAAAATGTTGCTGACTGATCTGATTCCTCCCTCCATCAGCATCCCAAATTATCAACCAGGATCTGTGTCTGGGTCAGTTTCAGGTCTCTGAGTCCTGAGTCCTGCCTCATTTAGACCAATAAACCAATAAACAGCTGTTGAAAGCATCATGTGAGCGGTCGTTCACAGCTTCAGGATTCTCACTGGATGTTTTCTGAACTAATGTGTTGTGTTCGACTGGCTCTGTACGATTAAAGATTAACCCCAGTCATCCTTTGAAGAGCTTTTCCCATGAAACACTTCAACGGCTTCAGCTCGTACGGTTTCGTTGTCTTTGATAAGTGTTGACTCTCATAACTCTCGCCTGCGTCTCTGTTTCTGACTATCTGAAGGATCTTTTGTGTAATCGATCGCAGCCAGCGAATGCCATCGCCCTCCCACAGCATTCAGACGTTATCAGATGTGCAGCGCGTGGTTTCCACACACTGCAGAGATGTGGACGGCCGCTGGTGAACAGACAGACCCAGTGTCAACGTGCAGTGTGTACGGGGAGAGGTGTGAGAGAGCCTGACCGCTCTGCTCTGATTTATGAGCTCAGACGCAGGAAAAGGCCTTTTATGGAGCTGGTCCTGCCTGGGAAAGTTGGAGTACATGAGAGAAAGTTGTCAGCTCCGTGCAGATAGAGGTGGAGACGGGCCGCTCAACACAAGGCTCAAATTGTGCCTTGTTTTCTCGGTCACTTTACTGCAGGACCATAATGCTGTTTTCCCATGCTCACCAAGGCCTCGTCGTTTGTTTAGTGATGTCGCAACCAGGCGTTAATGCCTCTTTAGTTATGTCGCCCCGAGCAGCTGAGGAGGCGCCTCTGTCTCCTCAGTCAGGAGCTGAAGGATCCCGTTAACCCCGTCACCTCCAGCCTGCAGGGATACAGGGAGGGGGAAGGCCCACGAGCAGCGGCAGATCCCTCACATTCATACTGAGAAATGGTCTGCTCCATACGTGGCACCGATCCATTCAGAGATGGTGTGAACCGCAGCCTGTAACATCCTGATTCCTCTCACACACTCTGAGGTAAACAGTCCAAACCCCATTAGAGCAGATTCCTCAGACAGAGTGATTAGGAGCAGAGCCAAGTCCAGTCTGAGACAGAGAGACAGAGAGAGAGGACACTTCCTGTTGGTCTTCATTAATGAAGATAATGTACAAGCTGAATAAACCTCCTCACACACACACACACACACACACACACACACACACAGTACCCATCCATTAGCATTGTGAGGGACCAGTCTGATCTGATGCACTGATCATCTCGATAAGCCCACATCTCATTTCGCCCCCCCCAAAAGATTATAATGGGTCTATAAAGTCTGCTGACCTCACAGTCTCTCTCATTTACAGCCAATGATTTTAAGTGTGTCCCATCCAATCCTCAGGTATTTATTGAGAGAGAAGTGAACACCGCTCTCTAAGTAAATTGAAATCGCTGCCCTCCTGTGGGACTTCATTCCAGCATCATGGGGGGGGGGGGCTCCAAGACCCAGAGTGTACTCGATCACATTTACTGAGGAATATGATCTTATCACCATTTATTCCATGTGTAGGGACGTGTACTGTTGTAATCCTGTCTTCCAGAAATGAGGTTTATATAGCAGTCTTTGTCACACAGGTGAGGATGTGGGACACTTTTAACCTTTTTGGACACTCGTCCAGTTGAAGTCTCTGCTCCAGCTGTGTAAATGGGTCATGAGTGAAGTGTAAGCTATGGAGGTCAGTGAGCCACGAGCTGTGCTAAGCAAATAAATACTGTGATGTAAACCCCCCCCGACCCACACACACACACACACACACACACACACACACACACACACACACACCCCTCCAGATTAAAGACATAGTTCATTACAGCTGAGGCTCTTTAACCCCGTGAATGTGTCTTACGGCCCCCGGTCCACGATGGCACATAAATCAAATAATGATAAATGTAGTTGATTGGTCTTTGTTGGAAATGTGCACCGCAGTGTGTTCTAATGCAGAAAGATGAATTCTTATGTAAAAATCAATAGAGGATTTTCTCCAGAAAGGTGTCAGTGCTGAGTGTTATGGATCTTTTGTGACAGAGAAGCAGCTGCTGTTTTAAGCTGAAGATGTTATAGTTATAGTTTTGTCAGTCGATAAACGGCCACTTCTTTCACCATCGTGCTTTTTCATGCAGCATCCATCTTCTGGAGTCCACTTAGATGGCTAATGTCCAGTTCTCAGATATTCTAATGATGATTCTGAATCACATTCATCCATTTATTGCTGATCCAGGGGATCTGAGAAGTTTTGTGTGCTTAAAAGGACCAATTAACGTTCAATGCGTTAATCAGGTTTTTATGATATGTTTGGAAAAAGTTCAGATGAGTTCTGTCTGAACAAAGATGTTCAGTTTGCTATGACAGACAAATCCTCACATTTAAGAAACTGCCACCAGAGAACTGTTTGCTTAAATAAATCAAATAATAAATCACGTCAGCAAACAGGAAACAGGAACACTGATGTCATCCGATTCTGCAGAAACCCAGATTGTGTTTTAGTTCGGGACCTCTGTCAGATCTGTGGCTGTGGAGATCTCCGGCCTTATGGAGCTGAGGTTTGCAGTGCTCACAATGTTTATGTGCTTCTGAATAATGTTGTAAATGCAGTCGATTCAAGAACGATGGCGGTTTGTGACGATGGCTTTGACCAGTGGAGTATGAGACACACGTCACAGATAAAACCGTTAATGTTAGGGGGACAGCAGAGGTTCTGTTGACGGACCTCTGGTCCTCTGCTGTGTCCCACTGTACTGACCTCTGAGCCTCTTAGGACCAGTTTCCTGTTCAGAGTCCTCTGACGCCCTCAGCACCTTCAGTCAGACTCAGCTGGCAGCACTGAGAGGCTCCTTCCTGTCATGGGACTTGAGGGATGCAGACATTTGGATGAAGACATTAATGGTCCAGAAACCTCCTCCCTCCTGCTCCGTATTGTTTTATAAAGCGGGCGTAGAGACAGACAGGCCGATCTCAGATTGATTATGCTGCTTCTCTCCATTGATTGTGCTGCCTGCTGCTCTCCCTTCAAGAGTGCAGAGGAGAGAAACGACAAAAACACTTTGATTCCTATTTGTATTTGTTCTTCTCTCCATGAAGAGCTGAAGAATTGTTTTTTATTAATTTCATGAATTATTTGCTCATTATGCATTAATCATTGTGCCCCATCTGGAAGGTGCAGGCGTGACTGTGTGAGAAACAGCCATTCTGATCTCAATTAGATTATGCCTCTGCTCTCCGTCTACCCATAAATCACTTCTCCAAAGTGAAATTAACAGTTACTGGAGCGCATTAATATCCCAAGTCAGGCATGAGGGGAGAGCAGTGACTGGAACCAGCCATCTCACAACGTTGAAAACATCATTTTGTTTGTGAAAAATCAACATCAGATACTGAGGTTTCCCTCCTCCTGCCCCGCCGGCGCTGACGGGGAGGAGTGATGGCGTGTGAAGCGGCAGATCTCCAGTCAGCAGGTCACCACACACCGAAAGGTGGAACCTCAGAGCGCCGTGCACGTTACCCCCAACACACACACACAGACACACACACACCTGTACTTATATCTTTGTGAGGACACTGATTGGTATAATGCACTCCCTACCTCCTGACCCTAACCATCTGCACGGTCCTCACACTGTGTAGTCAGACAAGCGCACACACACTCTTCACACGTGACCTGTCGTCTTCATCCTAATGTGAAGTCAGATGATGTTTTTAAACAGCTGCTGACTGATTAATGAAAGATCTGATTATTTCAGCTCTTCGTATTAGTTGTGGTTGAAAGGTTTCACCTTCGTTCTCAGGAAGGTGCCTGTACAACAGTTTACCTGAATCCATGTACGCACTGTAAACTGCTAAAATGTGTTCAGTAGGAGTCCTGGGTGGGGGTGGGGGCGGGGGCGGGGGCGGGGGCGGGGGTATCTAACTGATCTAACTCTGATCCAAACATTGAGCTTTCACTTTAAACAGGCTCCAGGCTGAAGGAGCAGAGCCCAGGGAAGGAGGCTTAAAGCCGCCGTGTGATGTCCGTCACCGCTCTGATAGATTGGAAGTGTGACATTAAAATGGAAATTACTCAGGAGAGTTGACAAGGGAATGGTGGATGACCTTTGACCTCTGGCTAAGACCACAGACTGTGAAATCCCTGAGAGAGATGGAGCGACAGGAGGGATGGAGAGAGACTGAGGCTGTTACATGAAGGCTGAAGACTGAAGTGTGTGATTGTAATTAGACATTTCATATTTACCTGGAGCCTTTGAGAAGGACCCCACTGTATTAACCTGGTGGGGGCCCGAGCTGCCGTCAGACTTCAGTGCTGAGCTCCACGCTCACATTATGCTGCTGCTTCTACTGATGTAACCTCCACAGTCTGTTCACACACTGAGCCGTGAGGAGACCAACATTACAAAGACCTTTTAAAATCATTACTTTATCCTCCTCCTCCTCCTCAGTGACTGTTTTTACTTTAGAAAATCATGTCCCTAAGAATCGTGGGAGAAAACAGTGAACTTGGTTTTTCTGGGTTTGGCCCGGAGTCGTCGTCGGTCAGTGATACTGTGATAAGTCGTCATTTCTCCAGAGATGCAGGACAAATCAGGATGAAGCTGCTTTAGTTTGTTGAACATGTTGTGGACAATTCTGCTTTTTAAAAAGTTGTGTAAGATGTTTTCACCTGTTTGACAAGGCTGTTCAGACAGAGGATGAATGAAGACTGAAGATCTGCAGCTGACGACTAAAAGTTCATTAACTGAGCGGCGGGAGTCGGGGGGGTGAGGGGGTGGGGTGGGGTGGGGTGGCTGTAGATAGATTGTGGGACTGTGCAATTCCCTAAACTCGGATTCCTGCTCTTACATCAGTCAGGATGTGAACAGCAGAAGGGGAGGAGGGGGAGGAGGCAGCTCCTGGTCTCTCCATACATAATTAATGACATCAGTTCAACCACACTATTGACTAAACAAATGCATAAATCACACAGGCTCCAGTCAATAGACACAGAAACATTTAATCATGTTCTAAATAATGACTACTGTTCCCATAATGCCATAATTATTTTCAGCTGTTGATTTGGATTAATGGGCTGTCAGAGCGCCGTTAGAGTGAGAGGAGACATGAGGCGGCAGCCGTCAGGGAGGCCGAGCCGTGATTGACAGCGACGGAGGGAAAAAGAAAAGCGGCCGGCGACGTTTTTATGTGGAGTGGCAGCTGAAAAGTGGCTGTCAAAAAATGCAGTGGATATTTGCTGTTTTGTTTATCAGCTGGCTGCCGCTGAATAAAAGTGGAGGAACATGTATAGCCTGTCCGTCTGCCTTTTCATCTGCTGCCTAAATGGGTCTGGGGATTGGAGAGTGCAGTTTATCCCCTCCATTCTCCCTGACAGAGAAACCATTTAAAGCTCCCGGCCGAGGAGACGGCGGTGTGTCAGCAGAGACGAGGCTCAGATCAACTCTTCACATGCTCCCGCTCCAACTTTCTGCTTCCTGCCCGCAGACGCCACCTTCGCCCTGTTTCTGCCTTTTACTGAGGAAGCTCACAGGAATCCGTCAGTGAAGGAGGATTTCAGGATCAAATGAGAAGCTTTTTAGGCAGCGTTTGTTTTTCTGAGGTTCCCGAATCATCAAGAATCAAATCAAACTGTGGAAGTCAGGGCCGATGGAGCCTTTATTTATTGATTTATTATTTTGTGGCTTAAACAATTGATGATGAATCTTAGAGTATAATCAGCTTATTAGTGATAAATGTAAATAAACGGAGTGAATATGAAGCTGGTGATTAAATGTCATGGTCAGCGTCGGGGTTCCTGTGTGCTCATAGTGTAGCTTCAGTGGGTGTTTCTCATTGATCCTCTGGGCTGAACTCCTGTCAGATGATGTCATTTCCTGTGCTCCTCCCTCTGGGTGGTGTCCAGCAGCGTCTCCAGAGGACGTCACAGACACGAACGGAGATTTAAACTCTTTCACCGGCGTCAGTATCACTCTGATGGTAAAGCCAGTTTGATGAGTCCATCTCCTCCTGACACCTCCCCAAGTCTCGAGGGAATCTCCTGTCCAAACAGTCAGACCCCCCCCCCCCACCACCTGCCATCCAGCCAGGGCGCAGGTTAATGACTTTGTGTTTACCATCCAACGGGCTCTTTGATAACAAGGCGCCCCCCTCACCCCCCCACCGTGTTTCCACCACTGAGGCCGACGAAGGCGCTCGCTGTAGCAACAGGAAGCGAGGAATGTGACGCCACACACGGGGCTTTGTGGGAGAACAAGCGGCCCGGCCGAGACGGAGAACTACTAATATTTATTCATGATAGAGAGAAAGTAGTGGTTTGTTGGCACAGGCCACTTCATTTACATTCTGTTATAGACTGTTTGCCCCAGCGTGGGAGCTCGGTCTGTCTCCAAACAGATGAACCTGTCCTGCTCACTCCTTCTCTCTGTCATCCACTCATTCGCCTCACAACAGAACCCTTCAGAGCTCTGCTTAGAACCATCCCGCTGCGTCAGAGCGCAGGTTGTTCTCTGCCGTGACGCCTCCCCGGCAGACCTCGCTCAGGCTGAAGGTGGACGTCTGCCACCAAAACAAAGGAAGTCAGTGGTTTAAAGGCGCAGCCGTGTGATTTAATTCGTTTCAGGAGTCGCTGGAGACGCAGCGTCTCGTTTTCAGGAGGATCCTCAGACACAGAAACATCAGCATTAACAGAGATTAAAAATCACTGACCAGCTCCAGTAATATGTAGGGTCGGATTAAACAGGCCGTGAGTTAACATCAGAAGGTGTTTCTGTATTCCTGAGACGTGACGTCTGTGCTGTGAAACATTGAAGACTGGACTCGTTCTTCTCTCAGAGACAATGAACAGCTGTTTGTCAGTCTGCTCATCCAGTGCACGTCTTCTCTCTAAAGCTCTTTTCTTTACCAGTCAGGTCCAAGAATCCTGACGTGTTTACTGTTAGCTCTCAACAGCGACTGAGAGTGAGGACACAAAACAGGAAACTGAAGAGGCGCAGAATCGTGCAGCTGCCTGAGCTTAACGGAGTGTGAGTTCAACAGGTTAGAGCCCAGGATGAGTGGCTGTTAACACACATCAACAGCTACCTGCCAGTTCCAGGTCTCTGTCAGTTAAAAGCTCAGAGACGCTGCAGTGGACAGACACTTCCTGGAGTCCAGGACCTGAACTTGGTGGTTTGGACCTTTGGTGTTGTATCAGGTTTCCATGGGAACAGAGCGTCACCAACAGCACTGCTGATGATAAGAGGGTAATGATTTGATTTGAGAGTTCAAAGAGTCACACACTTAATGATTGTGGGTGAGAAGATGCAGCAGATAATGCAGCTGGAAACCAGTGTGACTCTGGGGGGTGGGTGCTGAGGTGTGTGTGTGTGTGTGTGTGTGTGTGTGTGAGGCTGTGTATGTTTGTAGAGGCTGGAAATAGGGTAAGGGTAAGTTTGACTTCAGCAGTAACTGCTGTGTTGAAACAGACCCTTTCAAAATTCTTTGGCTTTTTATCTGAAGTTATCGTAACGGACTCGTACGGTGAAACCTTCAGTTCCACAGAACAAACGTCCACACAGCTGCTGGAGCTTCGTCTGTATAAACTGTCGAGTCCACAGTTAGTTATGGACCTCAGCACACTGTTAATCACCTGTTTGCATATCAACACATGTACCTGCTCCGCGTCTTCTAAGGAAGCGAAAAGAAAAGTGAAGAAGAAGAAAAAGAGTAAGAACTGCCATTTTTACTGAACGGTTGTTTGTTTACAGCATTTGCATCATTAATCCATCACGTACCAATAAAACATCAGCAATCGATCAATATTAAACATCAATGCAGACTTTACAAAGTGCTGCACAATAAAGGGTCAAATAAAAGAAATGATGGATTAAAAAGAAGATGAGTGTAGACACAGTCAATGAAACAACACGTTTGTGAGTTTGGTGAAACAAACATTTGAGTTACTCACATGAAAAGAATCTAAAACCACAGATGTGAACACTTTAGAGAGCAGTGAAGCTGACAGGAATCCTGACAGTGGACAACACGCAGCATGTTCTTTGTGTGTTTGTTGTTGTGTCCCTGGTAAAGTCTGATGCATGTTGACTTTATAAACATGTTAACATGTTGTCAGTAAAACCAGCCTAATGACTCCGGTCGCAGCTGGAGAGATGGACGCTCAGAAAATGCCACCAGTGTGTGTAACTGGAGCCTGGCGATCATCCAGCCTGATATAATAATGGCTTTTAATGGCTGCTGATTAATGCACGTAATGAAAGATGATCAATAGTAATAACCTGCAGTGGACTGAGTGGCAGACACAGCGAGGTGGAGGCGAACACGTCCTCCCACCTGCAGCTCGTCAGCACAAAGTCAACCTGTGACACTTTTTTATTTACACCTCAAACACATCATTCTCCTCCTCAGCCTCACGCTGTTAACGCCCCCCCTCCCAGCTCAAATGTATTGCCATTTAAACATGACAAAGAGGCCATTGAGGTGGCCATTACAATAATCCATCATGTCTACCAGTGGTTGGATCCAGCCTTGCGGTAAATCCAATCTAAGCAGGGTCAACAGTGTTTTTTCCTCCAATATGGCTGACTGCTGTGTCTGCTGTCATCAGTTAGCTTTTGTCAACACGAGGCCACCAGAGACACATTAATGCTGCAGACCTGAGGAGATCTGGGGGATGAAGCCCATCGGCTCAGATCTGGGGCTGCCGCTTCTGTCGTGTGCTGATCGTTCGTGTTGATCATTTCATCTTAATTTTATTCATCACACATTTCAGTCTAGTTTCAGCAGAGTTTATTCTTTGTTCCTCTCTGAGGCCTCAGCTGTTCTTCTGTATGAGCTGAAACACGCGTGTGCACACGTATGACAGCGTTGTGCATGTGTGACTGGGGGATGCAGCCTCTCTCCCCTCTCTTTCCTCTCGTCTCTCTCCCCTGCAGAGCCTCCACACTGTCGCAGTCGTCACATGTCACTTCATCCAGCTGCTCTCAGTCGTTAGATCACTGAACGCAGGTCACATGTTTTCTCAGGTCGTCGTCTCAGAGCTCTTCCGTCTCTGAGATGGCTGCAAACCAAACAGTGAAATATAGTAATGTGTGAAATGGTGACTAATGTGCAGGTATGGATCTTCTGCGTGTCCCCAGTCATCCTCCAGGCAGCCTAAGGAACCCTCATATAGAGTTAATCATTACATCCCAACCCCTACCCTCATTGATTACCCCACATACTAAAGCTGGTGGAGCTTCGATCCTGCACTCGATGCAGATTTCTGTGGCAGAACAGTCGCCTCAGCTTTCATGTTCTCTGTTTGTGCTAAAGAAATATCGAGCGGCTCCACTCAACAAGTTTGTGCCAGTCGATCTTCAGCATAACGGCTCTATATCAAGATACAGTTCACACACACACACTGACACACACACACTCACACTCGCTCACACTCACGCACACTCTCACACACACACACTCACACACACACACACTCACACAGATCTCACTCCAGCAGTTCAGTGTGTCAGGTCCATAAAGAAGTTGGAGTGTGAGGTTAAAAAGCAGGTGATGATGTTTTGACTAAAACAAACCTGGATCCTACATTTCCCATAATTCAGCTGGACTGAAATCATTATTTAAATGATAACTGAGCAAAGACTGGACGGACAAACGTGAAGACGTCGCCTTAAACTCTGAGGAGCTGAGACGTGATCGGTTCCTGAAGAATCAGAAATCGCTGATCGGTTGTAATGAAAGCAGTTTTTGTGTTTTGTTGATGTGATGCGTCTGTTTTCCAGCTGTAAACGTGTTTGTGCCAGATGAAGACCTTCTGAGGAGACAGGATGGTTTTCCTGTTGCAGTCCTCAGAGGATGTGCAGGAATTGTTAAACACCTCCGATGATGGCGGCTGTTGCTGTGAGCAGAGTGTGTTGACTCACAGCTGTTTAAACAGGAGCTCTGATACAATGAGTCTTTGGATCCCTGGCTCTGAATTAATGTGCTGTCCACAGCCGTCAGACTTACAGCTCAATAAGTTTCACAGTGACCACACGTTCAAAGGAGAAGCTGTGTCTGACTTCTGAAAACAATATTTCAGAGAATCCCAGTCTCCACTCAGAGTGCAACACTTCACTGTGGAAACTTAAATCAGAGTCTGTTTAATCTCTGCAAATCCTCAGAGTGTTGTGCGTCTCTTTCACAGCGGCCTCGCTCATTATTTCTGCCGGAGGATTTGAGTAAAGCTCTCAGACGGCGGGGCCCCTCTGACTTCTTCAGGATGTAAAAGCTTTGTTATAGATGTGTAATTTAAAATATGCTCTGCTCCCGTCTCCTCAGAGACATTAAGCAAATGTGCCGAGCGCTTAATCTGCCCTGATTAATATTTTCTCTCAGGGAATAAGTTACAAGGCTTTAAAGTCTCATAAGAAACAAGTTGTTAGACTTGTTTAAATCTTTGCAATTTATAGTTTGGGATATCTGGCTTCCTGTCACATTCATGCCTCTGAATGGAAACTGATATTTTCTATTAATCTATATTTTATGAGACAATTGGCAGCTACAAATGAATGAATTAATTAAATTACATCAGTCATGAATACCTTTACTGGTTTTGTGGATAATCTCTTGAAGTGAAATGATTCTCAGCTATTTGCCTGCTATTTGTCTAACTGCAGGGGTTCTCAACCTGAGGGTGAGGCCCCCCCAGTGGGTCGCAGGATAGCTCTGAGGGGCCTAATTGTTTCATTGCTGCCCAGCTTTTATAACGAGTTTATTAGGAGTAACTAATGGCTTTATTAATGCTCAACACATTTACAAATGCGTTATAGATCAGTTCTAATCCATCAGTAAGAACAAGTGGCGTTTGTGTCGACTGGATCAGAACCTGCTGAATCCAGTCGTGTCTCCTGAGTCTCAACAGAGAACCGTGAGTGTCCAAGCAGAACCATAAGAACAGAGCTGAGGGGACCTGCTTCACTCAGACAGAACTTCTCTGATCAGCTGATCAATTGATCATGAATGCACTGGTTTCTTCTGTGATAGACTCATTCTGTCTGAAGCTCTGCTGAAGCCCGTTTGATTTCACCGGAGCAGGTGGGTCGTTCACCTGCTCCCTGGTGTGTCCACTGTCGAGTGCCTGAGTAAACTCCATTTAATGCAGCCTGCAGTATCTGAAATACATAAATATGTCAAGTGAAGGAGCCTTAATAGACCTGCTTAGGCTGGTAATTGCAGCAGTATTGTTTCCTTGTGATTAGGACAGAAGCGTTCCCTGAGGACCCCCCATCCTTCAGCTGCTTCATCTGCATTAGCCGCCTCTTCCCCTGCTTTAATCTGCTCTCTCCTCAGGTATTTAGAATAAATCAATGGGGATACATGATTGTTTAATGATTTTTGGAGGAGCTCTCTTCGACCACAGCTGCATGATTTAGAATGACTAATTCCACTTTTTACCATTGATCCACGGCTGCGTGGTCTGGGCGTCCTCGCCCCGGAATGACTGCGTTTAGACGCCGCTCTGTGGACTCGCCCAGCTTTTAGCAATGAGGAGCTCAAGGTTACAGAGCAGCAGTGAGAGGGGGGGGGCTGTCTTACAACAAGGTGTGAGGAAAGATCAAATCAACAAACGCAGTCTGATAATAACACGACGCCTTCATTTACTAAACTGTTATTGATCGACAGAAACAGACATTCATCGGTTTTCCTGCTCAGGGAGGTCAAAGGTCACACCCACCAGCTGCAGGAACAGTGTTGCAGCAGGGATTCAGCATCTTGCTCAGCAGCACTCAGGCAGTTGTGTGTTTGCTGATTAAGTGCAAAGATGCCAGAAGCACATTTTGTTTAAAACTTTATTGACAAAAGTTGAAAACAGTGTACAGAAAGAGCAAGATACAATCGCACAGCGAAGAAAGGAGCAGCAACATAGAAAATGTAGAAGGCACAGTAAGAAAAACGTGTGTGACAATATATAAAAACATAAACAAGTAAATAAATAAATCCGTACACAAGAGGCTGCAGGTGTTTTCTGTCCGGTCACGTCCTGAGAGTCCGGACATGAAGTCAGGTCAGAGGATCATTGGAGCTTTTACAGTTCATCCTGAGGGGAACATGAACGAAACAAGTTTCATCACCATCCATCAAACCACACACGTCAACCTCATGGTGGCGCTAGAGAAGAAGTCAGAGGATCAGTGTCAGCAGGACTCTACCTCTGGAGACCGCGAATGTCTGAGCAAACCTCCCCAAAGTCCCCAAACCTCTGCAGTCCCGGATGATCCACCTGATGAATTGTGCATTCAGCCTGTAACATGGTGTTTATCTGTTACTAAGCCAGTTAAAGGTGAACTCATTATTCCTGCAGGTTGATTTCCTAAGGCCTCCGTGGCTCAGGGTGGGGGTGTGGAGGCGAATGTTGCCTGGCTTGTTGATGGACACCTTAATTACAGTGGAAGCTGATTAATTATGGGGCTGCCAGTTGCAACTTTGCCATGACCTGCTTCCTGCTGCCCCCCCCCGCACCCCTTCACCCACATAGCTGTGAATGTCAGTGCTGCAGACCTGTTTGGTCCTGGATTGTCTGGGAGAGGGGAGGAGATGAGAATCAGAAGGAAGCCGTCACATGTGTCCAGTGTCTTCACCTGAAGTCAAGAGGCCGTCTTTGTCTCCATCCACAGCTGTGGGGACACTCAGAGACTGTTGTTGGTGGTTTGTTAGGTTGTATCTCACCTGGTCTTCAGTCAGACCAGGTGTCACAGGTGCTGTTGGTGCGCTGGTTTCTGGGGCCTCCGCTCTGCCTCACCTGGGCTGCAGCAGCAGGTGTGTCCTCAGGTGTGCTGTGGTGGTAGCTGCTTTTTACCTTTGACAGAAAACACAGAATATTCCAGCCTCTGCTCCTCAGGTGCTTCGGCGTCGTGATCACCTGATCGGCTCGGCTTCGATCGCTGCGGGCCTCCTTCATTTTTATTGATTAGCTTAGTTTAGTGATGGGTCAGGGGGCAGCAGCACGTCAAGCTGAGTGAATTTTAAAAGTGTCCGCTTCTGGGCGAACGACTCCAAACACTGAGATGATAGACTCCGCCTCTTTAATTCGAACAGCTCGTCACGGTTTGAAGGTTTCGTTTTTTTAAGAAGGGACAGACTCATCACTGATGGCCTGTCTCATCGATGGGAGTCCAGTAGCTTGGATCCTGAGCTGGACTCTTTGGTGACGCGTGGATCCTGTAATGATGAGTGGATGTTTGATGTTTCCAGGGCTCGTTGTGACAGCGATTCATGTGATTCTCTGTCAGTTAATCAGTCAGGAAATACTGCGTTTTAAACAGTGACTCTTGTCTGTGGTGTTTCTGGAGACGTTTGTGCTGTTTACCTTTAATCTTAAGCTTTTCCAGGGACTTAAAAAACCACTTCCTCAGCCTTTTCTTTCTAAATGGCCCCTGTCCTTCCTCTGCAGCCCCCCTCCCAAGCTGTTTACCCACAATGCCATTAGGTCAATGATGTCAGACTGCAGGAGGCTGAATAAAGGACACAGTGTGTTTAAGCTGCTTCTCCCTCACACACTCCATTATTTTAAATATGTGATGGTGACATTTCCATATTTCAGCTTCTGAACTTGTCAGACATGATGATTTCCCCAAACCTGACGGGCACAAAAAGCGCAGGTCTTATCAGGAACCAGAATGTTCTTATCCTCGTTAGTGTTATTGGACTTTAATCAAAATTACCTTGTAATTGGTGTCTTTGATTAGATTAGTTGGAATAAAATCAAGCCATCCCTTCCCCTTTAAAAGGATTAGAGCAGGTTAAAAAACAGTGTTCATTCAGAGCAGCAGCAGAGGAGCGAATGCAAATGTAATCTGGTAGAGGAGGAAAAAAAGCCTCTGATGGAGGAAAAAAAATGGACTCGTTGGGAATGCAAATTGGCCCAGCCCCGTTTTATGCTAATAAAAGAACGGCAAAACATTTCAATGTATTCTTGTCTTGTTACAGTCAGGCTAAAAGCTTCTAAATCCCTACCATTTACCAAATTAAACTAATTTCAAGTGCTTCCAAAAGGCACATCTGTAGGCTGACGTTTGTCCCCCGGCCTTTGAGAAGTGGGCTCCGCCAAAGCATTCAACATCCCATTGATCCTTGAATAGTCATGCCTGTCAGGGAGCCATATCAACCATTATCATTCTAATTTTACTGCCTTTCTTGGTCCCTAATCTAATTTGCAATGATGCTGGAGCATTTCGCGAGGCCACTGCACTTTCTTCAGAATTTCAACAAGGGCATTAAACCCCCCAGTTTACATTAATGAAGTGCACATTTAATTAAGGCGGGTTGCCACAGAACTGTAGAGGAAGACATGTTGGACACCAGGTGGATCTGAGGTGAGAAGGGAGAGAAGACGACTGAGAGGGAGATTCACTCAGAGGAGGAAAAGAAAACATGTTTGATCGCCTGAAGTCGGACTAATGAACGATGTGAGGACCCGAGCATCTCCACAATAAAAAAAGAAAAAAACTGACAGATTAAGAAAAGATACAGATAGATAATTAAATATATTTTATTTTACCGTACTGAGAGCTGAGAAAAATAATGTTTGTCTTTTCTGGGGTGGGGGGCATGAACCATCCTGAGGCAGGTGTGTCGCTTCGAGCTCACAAAGCTGCTGAAATCCTGTCGTCAAACGAGTGCGAGGTTCTTTCAGAATCCTTTTAACCAGCGAGAAAAGTCAAACGTTCCAAACATTTTCTTTCTTTCTCAATGTCAACTTACTTGTTTTTGTGAAGCTTTCAACCACATCTCACAGCCTTCCTCAGCAGATGGAGTCCTCCCACTTGTTACTAAGCTTTGGAAAAAATTTAGTAAGTGGACCTTGAGTTCAGAGACTTTTTGGTAAAATGATCTCAAGTCAAGGTCCATTTACTCACTTGTCCTGGAGCTTTCGACCAAATCAGTGTGACTGAAGTGACAAAAAATTTGAGTTTGCAATTTTTTTCCAGCAGAGAGAAAAAAAGTCTCAGTCATTAAAAAATCTTCGTCAGTTAATCTGCGTATTATTTCCTGTCAAATAATGAGCAGATTAACTGAGCAAGAAAATAACTTTAATCAAATTTATTTATAAAATGTCAGAAAATAGAACCAAAAAATAAATGCACATCACGCTTTGTGAAGGTGTCCACGCTGACGTCTTCCCATTCAAAACCCAGAGATTCACTTTATTACTCACCTCCTTTTAAAAGTGCTGTTCTTGGCATTTTTCTCTGGGGAGTGAAAGTGGGTGGGGGGGCGTTCTGCATGTGATGGTTGGACATGACTTCCTGCTCATTGTGAGTGTCGTCACTGTGACTTCTCTGTTTCCACACATTCAGCACACAAGAATTAGAAAACACGCCGCCTTTACCAGGGTGGGCTGCCAGTCTGGGAGGTGGGGGGGTCCGAGTCTTTGCCCCCTGCTTTCCCTCTTTGTGTCTTACACAGGAGGGGGGCTGGTATTAGTGAGCCAGGCTGAGCTCAGTTTGGGTGTCATCAGAATAAGTGGTGGTCTCTGGGGTGGAACAGAGAGGGAGGGGGGCAGACGAGGGACAATGATCCCAGCTCCTCGGCTGTGAAAAGGCAAAGTTATAAATTCATCTATTTGCTCTCTGCTGACCTCAGCTCTGAGCCGGCGGCGCAGGGGGGCCCACAATGCATCAGGCTGTCACAATGTTGAGGAAAACGTGAAAGAGGAAGAATGACGACCAGATGCTTTATTGTCTTTGTAATTTCCACATAATTAGCCGGGAAGAAAAGTCCCCGCTCCGCTTTAATCACGCTGAATGAACTTGAAGATTTCCATTCTGCCCGACCACCAGCTCTCCTCACCCTGCTCCTCCCCCCTCCTCACCCGCCCTCATCACGGGCCGCTCTGCCCAAAACTGTGCTGCAGAGTTTAACTGTGCGTGACTACAGACTGTGAAATTGGTTAACACACACACACACAGTGGCTGCTGACCTACCCCATGCTGACTGTTGATGTAGTTGAACAGATTAAGCGAATCAATCTGTTAACACCTCCTAACATTAAGTTGGGCAGGCTGATTTAATGGGGGGGGGGTCATTAGTTAAGACTCTGTACGCAGCACCATCAAACCCACATTAGTGTGTTGATGATGTTTAATTTGCTTTTGATAAGCCACCTGAAAGTTGTCCTCAGCTGAGTCTAATAGTTACTAATTACAAAGATATTACTAATGAATTAAAAAGACATTTACAGCTAAAACTCCTAATTAAGGAAATGAACAGACAAACTGAAGTGAGGAGCCGCATTTTACTCTGCTGTTACCGTTCATTCATCAGCAGGTATTTTCTACTCATTTATTTCTTGTTCAACAGATTTTTAACAAACATGATCACCAACATAAACTTTCCTATTTTAGATATATCGATCTAAAATGTCCTGATTCTGCTGAAGAGATGAAGGAGGTTCAGCGTGTGAGTATTGATTCATCCCTGTGGCCCAAAGTGTCTTGAAGTGCTCTGAGTCTCCACTCGAGCAGAAGAAGAAGCCACTCATCCTCCTCATAATCTCACACCACCACTGCAGCCGCCACAAAGGAAGTGACAGGAAACAGCGACAGAAAAGCACCTTCACATGCACACATCTGAAGATCAGTTAAAGCTAATGCAGCTGGATGAGCCCGGCTCTCCATACACAGGCAGCGTAGCCGAAAGCCCCCCCCCCCTCACAGAGTCTCTGAAAGGGAGCACGGGATGAATGGCCCACTTTATTACAGCTTGCCATGTGCAGTCAGACAGCAGCACCAGGCCCATTCTGCAGCCTTCACAGCCTTTATTAACAGGCTTCAGGGGGGCTTGTAAAACTGTTCCGCCCTGCATGACGAAGGGGTGGTGGTGGTGGTGGTGGTGGGGGGGGAAGGGGCTGTATAACAAAAATCAGCCTCGAATTAAAGCCCAGCAAAGGACTGTGGGTGGGCTGTTTGTCCCCCTCTGCCCCCGCCCACTCTGATGGGTGATTCCCACCATGGTTTTGAGTGTGACCTCGCCGGGCTGTGGCTCCACAGCTGACAGCTTCATGGCCGATGGCTCTAACTCATCACTTAAATCCTCCGTCATAAAAGAGGCCATATTTCCCTCAGGCGGCGGCGTTAAGTGGCGGTATCTGTCTGTTACTGCGGCGGGGAACACGACAGGTCGTCAGGCTCCTGCTGTCGGCCTCAACACTAAAGGCTGCAGGGCGTCAGACAACACAGGGCTCAACATGGACGTGAATATGGCGTGAAATCAGCCACAAAGAGGCCGACGGCAGGGAGCAGGTCACACACGCAGGCAACGCGTCCGTCCTGCCGCTCGTACTAGACCTAATCAGAACATTAGCCTGATCTGTCCTCAGACAAGCAGCCAGTGGGGACACCGGGTTCCCCCGCAGAGGCCGGAGCTGATGGTTTTCCTGTTCACATTTTGAAATTCTTACATTGGTTTGAACGTGGGAAAAAATAAAAGATGAAACTGTGACGAGCAGCTCAGGTGCGATTGTGTTTAAATTAATCAAGTGAATTACATGATATTTGAAATTTGTACAAACTTAAACTTTTGAAAAAGTGACGGTGTGTGTGTGTGTGTGTGTGTTTGTGTGTGTGTGTGTGTGTGTGTGTGCCTGTGTGTGTGGAGCAGTAAAAGGAGGAGCGTGCAGTGTCGGGGGGCTGGTTGGGGGAAAGGTCGGGGTGGGAGGGGGGCTCATAGTGGACTGTGTAAAGCCAATGAATAAATCAGTGGTTAGTAACAGTGTTTGAATAACAGCAGGAGGAGGGTGAAGAAGTGTTTTTCTCTGTGTAATGAAAGAGGGGCTGGTTCTCTGCAGCTGCATTACTTAACAGACAATGGGCGCTCAACAGATGGGAGAGTTGAGTTAAAGAAAGTCAGCGCTTTAGTTAAGGAGCTCGCCGCCCACAGATCCTGTCCGAGCCTGTGACAGGTGGTCTGATCCCACAGCACCGCTCGGCCTCCTGCCTTTCTCCACACAGTGTGCAGCACTTTGTCTGTCCGTTAGACAGGGGTGTGTCTGAGCGTTTCGCCGCCGCACGGTGATGCCTTGATGTCCGCCAGCTTTTAAAGAGGCCGATATTCGTCTCCTCATAATCCTGCCGTGATCTGAAGGGCGAAGGGGAAAAAGTCCATCTGCTGCTTTATGAAGCAGGAGAGACTCGGTTCACACGTCTGATCCTCGTCAGGTTTATTGTGTTAATCTGCTGAAATGAGCTTTTAAAAACACGATGCTGTAGCAGGCCGCGGTGTGCACCTCCGGATACATGCACCTCCGGATACATGCACCTACAGGACGATCAGGAGAACGTGAATCAGAGGTTTCATCAGTATGTGTGAATAAGAAGTCAGGCTTTATGGAGGGTTCCTAACTGCTTAATAAATCTTTATAGATCATCTCTAAGTCGTTAATAAGAGGTTTGGTTTCATAGTGAAGGCAACGACTACAAAAACCATGTTCAGGTAAAACAAACGTAAATTTAATTTATACATGCGTGTGTGTGTGTGTATAAAATCAGCTGGAAAATAACACATTAGGATCAGACTGGTTACTGTTCTGTGTTAGTGCTTATGCAGTAATGTGAAAGCATCGTTTACACTGTTGGGCTGTGAAAGGGACATTATTATACAATATAGAACTTATCCTGTTTTATGTGTGAAATTAATCGAGAGAACAAACACAATCAAACAGTCTGTTTGTTTGTTTGTCTGTGGTTTGTTTGTTTGTCTAACGTGGGTTATTTTATGTCATTTAAACAAAATTATTACAAAAACAAATGTACATCATCCTGATGGATCTGTCTCTGTGCTCCATCACACAAAGCAAATCCAATTTATAATTTCACAACCATAACAGATGAGTGGAGGAGGATGTGGAGGAGATATATGGACGGGGTGTGACAGTAAAACGCTCTGAGGTCATTTAAGGCAGGTAGATCTATGTCTGAACACCTCAGCAGACGTACTTTGGCTGACAGAGTGCTGCTTTAAAGCTCCTCTCTCTGACCGATGTGCTTTTATATCCTCGTTCCTCTGTTTACCTCAGAAATGTCCTGCGGAGTCTGAAGGACCCTCATAGAAGAGAGAGAGGCAGAAATTGAATTCTCTCTCTGTATAAAGTAGTAATTGAATATCATATTTATTTTCCTATTCATAAAGGAGTAAGCGCTGCTAGCATTAGCCTTACATTATCTGATTTTATTAGCTTTACATGGGATGACTGATACTCCACAGCCTCTGCTGCGCTCTGCCAAATCTGCATTTGTGAGTCTGGGGACACTGAGGACATCTGAGTTAATCACTCTCTCTGCGTTTGGCTGCTGATACCCCCCCCCCCGATATCCCCCACATGGATAATGATATTTCTTCTTTAGGGTAAGTCCCTCCTCCTCCTCCTCCCTGTGAAGGTTGAAATTGAAGCGTGGTTGTCGGGAGGACAAACCCTCTCCTTGCTCCTCAGTTAGCGATTGTCTTGAAGAATGAATTATTTTTAAGTGAATTAGCCAGGATGCATAGTGGGCCGGCCTGATTTGGAGCTTTGTGGAATCTCATTAAAAGCAGCTTTGTTATGGCACAGCCCCAAGTAATGACATGCAAAACGCCCAGCTCGGCCATAGGTCTGCTCATAATGGGCCTGATTCATGGATCTTTGATTGCCGTGTAGAATTGGATTAAAGGATCATCTCGGTTCTTAAAGACTGCATAGAAATAAACGGCTTACTCGTGTGTTGGGCTCCGTGGACAGTTGCACAGTCGCCTCCTGCTTTGCATACATCAGCTCAGTGGACAAGGAGAGGTGAAAGTCAATGAGACATCAAGAGGAGATCATATCAGGCCTGTGGTGGTCTCTCAGCACTGCTCCCCCGGCGGGTTCAGAGCTGATTTTTACATGTTCCTGATCACGATCGCAGGTCGACTCCCAGTCTTTCACATGATATCACTGAAGCCTTGTCTGCATTAATCAGGTAACAGGTTAGAGTTTTCTTTGGTGATTTCATTCCAACAGATCAGGGGCATCTCCTTGTGAATGTGTGTGATCTTTGTTCCAGTTGGATGTCCTCATGCTCCTCAGTGTTTGTTCATGTCCAGATAAAATCCTGATGATTCATTCACTCTGAGCTTTTTAGAGATCAGAAGAATATCTGATCCAACACACATGAAGTGACTCTGTGTAAATCAGAGAGAGATTTGACTGATGAAACCCTGAAATCAGAGGAGTCAGAGTATTGAGAGCAACTAACTGTTTTGGTTCTTTCATGTGAACCGTGGACAAAAGGCAGGTTTCCAACAAAATCTAGTTCAAATTTTAATCAAATTTCGGGAAAGAAAAAGAAAAAGCTGATCAATGCACTGCGATTTGCCACATTTTGCTTTTCTCCGTACTCAGTAGCGGCTCAGCACCTCGGCCAAGCCGGAAAAGTTTTTTGAGATATTTCAAAAACGACACCGGATTTGTTGCTCGAACTGATAGTGAGCCGCCTTTTTAAAAATGTTTAGATTCATAAAGGAATTGTAGTCAGGCGTTCAGGGGCAGTAGTTTTGTTTTTTAATTTATTGATCAGTTAATGCACAAAAATGAATCAGCAACTGTTAATCAGTTGTTTTGATTTTAAGCTTTTGATTTTGAGCTTCTCCAATGTGAATATTCCAGTTTGCCTGTTTGTTATGGGCAGCTGTGATTGGCTGATTGATTCATCCCGAGATCTGCAGCTCTAATGTGAAAACACTCTGAGGTCTTTGGGGCGACTGACTTCAGGTCTGCTCTGCCTGATGTGGTGAGAGCGGCGGGCTGGTCTTTAACAGGCCCCTCCCCGGGGTCGCAGCAGACCGCAGATGGGTCATCAGATCTCCCTCCGCAGCCAGCTCACCGATCTTATCCCCCGCCCCCACGCAGCACACCTTCCAATTTGTGAGCGATATATTCATTACCCATCATCCCCGCACAAAGATCAGGCGTCCGTGACTGTCGCCCCCGCTCACCGTGACATCTCCTGTGGACATCCCTGAGCCCGCGCAGGCCCCACGCCGCGTGTTGGTCATGTGACGGAGGTTATTAATGGCCGCAGTCTCTCCACCACTTGACATGTTGCTCCAGCTGTCAGTCTGCCGCTGCAGCCGTATGAGTCTCTGGCTGGGAGAGTGCCAGTGGCGGGCTGACCCATCCGTCACTGTCAGCGGCCGCCTGGTGATGAATGGTTCAGGGATACGCGGCGAGGACGGAGGGGAGAGGTGTGAGCAGGGCGTGTGCTCAGAGTGTGTTCACGCTCTGTGTGAGTGAGTGAGTGAGTGTGTTCACGCTCTGTGTGTGAGTGAGTGAGTGAGTGTGTTCACGCTCTGTGTGTGTGTGAGTGAGTGAGTGAGTGTGTTCACGCTCTGTGTGTGTGTGAGTGTGTGTGAGTGTGTGTGAGTGTGTGTGTGTGTGTGTGTGTGAGTGAGTGTGTGAGTGAGTGAGTGTGTTCACGCTCTGTGTGTGTGTGAGTGAGTGAGTGTGTGTGTGTGAGTGAGTGAGTGTGTTCACGCTCTGTGTGTGTGAGTGAGTGTGTGTGTGTGAGTGAGTGAGTGAGTGTGTTCACGTGAGTGACGTGGTGACGAAGCACAGTAAGTTCTTCAGTCTCAAACTCAGCAGCAGGTCACCTGCTCACAGGTGACCTGTGAGCAGCGATCAGCCTCCTGAATGTAGCTGCAGATCCTCTCTCACAGATCACGTCAGCCCCCACCCTCGCTCTCCATCTCCTTCACTCACACAAATACAAAAGAGCCTGTGCTAATGTAATTGTATCACTAATTATGCATTTAATTCAGTTATAAGGAGCTAACTGCTCTCTCAGTGGCAGCTCTCACTGCTAAAAGGCAATTCATCCCTGAGACTGAGAAATCTAATTAAGAGGAAATGCTTAGCAGAGAAATCCTTTCTGAGGATAATCCTGTTTGCTGGCATTAACATCCCAGCTGTGGCTGCTGTTTGCCCATTGTGTGTGTGTGTGTGTGTGTGTGTGTGTGTGTGCGCAGCACTTGAAGCCTGCCGGATCATCCTCCCACTAACATCTGTTCTCCTACTGCAGGCCGACTCTCACTGTGACCTTCTCAGTCTGGAGATCAGGGCATAGATGCATGTAGTGTGTGTGTGTGTGTGTGTGTGTGTGTGTGTGTGTGTGTGTGTGTGTGTGTGTGTGTGTGTGTGTGTGTGCGCGC